>JAMLFY010000012.1:18012797-18421409 GCA_030441495.1 Dalbergia oliveri
AAACTTTTAATACAATACAATGTTTGGTGTAACACTTGTATAAAATATTATAATTTATTTATAAATAATTCTAATATTTTAATTAAATATTAAATAAATAAAATATTTTATTAATGATTTAAATATAAGTTTTAAATATCATATTTATGTAAATATTTATTAATTAAAATTTAATTTATTTTAACTATAATTATTTATTTTAATATTTTACAATTATTTATTATTTCAATAAATTATATAAATATTAAATAACTCTTTTATATATTTTTAATTATAATTATTTAAATTTAAATTTTATAATAAATTTTAACTCAAAATATTTTATATTATTGATCCTTACTTTTACATATTACATATTATTTATTATTTATTTTAAATATTTATCTATATTTAATATTTAATATTTATTTTATTTATTAATTATAGTTACAGTTTATTGTATATAGTTTGGATTGATATCATATATTATTTGTTAACAATATTTATTTATTATAAAATAGTTTTATTTATAAATTTTCTTATTATTATTTATTTAAGAATTATTTTATTTTAATAAAAATATTTAAAATAAAAGTAACCTTATACGTTAAAAGCTAATCAAGCCTAATACGACCTCCTCATGCTATATTAAGTTATACAGCATTTTATGTATAAGGAGTTATGATGTATAAGCTTACACAATACGATGTTTACACCAAACAACGTATAAGAGCGTTGTATAGTATAAGCTTATACCATTTTAATGGTTAATACGGCAATACCAAACACACCTCATATGAAGAAGGTCTCACTTTCTAACTTTATGGATCTAAGATAAAATCTTCTTACTTTACTCTCTAAAGTGAGATCCTCACTTTGAAGGATATGACCCCAAGTTGGATATATGCTTGAAGGGTTTGGATCCTTTAAAGTGAGCATCTCACTTTAGAGAGTAAAATAAGGGGATTCATCTTTGGATCAATAAAGGAAAGTGGGGTAATTTCACTCTATTGATACAAATCCATGCTTGAACAAGTTAATGCTTTTATTTTTATTTTATTTTTTGACTTAAAATAAATGCTTTGATCTTTAATTTATATTAACTAACATAAAAAATAAGTAACGTGTATATTTTAAAACTAAAATGGTCAACATATACTTATTACTAATAAATAACTTGAACATTTAACGCCGATGTTTTCAGTCTCATTTTGAGACAACCTACACTAGAAATTAGTTCGGGAGAAAATGTAGTAGTTCTTCCATGCCGAATATATATAATATAGGGAATTGCTAACCTCCACATTTTCATATCCAGAAGTTAGTAATGTACACATTTTTATTTGGACCAATAAATCACTACTCTTATTGAATGAAACATGTTAGTTTAGAATGATTTTGTAATTTTCTTTCATATGCATTAATTACCACTTTGATTTACCTATTTTAATATTCTCTCTTATCTTTATAAGTCATTTTTATGATTATAAAAATTTGAAACAAAACCTAAAAATATATCAACCGTACCCCTAACACATTAAAATGAATATATTTAAATTTTATTTAATATTTCCATAAAAAATATTAATGTTTATTTTTTGTATCTTAAAATACTAAATAATACTTAATGTTTATTATTTGTATATTTACGTTATCGCTATGTTATGTTGGCTTAATTTTTTTATATAAATATTGTTTAGTAATTTATGTTCCTTTTTGTTAATTTTAAACTAACAAAAATTACGTTAAGAAATATTTATTAAATTAATTTTAAATATACATGATATTTTTACTTAAACTTTAATACTATTACTTATATATTATTCATGAAAAAAATAATAAAACCTTGTGGTGAGAGAAATAGTAAAGAAAGAACATTAATTAAGTGAAAGAGAAAGAGTAGCAATAGTAATTAATATGGGTACAAGAAAATTGCAAAATCACCCATAATCATAATTGACTAAGAAAATAGGATTGTTGGTTATTTCCAAAATAAAATATAGACATTGCTAACCTCCTCATGAAAGTGTAGGTTAGCAATCCCCCACACACAAATATATATATATATATATATATCATAATCCAGTTGTGTGGGTGTAACTTTAAGCATATAATCACATCCACTATTATTAGAAACACACAAGATTTTGATGTCAATTTAATTATGACAGGTTTACTAACAACTTGATAGGTTTTTCACTCAAATTTCACTAAACAAATTTCTTTTTGCAACATATTGATAAATTAGTCAATAATATTAAGCGCCAAATGGAGCTACACAGACTAAAATATTACCTATGGGTTTATTGACTATTGATGTATTTGTGTTTTTTTTAATTAATTTACATACAAGTTTATGATTGTTGATATATTTATATTTTTATTTTTCTGAATTAATTTACCAGATTTGGTTTACTCAACCTGATTATATTTGAATTTTTATTTTCCAAATTAATTTTTGACGGGTATCAGATTGTTGATATATTTGTATTTTTTTCTTTTTAGAATTAAGTTCCTGACTGTTTATCAGACCGTTGATATATTTGTATTTTTTTTTTTTGAAATTAATATACCAACGGGTTTACCAATCATAAATATATTTGAATTTTTGTTCTAATTCAGTTTACCGATAGCTTTTTTGATAGCATTTTGAATTTTTGGAGTGTTGGTGTGCGTCTGTTGGGATTCTAAAAGCTCGGTCAAAACACTGGTGAATTAGCAAATAACGAAACACACAGCTTCATGAATTATTATCGATGGATATTCTCATTGTTATACTCATATATGTCCCAAACTGGAACCCTCCCTCTTATATTAACATGTTTCTCTCTTTTCTCTCTCTCTCCCCCACCATGACTCCTCCCCTACAACCGATGTTGAAACCTCCATTTTCAAAACTAATTAAGGCCACCATTGCAATCTAGGTTCATTTTTGTGCATTTTCATTGGTTTAGATTTTTTATTTTTGACATAATTTTCCCATTTGTCTTTTGTTGCTCAAAGTTTTGAGTTTTAAAAAACTGAGAAATAATTTAAATTGTTATATGGTTAATTTAGGAGTATATAAAGGGAGCATTGACATTGTTGGAAGTGAGACTTTGGTTTTTTTTTTCCTTTCTTTTTTCTTAATTTTTGTAACTAACTTAAATTAAATGTATTTGCTAATTTTGGATTTTCATGATTGAATTGGGATCATTGTGGATCGGGTTGTGTTATTGCGTGCTGAATTGATTTTATTATTTTTAATCACTCCTAATTTTTGCCGAAAAAACTTTATTATATATATATATATATATATATATATATATATATATATATATATATATATATATATATATATATATATATATATATATATATATATTACCATCGAGTGTTACCAATCAGTAGCATTTTAATTAAGTAATTGAATAAAATAATATCTTAGTGGTAAAACTGGTCAATAATATAGACATAAAATAATCATTTTTAAATCCAGTTACCCGTCGGTAAAATTATGAAACCTGCTAGTAAAATTAATTTCCTTTATGACCTAATAGATGACTATTTTATATTTTTATTGACTATAATTAATTATATTATCTGTCTAAAAATCCATTGGTAACTATTGACTGGTTTGTTTAGCTGTTAGTATTAAATTTACTGACAAGCAAATACTCGATTCCATCCATCTATCAATAAACTCGTTGGGAAAATTGTTCCATTGGTAAACTTTAATGTACCAACATTTCTTGTAGTGATCACTTAATAATTTTTTACAAAATATTTATTTTGTTGAGCCAACCATTGAAGTAAAAGTATTTACCATGAAGATCACGTATGCCAAATTTTATAAAAATTGAATAATAATAATAATTTTCTATCTATTATGAACATATATATTATGATAATTTTAATATATATAAAAAACATATTAAACAATTTTTAGATTAATATAAAAATTATATAAACACGATCTATATATAAACCGATCGAGTGTTTTGATAATTATCAGAAAAAAATTTATATAAACTTCAAATGTAATGGAATTTCGTAAAAACATTATGCTAATAATTAAAAGTTATTGAATATTATAAGAGTTGCTTAAACTTAAATCGGTGCAATTTAATCTTAACTCATTCGGTATAATATGATTAATCAATTGTTTTTAAGTTTTTAGGTTTTAAATTTAAGTTTTATGAGGCTCGTCATCTCACTGTATAATTAAACTGATCTCTTCAGTTTTTTTTTCTTCTCATTTATAGAATTCAATTAAAACTTTATTTAAGTGATGACCAAAAAAAGTAGCTATTCTGAAAAGATATACACAATATAGCTTTCTCGTCATCTCAAAGTTAATCACTCCATAACCGATTTCATTTCAAATTGCATATGATAAATTAGTTTATGAATATTAATTAAAAACTCTAATTACCATTGGTGTTCATTTTATTTTTTTACGGAACACCGAAGGGTTAATATTGCTCACTTCTCTTTACAACAACATCCTAGCTTTTCAGGCCTTGTTCCAAATACAGTAGCTCACTTTATAGCCCATGTACCTGCAGAGTCGTTTGCAATTTTCAGGAGAAATACAGATCCTCTGCAAATAAACCCTGAATCTGTTAAACCATTTGATGGTCCTACAATCATAATTCATAACATGTTAGAAATTGTATATGCACGTGCTTCTTTGCCATGAATTCATTCATTCATTTATTTTTAATTATATATATAGGGACTGCTATGGAATAATGAATTAAAACTCATAAAGTTAGTTTGCAAAAGAAAAAGCATATAATTTCTATCCATAGAAATTTTTTTTGACTAAAGTGATAAATCATAGAAAATAACCGCCTATTATATTATTCAATCACCTATTATGATTAAATTTATTATTTTAATAATATTTATTGACTAATAGTATAAAATTATTTTGCATTTCAGTGCATTGAAATTCAACTTAAAGAAATTGACTGGTTTTGACTAAAGTAGTGATCTTTTGATTAAGCAATAATTGTGTAAACACCATTCATAACCAGAATAACAGAAAAAAATAGTAGGTTATAATCAAAATTTATTACAGTTAGAGTTATAGCAAGTTACATTTTTGTTGTATTCACAAATAATAAGTCATAGTTTAGCCCACATATATAATTTGCTATCAAAAGAATAATAAAAGAACAAAAGTATCAATACACACTTTTTTTAAGAGATTAAATTTTTTTTTTTCCATAAGCAAAAACAAAAGCCATGCATAAAATCTCCAAATGTTAAGTTTTACAGCAGCAAAGATCCTTTTAATGGGGATTTCCCTTCCTATGATGCGATGACAAGAATGGCTGACATGTATTGGAAAATGTAGATTTTGAAACAAATGACAGAAAAAGGATAAGAACAAAGTAACACACAAGCATGCTAAAACAGTGTTAGTTGTGGGCATTAAAATAATATTTTGGATAAGAAGAATTTTAGTTGCTTTTCTAGTTCCGAATTTTGATTCACGTAGGTAAAACAGAATATAGAGATATTGCTGTAATTTTCTTTCGCTGAATATGCAGCTTCATTAATTTTTGGACCAAATTTTGTTACCTGGAGCCAAAACCAGAGCCATGCAAAGAATGCACAAGAAAAGGTTGGATTAATGTTGATAGCCATTATGCAAAGATCACCTTCTTCTTCTCTTGCTACCTTGAATGAATAATAACCCCACTGTTCAGGCTATTTATAAGCAGCAAGGGATATTCCAGTCATTTAATTAAAAAAAAAAAAGAAAAGAAAGAGATATTTGCATATACCCTATATCATATTGGTTGGCTTACATATTGAATAATCATAGCATTTATTTTATTCTTATATTCAAAGGATCACCTACTTGAATTATAGTAGTATGTAAGCTCGACTGTTTAATGCAAGCATTTAATTTTATAACTTACATTTTTATTCCAAAGAAGAAAAGAATCAAGTAGTGATTTGAACAAGTAAATGCTTTTGTCTTTAACTTATATTAGCTAACATAAAAAATAAGGAACATGTATATTTTAGAATTAAAATGGTCAACTAAAATGGCCAATATGTATATATTCATTTTTTACATAAAAAAAATTACAGTGGTCAACATACTCATTACTAATAAATAACATGAATATTTAACGCCTATTTTTTTTAATACATTTACGTAAAAAGTGGATCCTGCTGTGGTAACTTTACGTATATAAATTAATACAAAATTCATGAATTTTAACCATTCATTTTTCAAATTTAAAAATTAAGAACAACTATAGATTTGATCACATTTTTGCATGTGTTTTTTAATATATAAGAACAACTATAGATTTTACTTGTAATATATTTGTATATATGTTAAAGATAAGAATTTAATTTTAACAGATGGTGGTATGAAAATTCTTTACAATATCATTCAATCAAATTCTTTTACATGCACGGTCTTTAGGAATGGGTATTAAAATTAAAATTAATTATATTTTTTAATGTATTGATATTGGATTATATATATAGAGGAATGCTAACCTTCACACATTCATGTGTAAGTTAGCAACCTACACATTTTTATGTACACAAAAAAATTCATCCTTCTCTCTTTTTAAAGAACTTATATTATGGGTAACATTGTAATTTTATTAATTCACATTAATTGCTTTTTTAATTTTTCTCTCACATAATTAAGAATCTCTCCCCACTATTTTTCTCTTTCCTAAATAATGTACAAGGGCTATTAAGAAATTACATAACATTATTATGTGCTTAATGTTATTTCGGTAAAATAATTTTTCAAAAAATTCTTAAACAATTTGCATCCCTCACTCAAATAACCCATGCTTTGCACCTTACATGTCAATATGTAATAATCATATATGTACTGAGTAAAATGTGATTATTAAATATTAATTAAGTTACATAGATAAAAAATTTAAAAAACAACCTACGTATACAAAGGAATTCAATGCCCGAGAAATCTTCAAATAATAATGGCATTTATTTTTTAAACGCATCAACCTACAACATGTATATTTTTAGGCATAAAAATATAATAAATTGACTTAATACTAAACATATTTAAGAATATAATAATGGTATTTAACCTTTTAATATATCCCTCAAACATTATTTAGGAAAGGGAAAATATGGAGAGAGATTTTTAATTATGTGAGAGAAAATTAAAGTAGCAATTATTATTTAGGTAAGAGAAAAATAATGAGAGATTCTTTAATTATGTGAGAGAAAATTAAAGTAGTAATTAATGTGAATTAAATGAAATTATAATGTTACCCATAATGTAAGTTCATTAAGATAGAGAAAGATGGATTTTTTGTCTAGTATAAAAATGTGTAGGTTGTTGACCTCTACATGAATGTGTGGAGGTTAGCATTCCCCCATATATATATATATATATATATATAGAACTATATCTATCAAAATTAAATCCCTAAAATGATTATAATAAAAGTTTGTTTCTTATTTGAAAAATATTTTTGTAACACATTATCAATCTGTAATTATTTAATAATATAGAAAACCTTATTTTAAGTTTATATTAGAATTAAAATTTGTAAATTTTTTTTTTTTATATTAGGAGGTGTTCTTAAAGATTTGACCCATTTTCAAAATAATTGTCTCAAGATTAATCCTAGTTCAGCTGTAGGAGTTATGCAATCTCCGTAAGAATATATGGCCTCCTTAATTAGGATTTAAACTGCCATTAATATTCTCATAAAAAAAATCCGGCTAATAACTCTAAAAAATTATAATTAAAGTTACCAACCACTATTCAATCTTATTCTTGGTTAAAATTTCGTAATTTTGATATAGACATTATGATTGATGTATAAGAGTTTTTTTTTTTATATTTTCATTCATTCAATCATACGCTTCTATTTGTAATTTCTTTAATAGAGTATGTAACGGGGACGGGAGTGATCGCGATGCGAGAGGGCATGGACAAGAGCGGCTCCTGCCTCCAAGCGGAGGGGTACATGAATGAGACTCGTTCACACCAAATGAGAGGGATCCTTAGACTTGTATAGGTATGGGACTATGTAGGATTAAAGGAAGGCTTATATGAATTGATTGGTACTACCTATGCCACAAAGATGCATCTTTCTTTCGGTAGCCCATAGGAAGAACTACACAGTTAAGCGTGCTTGACTTGAGGTAATTTTAGGATGGGTGACCTCCTGGGAAGTTCCAAAGTGTGAGTGAGGACAACACGCTGAAAAACACGTGTTGGTTTGTGGGCATCGCAATCCATTAAGGGGGCGGGATGTTACAAATGGTCTCAGAGCCTGCACCTCCCAAGTACGGTATGGGACGAACAGGCGGAAGTGGTGGGCATGTAACAACCGGGACGAGGCAGGGAGTGATAATAGTGATCGAGAGGGCATGGACAAGGAGCGGCTCCTGCCTCCAAGCGGAGGGGTACATGAATGAACTAAACACACACCAAATGAGAGGGATCCTAAATCTGTATAGGTATGGGACTCTGCGTTAAGGAAGGCTTATATGAATTGATTGGTACTCTATGCCACAAAGATGCATCTTTCTTTCGGTAGCCATCACGAAAGAATTTACAGTAGCGTTGCTTGACTTGGGGTAATTTTGGGATGGGTGACCTCCTGGAAGTTTTCCAGGAAACGTGTGAGTGAGGACAAAGCATGTTGAAAAACCCGTGCTGGTTTGTGGGGACAATCATCAATCCATAAAGCGGGGGGATGTTCAGAGTAGGTGATTGAGTCCATTCCTAGAAACATGTGAGCTAGCGACAAAAATTATTCAGAGGTAGATTTAGTTTTGATGATAAGATCAACAATACATGATTAAATATCTGTGTCAAATTTTCTCATTAGCTACATGAAATCAAATACTAAAAATTTAGTTATAACTAGTTTATTACTCATGTAATTCTTAGAATGATTAATAGTAAAACAGTTATATAAAATATTAAAATCATTATCTTTATTTGAATAGTTATACTCCCTGCATCAAAAAAATAATTATACTCCATACATAACTATACAGTAAAAAAAATTATTGGATTTCTTTAAATGACCATATTAATTCCTATAAAATACAATTCTAAATAAGTAATTAGAAAAAATAGAGTACTGCAACAAATAAATAACTTGATGAATATCATTCATGTAGAATACATGATATGAAAGAAAGAGAACTTATACAATTAATATCTTCTCACTCATTTTTTTAATAGGATCCAAAATACTTGAAATAACAATAAAATAGGGTTGAAAAAAATTTGAAACGTTATTGTAGGATTTGAAACATTTAATTTAATTAAAAAATAATTTAATTCATATATATCTTCTCACTCATTGAAAAAAATTATATAATGATTTGAGAAAAATTAGATTTGAAAATAATTTTGAAAAAAAATCTAAATTAAAACTAATCAAGATTTGATAGCAATTGTTATAAATTGATTAAACAATTTGATTTTCAACATTTGAATAATATGATAATTGTGATAATATGATTATTTGTTGTATTATATAATTTTTAGATTATGGATATTTGAAAATTATGATTATTCATCATTATTAATAAATAACAGTTAAAAATAATTGCAAATTACAAATAATTTCATACCTTCTGACCCATTGAAAAATTTATATAACAATTTGAGAAAAATCATATTTGAAAATAATTTCAAAAAAATCGAATTAAAACTAATTGAGATTTGATCTCAATCAACATATATTGATTTTGAAAAAATTAATTTTAAGCATTTGAATAATCTAATAATTGTTATATAATATGGTTATTTGAAAATTATGATTACTAATTATTATTTAAAAATAAAATTCAAAAATAAATTCAAATTACAAATAATTTTTAAATCTAATATTGAATGTAAAATCACAATTTTCAATTTGATTATCTGATCATCGCTATATAATCAGATTGTCAGATATTTTCAATTGGAATATAATTAGACAATATAATCTTATTCATATTTTTCAATCATAAATTAAGAATTATTTTTTAATCTTATCAGTCATTATTATTAATAAGACTTTTATTTCCACCTTGGATGTTTTATAATCAACTTACTTTATCAATATGATTATTTTTTAAAATTATAACGATTTTAAAAGCTATAATAATCTAATTTCATTTGTTATTTATGTTATTGAATTTGAATCGAATCTTCTCACTCATTGCATATTTAATTTAATTGAATCCAAATTTATTCAAATTATTATTTAATTAATCATAAAAATAAGCATTGAACAATAAAATATTTGATGATAAAAAATAGTGACAAATTTGTCCATGACAATATTAGTAAATTTAAAAGAAGAACAACTAATAAAACATTCAATTTGGAAACTATTGCTAACATTGATAAGCTTCTAACAAAATGATGATTTTATATAGCTAGTCTTTCTCCTGCTTAACAACTTTCCTCATTTTAGTGGTGGACATTGTAACGCTTCGTGTATGTGGCGAAAAGTGATAAGGAATGCAAAAAGAAGGCACAAACAAAGAGCGCTCCAAGCTCAAAGCGATGGGTAGATGAATGAACCGATTACACACCAGGAAGAGAGGATCTTGAGGCTGTATAGGTATGGGACTATACGTGGATAATGACTTATATGAATTGATTGGTACTACCTATACCAACAAGATGCATCTTTCCTTTCGGTAACCCATCATGAAAAAACTCCACGGTAGCGTGCTTGACTTGGAGCAATTTTGGATGGGTGACTTCCAGGAAGCGCGTGAGTAAGGACAAAGCATGAAAAGACCCATGTTGATTTATGAGTATAGTCGAATCCATAAAGTAGCAAGGGGATGTTATAGACATGTCTTACAAGACTTAAGATGACTCAGGAATCCAATCTTAAGTAGCCAATGGCTTAGATGAAGCAACTTCTTCAGGATTAGTAAGAGTTTCAAGTTGACAAAGGCAGAAATCCTGTATGTCATACACATGCACATAAAAGGAATTTCAGTTGGAATAAGTGCAATAATTTATTTTAAAACATAATATAATTTTAAAGATTTTCAATATAAATTAAAAAATATTATTAACTTATGCAAGTTAGCACCTTGGCAGCAGTCGTAACAATCCTAAATTAACAGGTATGAACAATCCTAAAAAGAGAATGATATAAAAGTTAATACAAATTTTTATATTTGGATAAATTCAAGGAAAAAATTATTAAAGGAATATACTCATATATTATCAATATTGTATTGGCAAATACATGTTCATATATACATCTATTACTTTGACAAAATTTCATTTTTGCAAATTGTAGAATAACCATGCAGTTTGGAAGGGCGTTGTTCAAGATGATTCACAAATTGATTTACAAAACTCTCCCATAAGGTAAATCTCAGCTTACCTTCTCCCTATAAAAATATATATTGTAGTAATTGCAAATGATTTGCATTACAATATTTGTAATGTGTTAATTGATAGAATTAACAATAAATGAAGTGTAGTTTATCACAAATCATATAGTTCTAAGATGACTTTGTTGCACTTCTTTCCATAATGTCATGATTCTTCGTGTTCCTCTTCCATTCATGAATTCAATGGTATCTATAATTATGAAATAGTCAAGAGTGAATTTTTTTAAAATATTGGTTGATAATAAAGGAATCATGAGCAATCAATCAATCGATCAATCTATCTATATATATAGTAAAATTCACTCTATTTCACATTTAATGCTTACACTACCATTAGTGCATGCTTATCTATATTTTGTAATTAAACTATATTTTTATTTCCAAGTATTAGATGATTCTCAAATAATACAATGTATAGTTTAAACACTCTAATTTGTGATACTTTAGTTCTATATGTAAAGATTTTTATTTTTAAAATTAAATAGATGAAACTTTATATAGTATATTTTTTATTGATATATTAACTCATGATAATATAATTTTTCTTAGTCTTAATTTTTAGATTTAATCCACTTAAAATAAAAAAAATAAATTGATATATATGTGTGTGTGTGTGTGTAAAATTAACCACAACCTATAGTTAAATTTATTAAAAAAACTTTACAACGTTATAACACTTTTTTTTATAGATATGTTATACATATTTTATAAATCTTAAACTTTAAACCGAAGATCTTTTAAAGTGTATTTATAAAAAAAATGTATTATATTTATATTATACAATTTGTAATGTTATCTTTTGCATATATATGGACAACTCAATGGTCAATAATTATTTTTAGAAATAAAATCTATTTAGTTTACACAATATATATAATATTTTTAATGCAAATAATAAATATAAGTATTTTAATGTTTAAAATTTATTCTTTCACTTAATTGATATCATGTTTAAATGATTTATATTCTTATATGAATTATGTTATTTAATTTAACCTTCTTTTGTGTAATTAATAATACTTTCATTTATTTTATTTAAATAATATATGTGTGTATATAAAATAGACTCTATTATACAATTAGAACACAAAAGCTAGCAAGCGAATGTTTGTACTAAACCTTTTATTTTATAAATTATTAAATAATTTTACAATTAAATGTGTCATAATAAAACTTAACTTATTAATTTATATTATTTTTCTTCAACCCAAAAAATTATTAGTCATTACAATTTTTGAATTAACCACAAATAGCAATCACGTACACTAATAACTATTTTTTAACTAACTTTTCCTTCAGAATATTTTTTTATGTTGAAATTAAATGAGACTTTTTAGTCGTTTTAGAAAATTAAAAGCATTCACATAACTTTAATTATCATGACATATTTTGAGGTATATAATTTATGACCTATAGTAATTTATTAATTTTAAAACTGAAATGCAATAAATTACCTTCATAATGATTAAATTTAAAGTAAAATTTTATTTGCTTTCAATGATTGTTGTAATGACAAAAATTATTAGGTGCTCAAACAAGGCACACAATAGACACGAGTAGAATCAATGCAATAATTAACTCATTGTCATTCGTTTGTTTTGATGCTTGGAATCTAAAGGGCATCTGTAAAAATTTTGTGGCCAAGAATGTTTTGAGAACTAAGAAAATTGCTTCCTACCCATTTGTCAAGTTTTGAGTTCAAGATTATTTTTAAGGTGTTCTTTTTTTTCTCTTTTTGAGTTTCTATCTTTTCAATTAAACTAATACTTACAGGAAGATAATTGCATCAAAGAACAATAACTCTTTCATTCAGAAGTTTTTTGGCCTTACTTAGACTTAAAGTTCTAAAGCTTCATGTTTCACACTCCTTAACCAGGTACTTTCTCAAGATCTTTCTCTTCACAATCTTGGAGATCATGATCTGTTATTTCTTTAATTTTGATATTGTTATGGTGTCTCAAAAGGATCTTTTTTTGAATGAAAAAACTTTCTCAAATTGATCTTAATAAGGTTGGATGAAATTTATTTTACAAATTTAAAGATTTTAACTTTACTTAATATATAATGGTCAAGTACTCAACATCATTATTATTTTAGATGATCCAAAAGAGAATGTTATGAAGTTAAATTCTATAGTACGTAGTGAAAATTACTTCACTAATATTGGAAGGAAATTATTGTTTGAAAAAATATTATTTATCCTATTTCATTTATTAAGCTTAATTAATAGAAACTCTTAATGTATTATTTTATGCATTGCCTATCAATAAATAAATGATCTCACCTCATACATGTGTTTAAATCCACTATAAAATTAGTAGAAGTCAAATTGTAATTATTGAATACATTACTTCAACATTTTAATGTCTTAATTGACCCAAAAATATATTAATTAAATAGAGGAAAAAATTAAGATATATTATTTAGAAAACTTAGTAATGAAAGATAAAAAATTATATTGGTTCTTTTATATAAATAAAATAATGCAAAATTCAAAAAATTAAATTACTTTAATATTTTATCATTTATAGTTGATTGTTAAATTGCGTTTCTTATGTAAATAAAATGAATAAAATTTTATATTAAGATATGTTATTTAGTTATAATTATCAAAATTTGAATGCATTGAGATTAAATGACTTATATATGAGTTATGTGTATGTATAATTTTAAGTGGGTTTAGTGAAATATCAAAAGAATAATTGTCAAATTATAAAATTGAGTTAAAAATTGTTAACCAAAGGTACAAAAAATTTATGTGTGTTTTTTATGGTGATTAATTATGAGTTTAGTTGTGTCACATAAAATTTACACAACATGATACATTGACTATTTGACAATTGATTATTAAATTACACTTGAGAATGGATAATATTACTATATATTGATGATTAAATATATATTTTTTGTTTAATTTATATAATTATGCTAGAAATACATAATTATGCTAAAAAAGTTGTCAATAATAAAGTTTTTCATGAACTCTATAAATGACATTACATAGAATAATTTAAAAGATCCTATTATTATATTATATTTAATTTTTAATTATTATCCCAATTTTCCTACAAAAATATTATAATAAAAAATAATTAAAAAAATTATAATTTAACCCGTGCAAAGCAGATATTATCTCTAGTATATATATATGTTTGTATTCCTCACATCATGTAGCATTTATTATATTAATATTTATATATTACATAATATTAATATCACTATTCTACATACACAGTCAATACTCACAACAGAAAAAGAAAAAAAGTGGCAAATGAATATTTACTCTAAAGGCTAGGCCCTCGATTTTGAAGTTAAATGTGTTGTAATGTAATTAATTAATTTATATTAATTTTCTCAAAGATAAATAAATTATTAGTCATTGTAAATTAATTGAGATAGCACTGACATACACTATACAGCGGTTGTTTTAAGTAAATTTTTTAATTACTTTTGGATTTTTTATTGCCCTTAATTGATAATTTATGGTCATTTTTAAAATCTAAAATTTTAAAATCTAAAACAATGCATTAACAGCTATTTTTTAGTAACAATTTACCTTTTTTGCCCAAAAATTTCTTTAGTTACGTTTAAGATTCATTAATTTGAATTAATTTTTTAATTTTAAAAGTTTTATTATGATATTTTGCTTACTCTTCAAATTATTTATTTCTATATCATCACTATCAATATACATATACATATATATATATATATATATATATATATGTTAAATTGACTGTGTTGTGCAATTATTACCAGGATCAATCATCAAATTCTACTAATGAATACAAAAAGGTTTCAAATTCTACAAGGAATACAAGGAAGAAAGGTTATTAGAAAGATTTATTAGTTTTGAAACTAAGATTTAATAAATCAGTTTCATAGTATCCTATTGGTTATGTCTTTGTAACACCTTAATTTTTAACCCCTTATGCGTACGCCATAATTGGCCAATTATTAGATTTCTTACCTTTTGATTTCATATGTTTAGTTTTCTCAAAAATACTTTATGGAAAAAGAATAATTTTTTCGAAACTTAAAAAGATAAAAGCCTTATTCGTAAGCACATAATATAAACTAATGTAACTTGTGAATAAAACCACATTTCATAACAATAAACATATGAAAGAACAAATCCTAGACGTAGTAAGCAATGTAACATCACAAATCAACACATCACCATATAATAGGATCCTATATATCATAAGAAAGCATGAGTCCATGGAGGACAATCAAATCCAATACCAGTCATATAAGGCATAACATAAGATCCTAATAAAGAGCATGACATAAGTGAATTTAAGCTAAAGGGTACTAAAGCCCAATTTCAAATATAATTATCCATAATGTTAAGGAAATCTCAACATATAGGGGAAATATATAAATAAAATCATAATCTACATCTCTAGAATAACAAATAAAAGATATGTAATGATATGACATCTAATCTCTAAGCATGCGCAATCTCCAAAGATCATAGGACTCAAGGACTCCGCACCTGGTCTCGGGCTCATCTAAAGACGACACGGAAAATAAAGGGGTGAGAATCCAAAGTAAACTCGTAATTAAATAAAACGTTCAAATGTCATCGTTGTCATCTCAGTCACTTCAGGTTTAATTATAAAATAAGTGTGCATGCTTTAGTTCGATTAATTAGTTCTTAAACTAGAATTTTGAAGTGACACATATTTTAAGACTTAGGAAAATCTCTTGGTTAGGGAACAATAAATTAGAATACATGTAGCTAGCATAATTAAAATCATACAAAATGAGGCATATATGAAAATGTAATGAAACAAGTCATTTCACATCTTTAGCATTTTACTTAAACTTTAGTTCCTTAAACATACCACTCTCTCGTGCCGCCTAAACCAACCATGTCACCACCTCTGATTAACTGCACCTAAACTCCAAATCACCTATCGCCTTGGATGAGTTCAACCTAACTAGCCATTGCTAGATTTAAATGGGGAATAGAGGGGGAACTTCACTTGAACTTTAAATTTAACTTCTTCACATCTTACTTTGCAACATAATAGAAAAGTCTCATAATTTTAAGAGACATAAGTGTAACGCCCCAATTTCTTTATACTAATTGCTTTTGGTTAGCTAATGGATGAATTGAATTATCTTTGTGTGGAATTAGAGGTATGTGAAAATAATATTTTAATGGGCGTTTTATGTTTATGTTAGTGATTTTGTATGTGAAATTATTAGACTACTCTCACTTAGATATACTTAATTGATAAACTACCCTTCTCACACACCCACACTCTTAAAAAAAAAAATGAAAATAAAAACCCAAACCCCCCAATTATTTCCCTCACTCACGGTTACAACACACACATACACCACCCATCACTCTTCTTCTCTTCCTTCTCCTTCCTTTCTTTCTCTCCATCTTCCTCCATCATCCCAACCTCCTATCTTCTTCAATTCTTCACCAAATCCAACAAATAAATACACTTTTTCATAGCTCTTCCACCCAACAAACTCAAATCCACCATTAGTTTTTCAAGAAAAAGCCTTCTTCTACCTATTCTAGAGCAAACTAAAATTCGGGATTAAGGAAAGAAAAAGCTTTTGTTTCCTTACTTGGGAGATCAAACTTCAAGGAGCTTGTGGTTGTCTTGATCTCTAGTGAAAACCATCTTTTGGTAGGGGTTTCTACGTTTTGCTTTCTCTTTATTTTTCTTTATTGAAGTAATTTCGGATTTGTAATTGGGAACCATTTTATGCCATGATTTGGTTGAGTTTTTGGTAGGATTTTGAAGAAAATTGAATGTTGGCTGTATATATATATGTATACCTTTGTTTTTTATGCATGAGAGCTTGAAAATGTAACCTTAAGTGTGGTGTTTGTATAGGTGAAGCATGATGCACGAAAATGAGTAAGTATGCATGCTATGTGTTTGAGAAAATGTCTAAATGAAAGTAAATGTTATTTGGGGTTGAGCTATTGCATATTTGTTGGATGGGTAGTTAGTTTAATGCAATACTAATGTTTACAAAAGTAGAAAGCTAAGTTGATGAGGAATCTTGGAAGTTATACGCATAAAAGTGTAAATTCGGCCATGTGTTGGATAGGTCTATTTTACCATGTTTTTGTGATGCTTTGAGTTGGATTTTTATAAAAATTAAGTGTTTGATCTATATAGATATATGATCCCTTGTTTTTAATGCATAATAACTTAGAAATATGACTTTTGGTGATGTTTCGTGATGAGCAACGTTATGCACGAAAATTGCTCATTATATATACTATTTGTTTGATTAAATGTCTAAGTGAAACTAAGGATAAGAAATTGGAATTAAGACATAAAGATTAAGGGTTGACTTATGTCAACAAAGAGTTCCGACATGAATCGTTTTGAGGGCCAGTGAAGCTGGGCATTGACTTTCTTTATAGTGCACATGAGGGTTTCTGTAGGTTCGCATTAAGGAACTGGTGACGACGGTTAAGCATGAGCTCATAGCTTTTAAAGTATCTAAATAAGATCAATGAGAGAAAAGGATAGTGATATTAATAGGAACACAAAAGTCATGAAGTAGATAAGACCAAAGAAAAAAAAAAACCTTAACTATAATGTATTCAATGTTTTGTATTAGGATAGTCATTTATGCATGTTATGACATTTAATGAATAAGTCTAATCTTTCTCCATGCTTGCATGTCTCTTTAATTATACTAGTAAAGTTCTTTCATGCATGCATGTACATCTCATACCAAGACCATGCTAAAAGACACCTCTACCTTGATAAGGAATGGTTGCGAAATTCTAAAATTGAATCTCATGATTGTATATTAATGATTTCAAAAGAAACCAAGGTAGACTAGAGATGAATATGATGTCATGTTAGTTGTATATACTCCTACTGAGATTTCAATTGATTTCTCACCCCTTTCCCTTCTTCCATATCATCTCTAAATGAGGGTAGACCCTAAATGAGAAATTAAGCTGAAACTGTTGCTTTTGCTTTGATTTGGAGATTGCGCTATGTCACTTGATCTCTTTTGATATTTTGAAATGCTTATAGAATTACATGTCATTTTTATTTTGGAGTTGATACTTGGATCTTTCTTTTGTATTTGGGTTGTGAGACCTTTATTCTTCTATATTTTGTATTTTGTAGTTTGAGGCTCCTGATTCCTGATATGACATTGCTATGTTCATGTTGTGAATTGAGTGGCTCTAAGTGCCTTATGATGATAGTATGTAAGATACTAGGATGTTGTATTTTGAACAAGATTGGCTAAGGATGAATGGTTATTCTTTTATGATTTTTGTCTTCCAGGAGGCATGGTACCTACGTTACCATGCCGAATTTTTATTAGAACTATTAGCAACATTTATATCTAATATGGAAAGGCTCATGAAATAGGACGTGATTCCTTGGTATTAATTTTTATGTGACTCGTGTACATAGAAATGAGTACTAGGGAGTTACAATAAGCATCACCTTTATGCATTTAAATGACAAGTTTAGAATTGAATTACCACTCAACATACATAATGGAACACCTCATAATTCATTAGGTGTCATAAGCACAACTTTCATATAAAATTTTCTTATTAGGAGACATAAACATACCCTTTGTACATTACAATGACAAAGCTTACATTTCCTTCATTTCACATTTCAAGCATTTAACATTTCAAATAGAAAGTCACTCAATGCATAACATAAACGTGCCTAAACCAATTGCGGAAAAAGGACGGACCAGCTAGTGTTCATCCGTCACATATTCCAGTAATAGAAACAATAATAACATTTCTAAATACCATTCACATATACATATCTCAAACTCACAACATCAAGATAATATCAAATTTAGATTAACCTATTCAACCCCAAACCAGAATTTTATCTTTCAAGTCAAATAAAGTAGTTCAAAGACTCCAAATTCTCAATCCAAATGCATTCTCATTACACCATAACACTTGTACACAAAACCAAAGTCAAGATGCAAGAAACCAATGTTCACATTGCCACTTTATGAAAGGAAAGAGCATGCTGGAAAATTTTCAGCAAACAACTCCACCTTATTAAACATTCCATAACCAAAAGAACTTATCTAAACTCCTAATAGTTAGAGCACTCAAGACTCATCATCTACAAATCACAAAACATCATCAAGCACTTGAACTATAGTTGCTGTAAAAATTTACAGCACTTAGCTCTTCAATTGTCATGAAAAAAACACAACTCTTGAGCACATATTCAAAGAACCACAACTCACACTTAAATTCCTATGCTTTAGTACCCAATTCCCACCTCATACATTATTTTTGCTGCATAAAAACAGCCCCAAATGGCTAGAAATGTGCTAGAAATTATTCATGAAACACAAAAGTAAAGTGATAGAAATTTTCTACACATGTAGCTATCAAATCCCAACCAATTCCTTCATGTTTTCACCCTTGTTATCCCTCCCCCAAGCCAAAAAATACAATAGCAGAAAGATAAAAAAGAGAGGCATATAATAACCCAAAATAGCTAGCAAAGTGATGAACTATAAAGCTAAAGAGTTGGAAAGTTTTTCTACGCTTATAGCAACTAAACCCAACATAATTCCTTCAGTTTTTCCTATATAAAATAGCCCCAAACACAACCAAACAATAGTAGCAGAAAATAGTAACAGAAGCATAAAATGGTTCTTAGCTTGAAATCTAGCAACCTAACATCAATGTTCATGAGTCACAACTCTTATTTATGCATTATCACCTACAATAGCAAGCCAAACAACTCTCAAATACCCATTCACAACATAAATCCGTGGATAAAATAAAAGGAACACAAGCTCAAATCCTCATTTATCATCAACCCAAATCCAAAAATACAAGCATCAACATGCAAATTTTCATTTCCATACAAGTTCACTTATTCTCTTCCAAGTCACTTTTATTCAATTCCCCAAACACATAGTTCCAACTTTCATTTCTTAAATTCCAAAAAGTCAATTTCATTCAAGTTCACAAAACAACCTAAATTCTCAAATCCCTTACCAAAACCAAAATATGAGCATATCCAAAACCTTCATAAAACAATTTCACATTTCCAAAAATCATTCTCATATTACCAAAGATATTATTTTACCCCTAAATCAATCATTCAAGTGTTAATCTACAGAAAACAACACAAATCAACTCCTAGTATCATTTAGAAATTTTAGCAAACACTTGGCATGCATTTTTCACAATTTTCGTTTATCAAGTTTCACACCACCAAAAAGTATATTTCCAAGTTTTCATGGATAAAAAACTAAGATATACATACATACATATATATATGGATCAAGCACTTAAGTTTCATCAAAATCACATCCTAAACATCATCTAAACATGGTATAAGGAGGGTGCTCAACACATGGCTGAAAATCAACTTATTCAAACACATAGCTTCAAATTTCTCAATTCTCATCAACAATAAGAGCAAGATATTGAACATAGACTCAAAGAAAATCCATTTTCAGATTTAAACACAACCAACATCAAAAACCCACATTAACCCAAGTTGGGTACTCAAGACAATGAACCAATCAAAGGGAAAATTACAATGAAAGCCCCTACCAAAATATGAAGATGCAGGGAGGGTCCTCTTGAGACTTGTTGACAAGGGAAGAAGCAAAATCTTCGCCTCCTCCCCTACTATGTTCGGCAGAGAAGGAGAGCTAGGGAGCTTGAGTTTTGAGTCAAAGTGAAGATTGAGAGAGGTTTAGGTGTTGGGATGGAGAGGATGGAGGTGGTTTGAATTTTTTTAGGAAAGAATGGAGATAGTGGAGGTGATGGAGGAAGAAGGTGTGTGTGTGTGAGTGTGGGTGGAAGGAAAAAAAAAAAACAAATGAGAGAGAGTGGGGAAGGGGAGGACGTTGAGTCCCTTTTCAATTATTGGTAGGTCCTTTTTTTGTGGTAGATGGGAGGTATATAAGTGTAATATGATGGGATAGGTGAGGGTAGTTAGATAAATTTCACACATAACACATTAGAATAATAATTAAATAGACCAAAAACTACACATAAATAATATTTTTCACACATTACTCATCCAAATAAATTTAATTTTATTGATGTGTCTTGAAATTGAATTTTGGGAGGGAATTTGAAATTTTGGATGGAAGGAGCTCTAAATTTTTAAAACACTCTAACATTTACTTTTAAAATAATCAACACAACAACTAAAAAAACATGAAATCAAACCTAAGAGATGAGTATCTAATTATTCATCATCTAGTTAATTAAGGAAATTAATCCCTAATCAAATTCAGTTAATTCTAATGAACACATAATTATAACTAAAAGAAAATGGGTATTAGTCTTCATTTCTATATATGCTTGGAAATGTTGGGCTTTGCAACATGCCTAAACCTTCACATGTGGTTTGGGTGGATAGATTTAGGACTAAGATGAACTTAATGATAGCACCAAAATAGCAATTATATAGTGGTCTAATCTGGATATTAGATCTCTTTATAATCTTCTTTATTTTTATTCTCTTCTAGCTATATTGTATTTTTTGTGTTGTAATCATATTTGAAGGATGCTGGAAAATCCTATCGTTATTGAGTTTTATATGTGAAGAAACATATTTTTGACATTGCCTCTATATACTAGACAAAGTACTATTATTCTTTTTGTGTCATTCTTTCATGGCTAGATAAGGAGGTATAATCAAGATGTGGAAGGGAGTAGTGCAAACTCGCGGTGGAAAAAAATAACTATAGGTAATGATGATTGATTCGAGGTGTTAATTGTAGATATGGAATTTATGGAAATATTTATGATAAACAAGAATTTTGTAACAGTATTGTTATTGTATTTTGTTTATAAAAAAAAGAGAAGAGAGAGAGAATTATTGCTATTGTGTTCTATTTCCTTTTTTGTTTTTTGACATATTCTTTTTCCCATGTTATTGTCTTTGAATAAAGCAAACACAGCTGCCCATGTGTTAGTGCACATTGTATTGCAAATAAAACTATTTGAATCACTGACTAATCAAATTAGCGTTAAAAATAGAATGAATTAAAAATAAATAAAATGCATTAAAAATAGAATCTTTGATTCATTTAAAAAATTAGCGTTGATTCATTAAAATAAATCAAATGCATTAATTGGCTGTTACCTTCTTTCTTTAATAAACATTTCCAAAATGTGTTTGATATTACCATTAATATGAAATATTCCAAAAAGATATGGTATAACAATAACAAATTTGATAAGCATGTCGTTAAAAAAAATCATATAAAAGTGTTTTGCATTAATAATAATTTTGGATCAGCGGATTTTGAAAATAACTTTTAATTGATTAGCTATAACTACTGTAAACTGTCAATATTATTGCCATTCAAATACAATTTCGGTTTCAAATTGATTGATTCCTTTTAGTATTGTATGGAGTACTCTTTAGAAAATTTATAATTTGTTAAATCAAAATTAATTTTCAATTATCAATATATATATCATAAACGTGGCACATGAGAGGGGATTTATTATGAGAGTGAGGGGAGCAAATCTGTGTTGTATAATCATACGTGGATGGTTAGGATTGAAAGTTAATTAATAGTAATTAATGTTAAAATACTCATTTTAAAATGTCACATGACTTTATGTTTTAACCTTTATCATTTACGTAAAATCCAATAGTCAAGATTCATCCCTCACTCTCACAATAATTCACTCCTCTTATATGATACGTTCCCTATATATAAATATAAAATTGACTGCACTATGCAATTATTACACATATAGAAAATAACTAGCAGTCTAAACCCTTCATTTTATCACATCTATTAAATTAATTATGGAGTTAAATATAATTATCATTAAATTCTGTCAGTGGGGAATGGAGTTAAATTCTACCAATCCAGAATGAAAAACCAATGTTTTTATTGTGAATTAATTTACTAGTTTTGAAACTGAAATGTATAATGAACAAATAGTTTCATAGCAATGCATTGATTATGCCTTCATTTCTATTATTTTATATATGCTTGGAATGGTTGGGTTCTCCATCGTGATCAAACCTTTACATTATAGTAAAATTGTATGCTGTCATGTAGTGAGTCTTTAGTCTTTTTTTTAATGATGTTGTTATTGTGTTCTATTCTCTATGTTATTGTCTTTGAATAAAGCAAATATAGCTGTGCAAATAATTAACTCCTCAAACGAGTATTCAAAATTAATAAAAAGGAGAAGGTAATTAAGGAATGATACATATTACTTTATAAATGAGTATTGAGAAATATATTAAATCTTATAAAATTTTGTACTTTCTATCCTTCCATACCATCTCAATGAAAAAGAGCCTTTGCAAGATTAAGATTATTGAAGAATTAGATTGCAACAATGTCTTAGGATAGGTTTACTAAATCTATTGTAATAAACATTGTAAGTTTGTGAGAACAATAATATTATTTCATTAAGTTGGTATTACTTTTTTTATATTCTGCATTATTTTTAAACTTTTTATCCTATTCAAATTGTAAAACAGTATTTATATTAAATTATGAATTTTTTTTAAAAAATTATTTGATTATGTATACTAAACTAAATTTAGTAAACACAACAATGACAATCTCATTATTAAAAATATAAACATAATAAGACTAATTAACATAACACTAATGGTTGAAATTAAAATTTATTATTGTATTTAGTTCTATTTTATATTCATAAAGTTATTAATTTTATTAATACAATCTTATTAGTATAGTGTTAAAATTTTTTAATTTTCTATTTGATCTAATTTTAAAATATTTTAATCTAGATTATGTTTTTACGTTAACGTTATATACATGTTCTTTTTGTTAATTCAATTATCTCATTTTATTTTTATTCTATGATAAAAATATAGTTTGTGAGCAAATCAAAATTTAGTATCACAATATATGACTAAAGGATATAATATTAGTGATTAGAATTTAATTTTATCCCAATATTTAGTTCTATTTTATATTTATTTCGGAAAAGACATACACAATATAGCTTTCTCGTCATTTCAAAGTTAATCACTCCATAAGCGATTTCATTTCAAATTGGGTGTGATTATTCAGTTTATTAATATTAATTAAGCTCTAGTTACCTTCGGGTGTTCATTTTAATTTTTTACCGAACACCGAAGGGTTTAACATTGCTCAGTTCTCTTTAATAATTACATCAACAATATCTTTTCAGACAGAAGCCTCTTATATGGCCCGTTTTCATGCAGACTCGATTGCAATTCACAGGAGTAGTACAAATTCCTCGGCAAACATACGTCGGATAGATTGAGGAAGGATTTGATTCTCCTACAATCATAATTGATAACATGTTAGCAATTGTATATGCATGTGCTTCTTTGCTTTCCTTCTGAGAAAACTTACCACATGATTGCCATGAATTCATGAATTTTGTTTTCTATATATAGGGATTGCTATGGAATAATGAAATAAAGTTAATTTACAAAAGAAAAGAATTTAGTTTCCATTTTGTAACTCTTTTTTTCGTAGAATATGCATTTAATTGAATTATGGAAAAAAAATTTGTTACCTGAAGCCAAAACCAAAGCCACGCAAAGAATGCACAAGAAAAATTTTCGATTAACGTTGATAGCCATTATGCAATGATCACCTTCTCTTATGTTCCTACCTTGAATGAGGAATAACTAACCCCATTGTCGAGGCTATTTATCAGCTGTAAGAGATATTCCAGTCATTTAATAATTAAAAAAAGAGAAATAAAAAAAATTGCTACCGAAGGTTGACCTTACATATACCCTATATCATATTGGTTGATTTAGCTATTGAATAATTATAACAGTTATCTATATATATAGTAAAATTCACTGCATTTCACATTTAATGCTTACACTACAATTAGTGCATGAATAACTATATTTTGTAATTAAAATATATTTTTATTTTCAAGTATTAGGTGATTCAAATAATACAATGTATAGTTAAAACACTCCAATTTGTGATATTTTAGTTCTATATGTGAATATTTTATTTTTAAATTTAAATAGATGAAACTTTAATTAATATAATTTTTATTAATATATTAACTCATGATATTATAATTTTTAATTTTAATTTTTAGATTTAATCTACTTAAAATTAAAAAAAATTGATATATATATACACACACAAATATATGTAAAATTAACCACAACCTATATTAAAATTTATTTTAAAAATTATTTTACAATGTTATAACACTTTTTTTAGATAATTATACGCATTTTATAAACCTTAAACTTTAAACAAAGATCTTTTAAAGTGTATTTATAAAAAAAAATGCACTATATTTATATTACATAATTTGTAATGTTATTTTTTTGCAGATATATGGGCAACTCAATGGTAAATAATTATTTTTAAGAAATAAATCCTATTTAATTTATAAAAAATATATAATATTTTTAATGTAGATAATAAATATACATATTTTAACGTTTAAAATTTATTCTTTCACTTAGTTAATATTAAGTTTAAATGATTTATATTCTTATATGAATTATGCTATTTAATTTAACCTTCTATTGCTTAACTAATAATACTTTCATTTATTTTATTTAAATAATATAAGAGTGTGTGTGTATAAAATAAACTCTATTATGCAATTAGTACATGAAAGCTAGCAAGCAAATGTTTGTATTAAACCTTTTATTTTATGAAATTATTAAATAATTTAAAAAAACTTAACTTATTGATTTATATTATTTTTCTTCAAGCCAAACATAATTAGTCATTACAATTTTCGAATTAACCACAAATAGCAATCACATACACTAATGACTATTTTTTACTAACTTTTCCTTCAAAATATCTTTTATGTCAAAATTAAATGAGACTTTTAGTCATTTTTGAAAATTAAAAGCATTCATATAACTTCAATTATTATAACATATTTGAAGGCCTATAATTTATGGCTTACAATGATTTATTAATTTTAAAACTAAAATGTAATAAATTAACCTCATAACGATCAACGTAAAATAGAATTTTATTTACTTTCAATGGTTGTTATAATGGCAAAAAATAAAAGGTGCTCAAACTAGGCACACAAATAGACACCAAAGTAGGATTAATGCAATATTAACCCATTGATCATTTGTTTATTTTGATGCTTGGGTATAAGGGGCATCTTTTCAAAAGTCACAGCTAAGAATGTTTTGAAAACTAAGAAAATTGCTTCCTACCCATTTATTAAGTTTTGAGTTCAAGATTATTTTTAACGTGTCTTTTTTTCTTTGAGTTTCTATTTTTTCAATTGAATTTTGGTTAAACTTTATGTGCTAGCTAGACATTTCTTGGTTTTAATTTGTTTTGGGATTCACAATTGTCAGCCCTCTCAAATTCTTCTCTCTTCCATGTTCTTCAATATAAGCCTTGAGCTAGGACATATGGTGTAATTTTAGAATTAGGTAATTGTTTCTTTCCTGCACTTTTGAGCATAAAGGGATAGAATTTTTAATCTAAGCATTCCTACAGTGGTTAATGCTTTAAAATAGAATATATTTAATTAAATTAATATTTACTGGAAGAGGATTGTTTCAAACAACAATAATTCCTTCATTCATAAGTTTATTGACCTTAGTTGCACTTACAATTTCTAAAGCTCCATGTTTCACACTAATTAACTAAGTACTTTATCAAGATCTTTCTCTTCGCAATTTTGGAGATCATGATTTGCTATTTCTTTAATTTTTATATTGTTATGGTGTCTCAAAAGGGTCTTTTTTGGAATGAAGAAACTTTCTCAAATTGATCTTAATAAGGTTGGATGAAATTTATTTTCCAAATTTAAAGACTTTGACTTTACTTAATAATAGTCACATACTCAATATTAGTATTATTTTATATGATCCAAAAGAGAATTTTTATGAACTTAAATTCTATAGTACGTAGTGAAAATTACTTCACTAATATTGGAAGGAAATTATTGTTTGAAAAAATATTATTTATTCTACCTCATTTGTTAAGCTTAAGCCATATGAAACTCTTAAGATATTATTTTATGCATTGCCTATCAATAAATAAGTGATCTCACCTCATACATGTATTTAAATCCACTATAAAATTACTAGAAGTCAAATTGAAATGATTGAATACATTACTTCAATATTTTACGTATATTAATTGATCCAAAAATATATTGATCAAATATAGGGGAAAAATTAAGACATATTATTTAGAAAACTTAGTAATGATAGGTAAAAAATTATATTGGTTCTTTTATATAAATAAAATAATGCAAAATTCAAAAAATTAAATTACTTTGATATTTTATCATTTTATATTGATTGTTAAATTATGTTTCATATGTAAATAAAATGCATGAAATTTTATATTAAGATACATTATTTAGTTATAATTATAAAAAAATTTATGTATTGAGAGTAAATAACTTACATATGAGTTATGTGTATATATAATTTTAAGTGAGTTTAGTGAAAATATTGAAAGCATAATTGTCAAATTATAAAATTGAGTTAAAATTATTAACCAAAGGTACAAAAAAATTATATGTGTTTTTTTATGGTGATTAATTATATGTGTTTAGTCGTGTCATATAAATTTTACATAACGTGATATATTGACTATTTGACTATTGACTTTAAATTACACTTGAGAATGAGAATATAATATTACTACCTATTAATGATTGAATGTATAATTTTTTTAAATTTATATTATTATTCTAGAAATACATAATTATGCTAAGAATGCTGTTAATAATAAAGTTTTTCATGAATTCCATAAGTGATATTAAATAGAATAATTTAAAAGATTCCATTGTTGTATTATATTTAATTTTTAATTATTATCACAATTTTCTTATAAAAATATTATAATAAAAAATTATTAAAAAATTTATAATTGAACCCGTGCAAAGGACGGGTATTATCTCTAGTATATTCTTAAATTGAAAGGACCACCTCAACTTGAATTATAGCTAGCGTACAAGGTCGACTGTTTAATGCAAGCATTTAACATTATAGCTTACATTGTTATTCTAGAAGAAAAGAATAGTTTTGTGGGATTTGGATCCTCTAAAGTGAGGATCTCACTTAGAGAGTAAAGTGAACAATTTTATTTAAGGGCCCATTTGATATGCAAGATAGGATAAAACTGATAGTATAAGACCTAATAGGATAAAGTATGATAGTATAAAATCTAATAAACTTCTAATATTATACAATGTTGGTGTAACATATAAAATATTATAATTTATATTTTATAATATTATTATTTATTTATAAATAATTCTAATATTTTAATTAAATACAAAATAAAATAAAATATTTTATTAATGATTTAAATATAATTTTTAAATATCATATTTATGTAAATATTTATTAATTAAAATTTAATTTATTTTAAATATAATTATTTGTTTCAATATTTTATAATTATTTATTATTTCAATAAATTATATAAATATTAAATAAATCTTTTATTTATTTTTAATTATAATTATTTAAATTTAAATTTTATAATAAATTTTAACTCAAAATGTTTATATTATTGATCCTTACTTTTATATATTACATATTTTTTATTTTTTATTTTAAATATTTATTTATATTTAATATTTAATATTTAATATTTTATTTTATTTTATTTATTATTTATTAATTATAGTTACTTTTTATTGTATATAGTTGGATTGATATCATATATTATTTGTTAACAATATTTATTTATTATGAAATAGTTTTATTTATAAATTTTTACTTATTATTATTTATTTAAAAATTATTTTATTTTAATAAAATATTTAAAAATAAAAATAACCTTATACGTTAAAAACTAATCAAGCCTAGTACGGCCTTTATGCTATTAAGTTATACAGCATTTTGATGTATAAGGGGTTATGATGTATAAGCTTATACAATACGATATTAATAAACAATAAAAGAATAACGTATAGTGAAGAAGTGAGATCAATAAAGTGAAGAAGGTCTTACTTCTAACTTTATGGATCTAAAGATAAAATCTTCTTACTTTATTCTCTAAAGTGAGATCTTCACTTGAAGGATCCTGACCCCAAGTTGGGATATATGCTTGAAGGGTTTGGATCCTTTAAAGTGACATCTCAATTTAGAGAGTAAAGTAAAGGAATTTTATCTTTGGATCGATAAAGTTAAAAGTGAGGTCATTTTCACTCTATTGATACAAATTCATGCTTGAACAAGTTAATGCTTTTATTTTTATTTTATTTTTTGACTTAAAGTAAATGCTTTGATCTTTAATTTATATTAACTAACATAAAAAATAAGTAACATGTATATTTTAAAACTAAAATGGTCAACATATACTTATTACTAATAAATAACTTGAACATTTAACGCCGATGTTTTCAGTCTCATTTTGAGACAACCTACACTAGAAATTAGTTCGGGAGAAAATGTATTAGTTCTTCCATGCCGAATATATATAATATAGGGAAATGCTAACCTCCACATTTTCATATAGATGTTAGCAATGTACACATTCTTATTTGGACCAATAAATCACTACTCTTATTGAATGAAACATGTTAGTTTAGGATGATTTTGTAATTTTCTTTCATATGCATTAATTACCACTTTGATTTACCTATTTAATATTCTCTCTCATCTTTATGACATTTTTATTATTATAAAAATTTGAAATAAAACCTAAAAATATATCAACCGTATCCCTAACACATTAAAATGAATATATTTAAATTTTATTTAATATTTCCATAAAAATATTTTATGTTTATTATTTGTATATTGAAATACTAAATAATACTTAATGTTTATTATTTGTATATTTACGTTATCGCTATGTTATGTTGGCTTAGTTTTTTTTATATAAATATTGTTTTAATAATTTACGTTCCTTTTTGTTAATTTTAAACTAACAAAAATTACGTTAAGAAATATTTTATTAAATTAATTTTAAATATACATGATATTTTAACTTAAACTTTAATACTATTACTTATATATTATTCATGAAAAAAATAATAAAACCTTGTGTGAGAGAAATAGTAAAGAAAGAATATTAATTAAGTGAGAGAAAGAGTAGAAATAGTAATTAATATGGGTACAAGAAAATTACAAAATCACCCATAATCATAATTGACTAAAAAAATAGGATTGTTGGTTATTTTGTCCAAAATAAAATATGAACATTGCTAACCTCCTCATGAAAGTGTGTAGGTTAAAAACCCCCCTCCCCACACACACATAATATATATATATCACAATCCAGTTGTGTATGGGTGTGACTTTAAGTATATAATCACATCCACTATTAGAAACACGCAAGATTTTGACGTCAATTCAATTATCAACAGGTTTACTAACAACTTGATAGGTTTTTCACACAAATTTCACTAAACAAATTTTTTTTGGCAACATATTGATAAATTAGTCGATAATATTAAGCGCCAAATGGAACTACACGCGCGTAAAATTACCGATGGATTTACCGATTATTGATGTATTTGTGTGTTTTTTTTAATTAATTTACATACAAGTTTATGATTGTTGATATATTTATATTTATATTTTTTTTGAATTAATTTACCAACTGGTTTTCCGACTGTTGATATATTTGTATTTTTATTTTTCCAAATTAATTTTCTGATGGGTATATCGTTTGTTGATATATTTGTATTTTTTCTTTTTCCGAATTAATTTACTGATGGTTTATCGACTATTGATATATTTGTATTTTTTATTTTTTCAAATTAATATACCGACGGGTTTACCAATCATAAATATATTTGAATTTTTGTTCTAATTAGTTTACCGATAGGTTTTTTGATAGCATTTTGAATTTTTGGAATGTTGGTGTGTGTCTCTTGGGATTCTAAAAACTCAGTAAACCTATCAGTAATTAGCAAATAACGAAACACACATTATCGATGGATATTCTTGTCGTTATACTCGTATATGTCCCAAAATGGAACGCTCCCTCTACTCTGTAAACATGTTTCTCTCTTTCTCTCTCTCCCCCTACCATGACTCCTCCCCTACAACCGATGTTGAAGCCTCCATTTACAAAACTAATTAAGGCCACCATTGCGATCTAGGTTCATTTTTGTGCATTTTAATTAGTTTAGATTTTTTATTTTTGACATAGTTTTCCCATTCGTCTTTTGTTGCTCGAAGTTTTGAGTTTTAAAAAAATTGGAGAATAATTTTAATTGTTATATGGTTAATTTAGGAGTGCTGTTAAAGGGAGCATTGACATTGTTGGAAGTGAGAGCTTTGTTTTTTTTTCTTTCTTTTTCTTAATTTTTGTAACTAACTTAAATTAAATGTGTTTGCTAATTTTGGATTTTCATGATTGAACTCGGATCATTGTGGATCGGGTTGTGTTATTACGCTGGAATTGGATCTTTATTATTTTTTGTCGCTCCCAATTTTGGCCAAAAAACTATATATATATTACCATCGAGTGTTACCAATCGGTAGCATTTTAATTAAGTAATTGAATAAAATAATATCTTAAGGGTTGAACCGGTCAATAATATAGACATAAAATAATCATTTTTAAATCCAGTTACCCGTCGATAAAATTATGAAACCTGCTAGTAAAATTAATTTCCTCGATGACCTAATCGATAACTATTTTATATTTTTATTGACTAGAATTAATTATATTACCTGTCAAAAAATCCATAGGTAACTATTGACCGGTTTGTTTAGCCGTTATGATTGATCTACTGACGAGCAAATAATTGATTCCATCCATCCATCAATAAACTCGTTGGGAAAAATTGTGCCCATTGGTAAAATTGTCAATGTACCATGCATTTCTTGTAGTGATCACTTGATAATTTTTTACAAAATATTTATTTTGTTGATCCAACCATTGAATTAAAAATATTTACCATGAAGATCATGTATGTCAAATTTTATAAAAATTGAATAATAACAACAATTTTCTCATCTATTATGAACATATATATTACGATAAGTTTGATATATATAAAATATATTAAACAATTTTAGATTAATATAAAATTATATAAACACGTTCTATATAAACCGATCTAGTGTTTTGTAATTATCGGAAAAAAATTATATAAGCTTCAAAGGTAATGGAATTTCGTAAAAACATTATGCTAATAATTAAAAGTTATTGAATATTATAAGAGTTGCTTAAACTTAAATCGGTGTAACTTAATCTTAACTCATTCATTATAATATGATTAATCAATTGTTTTAAGTTTTTAGGTTTTAAATTTAATTTTTATGAGGCTCGTCATCTCACTGTATAATTAAAACTGATCTCTTCAGTTTTTTTTTCTTCTCATTTATAGAATTCAAATTAAAACTTTATTTAAGTGATGACCGAAAAAAGTAGCTATTCTGAAAAGATATACACAATATAGCTTTCTCGTCATCTCAAAGTTAATCACTCCATAAGCGATTTCATTTCAAATTGCATATGATAATTTAGTTTATGAATATTAATTAGAAACTCTAATTACCATCAGGTGTTCATTTTATTTTTTTACGGAACACCGAAGGGTTTAGTATTGCTCACTTCTCTATACAACAACATCCTAGCTTTTCAGGCCTTGTTCCAATACAGTAGCTCACTTTATAGCCCATGTACCTGCAGAGTCGTTTGCAATTTTCAGGAGAAATACAAGATCCTCTGCAAATAAACCCTGGATCTTTTAAACCATTTGATGGTCCTACAATCATAATTCATAACATGTTAGAAATTGTATATGCACGTGCTTCTTTGCCATGAATTCATTCATTTATTTATTTTTAATTATATATATAGGGACTGCTATGGAATAATGAATTAAAACTCATAAAGTTAGTTTGCAAAAGAAAATGCATATAATTTCTATGCATAGAAATTTTTTTTTTACTAAAGTGATAAATCATAGAATATAACTGCCTATTATATTATTAGAATCACCTAGTATGATTTAATTTGTTATTTTAATGATATTTTATTGACGGATAGTGTAAAATTATTTTGCATTTCAGTGCATTGAAATTCAACTTAAAGAAATTGACTGGTTTTGACTAAAGTAGTGATCTTTTGATTAAGCAATAATTGTGTAAACATCATCCATAACCAAAATAACATGAAAAAAAAATAGTAGGATATAATTAAAATTTATTACAGTTAGAGTTATAGCAAGTTACATTTTGTTGTATTCACAAATAATAAGTTAGTCATAACCCACATATATAATTTGCGATCAAAAGAATAATAAAAGAACAAAAGTATCAATACACACTTTTTTTAAGAGATTAAGCTATTTTTTTTCCATAAGCAAAAACAAAAGCGATGCATAAAATCTGCAAATGTTAAGTTTTACAGCAGAAAAGATCCTTTTAATGGGGATTTCCCTTTCCTATGATGCGATGACAAGAATGGCTAACATGTATTGGACAGATTTAGATTTTGAAACAAATTGAAAACCTTCTGCTAAGCAAATGACAAGAAAAAGGATATGAGAACAAAGTAACACACAAGCAAGCTGAAACAGTGTTAGTTGTGGGCATTAAAATAATCATTTTGGATAAGAAGAATTTTAGTTGCTTTTCTAGTTCCCAATTTTGATTCACGTAGGTAAAACTTAACAGAAATGGCAGGGAGTGATCCGGTGCGAGAGGGCACGGACAAGGAGCGGCTCCTGCCTCCAGCGGAGGGGTACATGAATGAACGATTACACACCCGAATGAGAGGATCCTGAAGTTGTATAGGTATGGGACTAGTAAGGAGGGCTTATATGAATTGATTGGTACTACCTATGCCACAAAGATGCATCTTTCTTTTGGAGCCCATTACGAAAGAACTTCAAGTCAGCGTGCTTGACTTGGGGTAATTTTGGGATGGGTGACCTCCTGGAAGTTTTCCTAGGAAGCGTGTGAGTGAGGACAAAGCACGCTGAAAAACCCGTGTTGGTTTGTGGGACGGAATCCATAAAGCAGGATGTACAAAAAACAAAAATATAGAGATATTACTAATTTTCTTTTTCGCTGAATATGCAGCTTCATTAAATTTTGGACCAAATTTTGTTACCTGGAGCCAAAACCAGAGCCATGCAAAGAATGCACAAGAAAAAGGTTGGATTAACGTTGATAGCCATTATGCAAAGATCACCTTCTCTTCTCTTGCTACCTTGAATGAGGAATAACTAACCCCACTGTTCAGGCTATTTATAAGCTGCAAGGGATATTCCAGTCATTTAATTAAAAAAAGAAAAGAAAGAGATATTTGCATATACCCTATATCATATTGGTTGGCTTACATATCGAATAATCATAGCATTTATTTTATTCTTATATTCAAAGGATCACGCTACTTGAATTATAGTAGTATGTAAGCTCACTGTTTAATGCAAGCATTTAATTTTATAACTTACATTTTTATTCCAGAAGAAGAAAAGAATCAAGTAGTGATTTGAACAAGTAAATGCTTTTATTTTTTATATTTATTTTTTTGACGTGAAGTAAATAATTTTATCTTTAACTTATATTAGCTAACATAAAAAATAAGGAACATGTATATTTTAGAATTAAAATGGTCAACTAAAATGGCCAATATGTATATATTCATTTTTACATGAAAAAAATTAAAATGCTCAACATACTCATTACTAATAAATAACATGAATATTTAATGCCTATTTTTTCAATAGCATTTAGGTAAAAAGTGGATCCTGCTGTGGTAAGCTCTACGTATATAAATTAATACAAAATTCATGAATTTTGACCATTCATTTTTCAAATTTAAAAATTAAGAACAACTATAGATTTGATCACATGTGTTGCATGTGTTTTTATATATAAGAACAACTATAGATTTTCCTTGTAATATATTTTGTATATATGTTAAAGATAAGAATTTAATTTTGATAGATGGTAGTATGAAAATCTTTTATAATATCATTCAATTAAATCCTTTTACATGCACGGTCTTTTTAGTAATGGGTGTGAAATTAAAATTAATTTTTTTTAATATATTGATATTGGATTATATATATAGGGCAATGCTAACCTCCACACATTCATGTGAAGGTTAGCAACCTACACATTTTTATGTACACAAAAAAATCCATCCTTCTCTTTTTAATGAACTTATATTATGGGTAACATTGTAATTTCATTTAATTCACATTAATTGCTATTTTAATTTTTCTCTCTCATAATTAAGAATCTCTCTCCACTATTTTCTCTTTCCTAAATAATGTATAAAGGCTATTAAGAAATTACATAACATTATTATCAGCTTAATGTTATTTCGGTAAAATAATTTTTCAAAAAATTCTTAAATAATTTGCATCCCTCACTCAAATGACCCATGTTTTGCACATCACATGTCAATATGTAACAATCATATATGTACTGAGTAAAATGTGGTTATTAAATTTTAATTAAGTTACATAGATAAAAAAATTTTGAAAACATAACCTACATATCCATAGGAAATCAATGCCCGAGAAATCTTCAAATAATAATGGCATTTATTAATTTTTTTTAAACGCTTCAACCTATGACATGTATATTATTAGGTGTAAAAATATAATCAATTGAACTAATACTAAACATATTTAAGAATATAATAATGGTATTTAACCTTTTAATATATCCCTTATACATTATTTAGGAAAGATAAAAATAGTGGAGAGAGATTCTTAATTATGTGAGAGAAAAATTAAAGTAGAAATGAATGTGAATTAAATGAAATTACAATGTTACCCATAATATAAGTTCATTGAAGAGAGAAAGATGGATTTTTTTGTCTACAAATAAAAATGTGTAGGTTGTTAACCTCTACATGAATGTGTGGAAGTTAGCATTCCCCATATATACACACACACACACACACACACACATATATATATATAGAACAATATCTATCAAAATTAAATCCCTAAAATGATTATAATAAAAGTTTGTTTCTTATTTGAAAAATATTTTGTAACATATTATCTATCTGTAATTATTGAATAATATAGAAAACTTTATTTTAAGTTTATATTAAAATAATTTAATTCATATCTTGTCACTCATTGAAAAAATTATATAATGATTTGAGAAAAATTAGATTTGAAAAATATCCAAATTAAAACTAATCGCAATTTGATATCAATCGTTATAAATTGATTCAAAAATTTGATTTTCAACATTTGAATAATATGATAATTGTGATATAATATGATTATTTGTTGCAATATATAATTTTTAGATTATGAATATTTGAAAATTATGATTACTCATCATTATTCATAAATAACAGTTCAAAAATAATTTCATATCTTCTCACCCATTGAAAAACTTATATAACAATTCGAGAAAAATCAGATTTGAAAATAATTTTTAATAAAATATGAATTAAAACTAATTCAGATTTGATCTCAATCAAAATATATTGATTTTAAAAAAATTAATTTTAAGCATTTGAATAATCTGATAATCGTTATATAATTTGGTTATTTGAAAATTATGATTACTAATTATTATTTAAAAATAACAATTCAAAAATAAATTCAAATTACAAATAAGTTTTAAATCTTATATTCAATGTAAAATCACAATTTTCAATAATTTGATTATCTGATCATCGTTATATAATCTGATTGTCAGATATTTTCAATTGGAATATAATTAGACGATATAATCTTATTCAGATTTTTCAATCATAAATTAAGAATTATTTTTTTAATCTTATCAGTCATTATTTTTAATGAGATTTTTATCTCCACCCTGGATGTTTTATAATCAACTTACTTTATCAATCTGATTATTTTTTAAAATTATAAAAGCTATAATAATCTAGTTTCATTTGTTGTTTATGTTATTGAATTTGAATTGAATCTTCTCACTCATTGCATATTTAATTTAATTGAATCCAAATTTATTCAAATTATTATTTAATTAATCATAAAATAAGCATTGAACAATAAAATATTTGATGATAAAAAAATAGTGACAAATTTGTCCATGACAATATATGTAAATATAAAAGAAGAATAACTAATAAAACATTCAATTTGGAAACTATTGCTAACATTGATAAGCTTCAAACAAAATGATGACTTTATATAGCTAGTCTTTCTCCTGCTTAACACTTTATATAGGTGTGTTTTTACTAATTATAATACATTCATTATAACATATATTTTAAAATTGATATTCTAATTTACTAAAAGTATGTAAAAGAAATGGGGTGTAACCGAAATCACATAAATTAAATTTATTAATTATTTTTTATTAGTTAGGAAATATATTTTTATATTTTTATAAATCAAATATTTTAACTTATTAAAAAGATGTAAATGGTTATAGGTGACCAAAAAAAAAAACACTAAAGTGGGTACACGTAGGACAAGTTACCACCAGAGATTAGAATGAGGATAGATTTTGACTTCATGGGTGAGGAGTCTCCGATTGTTAAACGGGTAGGGACGGATAGCACATCTTAATTTTTTTAATTATTTATATTAGATTTTCATTATGTATGCATTTTTATTTTTTAATTTGGATTATGTTGCATTACTAATATTTGTTATTATAGATATTTATATTTTGAATTTCAAAATATTTTTATTTTTAAATTCTTTTAATAAATCCGTGAATATGTGCATGCATTCAAACTCCCATGGAGAATGAGGAATAGGGACTTGTGACAATGATGAGAATGAGGATGGGGGTTGAAGGCAAAATTCTAAAGGGGACAAGTGGCATATGACATGTTCTTTTTCATGGATACATATTGTCATTCCTATAAATGGCTCATGATATAATAAAATTATCCACTTATTCTCTTTCATTATTCAACAATTATTTCAACTTTCAAAATGTATAAAATTTTTATAAAATAGGCTATAATTATAGGTCATCTATTGAGATTTTTTTTAGCCTTATAAACATGATATTTAAAATAAGATATAAAATAGAATGACAAATTTATATTTTCTCAATTTATTTAATTATTTATCTATTAATTTATTTTTCAAAATAAATTTATATACTCAATTTTCTATAAGATATATTTAAATAAAATTTTTATTTTCAATAATGGTTAACAAACTATTTTTATTATCACCCTATGCATTTAGGGTAAACGACTAGTTAATATTCATTACAAACTCTAGTTACCTTCGGGTGTTCACTTTAATTTTTTACCGAACACCGAAGGGTTTAACATTGCTCAGTTCTCTTTAATAATTACAACAACAATATCTTTTCAGACAGAAGCCTTTTATATGGCCCGTTTTCAGGCAGACTCGATTGCAATTCACAGGAGTAGTACAAATTCCTCGGCAAACATACGTCGGATAGATTGAGGAAGGATTTGATTCTCCTACAATCATAATTGATAACATGTTAGAAATTGTATATGCATGTGCTTCTTTGCTTTCCTTCTGAGAAAACTTACCACATGATTGCCATAAATTCATGCATTTTATTTTCTATTTATAGGGATTGCTATGGAATAATGAAATACAGTTAGTTTACAAAAGAAAAAGAATTTAGTTTCCATTTTTGTAACTCTTTTTTTGTAGAATATGCAAATTAATTGAATTATGGAAAAAAAAAATTGTTACCTGAAGCCAAAACCAAAGCTACGCAAAGAATGCACAAGAAAAGTTTCGATTAACGTTGATAGCCATTATGCAATGGTCACCTTCTCTTCTGTTCCTACCTTGAATGAGGAATAACTAACCCCATTGTCGAGGCTATTTATCAGCTGTAAGAGATATTCCAGTCATTTAATAATAAAAAAGAGAAATAAAAAAAATTGCTACCAAAGGTTGACCTTACATATACCCTATATCATATTGGTTGATTAAGTTATTGAATAATTATAACAGCTATATATTCTTAAATTGAAAGGACCACCTCAACTTGAATTATAGCTAGTGTGTAAGGTCGACTGTTTAATGCAAGCATTTAACATTGTAGCTTACATTGTTATTCTAGAAAAAGAATCAAGTATTGTGGGATTTGGATCCTCTAAAGTGAGCGTCTCACTCTAGAGAGTAAAGTGAGCAATTTTACTTAAGGGCGCGTTTATACACGGGATAGCATAAAGGCCGATAGTATAAGACATAATAGGATAAGACATGATAGTATAAGGCTTGATAAACTTTTAATACTATACATGTTAAGATATTATAATTTATATTTTATAATATTATTATTTATTTATAAATAATTATAATATTTTAATTAAATATTAAATAAAATAAAATATTTTATTAATGATTTAAATATAATTTTTAAATATCATATTTATGTAAATATTTATTAATTAAAATTTAATTTATTTTAAATATAATTATTTGTTTCAATATTTTATAATTATTTATTATTTCAATAAATTATATAAATATTAAATAACTCTTTTACATATTTTTAATCATAATTATTTAAATTTAAATTTTATAATAAATTTTAACTCAAAATATTTATATTATTGATCCTTACTTTTATATATTACATATTATTTATTATTTATTTTAAATATTTATTTATATTTAATATTTAATATTTTATTTATTATTTATTAATTATAGTTACTTTTTTATTGTATATAGTTGGATTGATATCATATATTATTTGTTAACAATATTTATTTATTATGAAATAGTTTTATTTGTAAATTTTTACTTATTATTATTTATTTAAGAATTATTTTATTTTAATAAAATATTTAAAAATAAAAGTAACCTTATACATTAAAAGCTAATAAAGCCTAATACGGCCTCCTCATGTTGTATTAAATTATACAGTATTTTGACATATAAGGGGGTTATGATGTATAAACTTATACAATACGATTTTGCACAAACAACGTATAGAGCATAACATATAGTATAAGCTTATACCATTGCCTAATACGGCATACCAAACACACCCTTAGATTAATAAAATGAAGAAGGTCTCATTTCTGACTTTATGGATCTAAAGATAAAATCTTCTTACTTTACTCTCAAAAGTAAGATCCTCATTGTGAAGGATCTTGACCCCAAGTTGGGATATATGCTTGAAGGGTTTGGATTTATATCCCTTGCCGCTTTATGGATTGACGGTTCCCACAAACCAACATGGGTCTTTTTAGCGTGCTTTGTCCTCACTTACACGCTTCTTGGGAAAACTTCCTAGGAGGTCACCCATCCCAAATTACTCCAAGTCAAGCATGCTTAACTGGAAGTCTTCGTGATAGGCTACCGAAGAAGATGCATCTTGTTGGTATAGGTAGTACAAATCAATTCATATAAGTCCTCCTTAATTGTATAGCCCCATACCTACAAGTCTAAATCTCCTCTCATTGGTGTGTAATCGGTTCATTCATGTACCCCTCTCTTAGAAGTCCTGGAGCCGCTCTTTGTCCATGCTTCTTGCACCAGCAATCACTCCCACTTCGTCATTGGGCATTACATGCCCACCACTTCCGCTTGGTTCATCCCCGAACCACACCACACTTGGAGAGTGTCTGCTCTGATACCATTTGTAACATCCCCTACTTTATATGGACTGTCCCCACAAACTAACACTTGTTTTCCAGCGTGCTTTATCTTCACTTACACGCTTCTTGGGAAAACTTCCAGGAGGTCACCCATCCCAAAATTACTCCAAGTCAAGCACTCTTAACTTTAGAGTTCTTTTGTGATGGGCTATAGAAAGAGATGCATCTTGTTGGTATAGGTGGTACAAATCAATTCATATAAGCCCTCCTCAACTATATAGTCCCATACCTACATAGTCTTAAGATTTCCTCTCATTCGTGTAATCGTTCATTCATGTACCCCTCCACTTAGAAGTTTGCTAGGAGCCACTCCTTGTCCATGTCCTTGCATTGATCATTTTAGCTCTTATTTGGGCATTACATGGATCCTTTAAAGTGAGCATCTCACTTTAGAGAGTAAAGTACATTTCATCTTTGGATCAATAAAGTTAAAAGTGGGGTCATTTTTACTCTATTGATACAAATCCATGCTTGGACAAGTTAATGCTTTTATTTTTATTTTATTTTTTGACTTAAAGTAAATGCTTTGATCTTTAATTTATATTAACTAACATAAAAAATAAGTAACATGTATATTTTAAAACTAAAATGGTCAACATATACTTATTACTAATAAATAACTTGAACATTTAACGCCATGTTTTCAGTCTCATTTTGAGACAACCTACACTAGAAATTAGTTCGGAGAAAACGTATCAGTTCTTCCATGCCGAATATATAAGATAGGGAAATGCTAACCTCCACATTTTCATATAGAGGTTAGTAATGTATGCATTTTTATTTGGACCAATAAATCACTACTCTTATTGAATGAAACAAGTTAGTTTAGGATGATTTTGTAATTTTCTTTCATATGCATTAATTACCACTTTGATTTACCTATTTAATATTCTCTCATCTTTATGACATTTTTATGATTATAAAAAACTTGAAATAAAACTTAAAAATATATCAACCGTACCCCTAACACATTAAAATGAATATATTTAAATTTTATTTAATATTTCCATAAAAAATATTTAATGTTTATTATTTGTATATTTACGTTATCGCTATGTTATGTTAGCTTAATTTTTTTTATATAAATATTGTTTTAATTACTTATGTTCCTTTTTGTTAATTTTAAACTAACAAAAATTACGTTAAGAAATATTTTATTAAATTAATTTTAAATATACATGATATTTTTACTTATATATTATTCATGAAAAAAATAATAAAACATTGTGGTGAGAGAAATAGTAAAGAAAGAACATTAATTAAGTGAGAGAAAGAGTAGAAATAGTAATTAATATGGGTACAAAATTACAAAATCACCCATAATCGTAATTGACTAAGAAAATATGATTGTCAGTTATTTTGTCCAAAATAAAATATGGACATTGCTATATATATATATCACAATCCAGTTGTGTATGGGTGTGACTTTAAGTATATAATCACATCCACTATTAGAAACACGCAAGATTTTGATGTCAATTTAATTATCGACAGGTTTACTAACAACTTGATAGGGTTTTCACTTAAATTTCACTAAACAAATTTTTTTTGGCAACATATCGATAAATTAGTCAATAATATTAAGCGGCAAATGGAGCTGCACGCGCGTAAATATTACCTACGGGGTTTACCGACTGTTGATGTATTTGTGCTTTTTTTTAATTAATTTACATACAAGTTTATGATTGTTGATATATTTATATTTATATTTTTCTGAATTAATTTACCAACTGGTTTACCGACTGTTGATATATTTGTATTTTTATTTTTCCAAATTAATTTTCTGACGGGTATATTGATTGTTGATATATTTGTGTTTTTTTCTTTTTCCAAATTAATTTACCGATGATTTGTCGACTGTTGATATATTTGTATTTTTTATTTTTTTTCAAATTAATATACCAATGGTTCTACCAATCATAAATATATTTGAATTTTTGTTCTAATTAGTTTACCGATAGGTTTTTTGATAGCATTTTGAATTTTTGAAATGTTGCTGTGCATTTCTTGGGATTCTAAAAAGTCATTTGTAAACCTGTCAATAATTAGCAAATAACGAAACACACAGCTTCATGAATTATTATCAATGGATATTCTGGTCGTTATACTCGTATATGTCCCAAACTGGAACCCTCCCTCTACTCTGTAAACATGTTTCTCTCTTTTCTCTCTCTCTCCCCTACCATGACTCCTCCCTTACAACCGATGTTGAAGCCTCCATTTAAAAAACTAATTAAGGCCACCATTGCAATCTAGGTTCATTTTTGTTTATTTTAATTGGTTTAGATTTTTTTATTTTTGACATAGTTTTCCCATTCGTCTTTTGTTTCTCGAAGTTTTGAGTTTTAAGAAAACTGGAGAATAATTGTAATCGTTATATGGTTAATTTAGGAGTGCTATTAAAGGGAGCATTGACATTGTTGGAAGTGAGAGCTTTGGTTTGTTTTTTTCTTAATTTTTGTAACTAACTTAAATTAAATGTGTTTGCTAATTTTGGATTTTCATGATTGAATTGGGATCATTGTGGATCGGGTTGTGTTATTGCGTGCTAGAATTGGATCTTTGTTATTTTTTATCGCTCCTAATTTTCACCGAAAAACTACATATATACATATATATATTTCCATCAAGTGTTACCAATCAGTAGCATTTTAATTAAGTAATTGAATAAAATAATATCTTAATGGTTGAACCGGTCAATAATATATACATAAAATAATCATTTTAAATCCAGTTACCCGTTGGTAAAATTATGAAACCTGCTAGTAAAATTAATTTCCTTTATGACCTAATCGATGACTATTTTATATTTTTATTGACTATAATTAATTATATTACCTGTCAAAAAGTCCGTCGGTAACTATTGACTGGTTTGTTTAGCTGTTAGTATTAATTTACTGACGAGCAAATAATCGATTCCATCCATCCATCAATAAACTTGTTGGGAAAAATTGTGTCCATTGGTAAACTTGTCGGTGTACGACACATTTCTTGTAGTGATCACTTAATAATTTTTTACAAAATATTTATTTTGTTGATCCAACCATTGAATTAAAAATATTTACCATGAAGATCACGTATGCCAAAATTTATAAAAATTGAATAATAATAATAATTTTCCTATCTATTATGAACATATATATTATAATATTTTTGATATATATATAATATATTAAATAATTTTAGATTAATATAAAATTATATAAACACGATCTATATAAACCGATCGAGTGTTTTGATAATTATCGGAAAAAAAATTATATAAGCTTCAAATGTAATGGAATTTCGTAAACACATTGTGCTAATAATTAAAAGTTATTGAATATTATAAGAATTGCTTAAACTTAAATCGGTGTAACTTAATCTTAACTCATTCGTTATAATATGATTAATCAATTGTTTTAAGTTTTTAGGTTTTAAATTTAAGTTTCATGAGGCTCGTCATCTCACTGTATAATTAAAACTGATCTCTTCAGTTTTTTTCTTCTTCTCATTTATAGAATTCAAATTAAAACTTTATTTAAGTGATGACCCAAAAAAAGTAGCTATTCTGAAAAGATATACACAATATAGCTTTCTCGTCATCTCAAAGTTAATCACTCCATAAGCGATTTCATTTCAAATTGCATATGATAAATTAGTTTATGAATATTAATTAGAAACTCTAATTACCATCAGGTGTTCACTTTATTTTTTTACGGAACACCGAAGGGTTTAATATTGCTCACTTCTCTATACAACAACAGCTAACCCTTTCAGGAGTTGTTCCAATACAGTAGCCCCCTTTATAGCCCTTGTTCGTGCAGACTTGTTTGCAATATTCAGGAGAAATAATACAAGGTCCTATGCAAACAAACCCTGGATCTCTTAAACCATTTGATGGTCCTACAATCATAATTCATAACATGTTAGAAATTGTATATGCACGTGCTTCTTTGCTTTCCTTTTGAGAAAGCTTAACACATGATTGCCATGAATTCATTCATTTATTTATTTTTAATTATATATATAGGGACTGCTATGGAATAATGAATTAAAACTCATAAAGTTAGTTTGCAAAAGAAAAAGCATATAATTTCTATCCATAGAAATTTTTTTTTACTAAAGTGATAAATCATAGAAAATAACTGCCTATCATATTATTAGAATCACCTAGTATGATTTAATTTGTTATTTTAATGATATTTTATTGACAATAGTGTAAAATTATTTTGCATTTCAGTGCATTGAAATTCAACTTAAAGAAATTGACTGGTTTTGACTAAAGTAGTGATCTTTTGATTAAGCAATAATTGTGTAAACATCATTCATAACCAAAATAACATGAAAAAAATAGTAGGTTATAATAAAAATTTATTACAGTTAGAGTTATAGCAAGTTACATTTTGTTGGATTCACAAATAATAAGTTAGTCATAACCCACATATATAATTTGCTATCAAAAGAATAATAAAAGAACAAAAGTATCAATACACACTTTTTTTTAAGAGATTAAACTATTTTTTTTCCATAAGCAAAAACAAAAGCCATGCATAAAATCTGCAAATGTTAAATTGTACAGCAGCAAAGATCCTTTTAATGGGGATTTCCCCTTCCTATGATGCGATGACAAGAATGGCTAACATGTATTGGAAAGATTTAGATTTTGAACCAAATTGAAAACCTTCTGTTAAGCAAATGACAAGAAAAAGGATATGAAAACAAAGTAACACACAAGCATCCTAAAACAGTGTTAGTTGTGGGAATTAAAATAATCATTTTGGATAAGAAGAATTTTAGTTGCTTTTCTAGTTCCGAATTTTGATTCAAGTAGGTAAAACAGAATATAGAGATATTACTGTAATTTTCTTTTTCGCTGAATATGCAGCTTCATTAAATTTTGGACCAAATTTTGTTACCTGGAGCCAAAACCAGAGCCATGCAAAGAATGCACAAGAAAAAGGTTGGATTAACGTTGATAGCCATTATGCAAAGATCACCTTCTCTTTGCTTTCTACCTTGAATGAGGAATAACTAACCCCACTGTTGAGGCTATTTATAAGCTGTAAGAGATATTCCAGTCATTTAATTAAAAAAACAGAAAAGAAATAGACATTTGCATATACCCTGTATCATATTGGTTGGCTTACATATTGAATAATTATAGCATTTATTATATTCTTATATCAAAGGATCACGCTACTTGAATTATAGTAGTATGTAAGCTCACTGTTTAATGCAAGCATTTAATTTTATAACTTACATTTTTATTCTAGAAGAAGAAAAGAATCAAGTAGTAATTTGAACAAGTAAATGCTTTTATTTTTTATATTTATTTTTTTGACGTGAAGTAAATAATTTTATCTTTAACTATATTAGCTAACATAAAAAATAAGGAACATGTATATTTTAGAATTAAAATGGTAAACTAAAATGGCCAATATGTACATATTCATTTTTTAAATAAAAAAAATTAAAATGGTCAACATACTCATTACTAATAAATAACATGAATATTTAACGCCTATTTTTTCAATAGCATTTAGGTAAAAAGTGGATCCTGCTGTGGTAAGCTCTACGTATATAAATTAATACAAAATTCATGAATTTTGACCATTCATTTTTCAAATTTAGAAATTAAGAATAACTATAGATTTGATCACATGTGTTGCATGTGTTTTTTAATATATAAGAACAACTGTAGATTTTACTTGTTATATATTTTGTATATATGTTAAAGATAAAAATTTAATTCTGATAGATGGTGGTATGAAAATCTTTTACAATATCATTCAATCAAATCCTTTTACATGCATGGTCTTTCCAATAATGGGTGTGAAATTAAAATCAATTATATTTTTCAATATATTGATATTGGATTATATATATTGGGGAATGCTAACCTTCACACATTCATGTGGAGGTTAGCAATCTACACATTTTTATGTACACAAAAAAATTCATCCTTCTCTATTTTTAAAGAACTTATATTATGGGTAACATTGTAATTTCATTTAATTCACATTAATTGCTATTTTAATTTTTCTCTCACATAATTAAGAATCTCTCTCCACTATTTTTCTTTTCCTAAATAGTGTATAAGGGCTATTAAGAAATTGCATAACATTATTACGTGCGTAATGTTATTTCCGTAAAAAAAAATTTCGAAAAATTCTTAAACAATTTGCATCCCTCACTCAAATAACCCATGCTTTGCACGTTACATGTCAATATGTAATCTATAATACTAATATTTAAGACTCATTTGGAGTAAACTTTTCCATGTGTCACCTCCAAAGTAATTTAGGGCCCACAACTTTCAAAGTTTTAATGATTATTATATATCATTATAATATCATTGAAGATTATTAGCATTTAATAGTAAAATTACGCTGCAATGATTAATTTAGGACCTGCAAATTTCAAAACTTTAATAATTAATAATTTTAAAAAATAACTGTAATTATTATATATCATTATAATATCATTGAAGATTGTAGTGCAATTTTACTATTATCAACATATAATAGTAAAATTGCACTACAATTATTAAAGAATGAATTTTAAATTTTGAATTCAAAAATTTATATTAAACAAATGTAAAGGATGAGCTAAAAAGTAAGTGTAGAGGATGATAAGAATGAAACATATGTGAATTTCATTTTGCTATTATAATGACATAAACATTTTTAGTATATCATTAAAATATGTTTAAAGGACCACCTAGAATACATTTGATATAAATATAACGGCAAATGACCATTTAAATGGTGAATTCAAAATGATAAAGATTAACATATGAACGGTCAGGATAAATGAAAAAAAAGGATAAATGGATTAAAGAATCCACTCAAAATTAAATAAAAATAAAAAGGATCCAAGATAAAGGATCCACTCAATATGATATCATAATTAATTGATAAAGTGCCACAATCAAAATGAATCTACATTAAATATATATTTAAAAATAAAAAAAATAATTTTCTTAATTATTATGAGATATCAATTATATTCATCAAACTTAATTAACAAATATCAATCATAATAGTGTCATAATTAATTATTAGATATCAATTATATAGATCATCGATCATAAATAAGGATTTTTTCAAATTTTTTTGTGCATAAATTAGTTTCAATTAGTTTTGGCATGTAATTTAAACTTTTACATGCAAAAATCAATTTTAGATATATGAGCAAAAAACATAATTAATTATTAGATATCAATTATATCATCATCAATGATAAATAAGTAAATTTTTAAATTTTTTGTGCATAAAAAATTGATTAAATCATATTTAAGAAGAAATGACAATAAATACTCTGTCACATGTCATTTTCTTAAAATTTATATTTTTCAAAAGATTATATTAAAACCTTATTACAAAATATTTAGAAAAAAATTACAAAAGTGTAAATTTTCAATTCCAAATCAAATTTTAATTTCAAATTAAGTGAAATCAATGTTATTTTCATATTTTGAATTTTAATTTAACACAATTTAGTATCTTCATATCCTATAATCATATCATATAATAATTATAATACAATTAAAAATCTATTCTAGGGAAAACTTTGCCACATAGCAAATTTTCTTTAACAATAATTTAATATGTGAAAATTTTTTGTAAAAAAAATCTAAACATTCATATCCTATATATATTTTTTGTACATATATCATTTATGCACATTTAAGTCAATTTATTATAATATTTAATCAAATCATTTTATTATGACATAATATTATCATAATTAATAAATATAATCAATTTACACATAAAATGATCAAGCAATCACAATCTAATAAATTAATCATTGTCAAATTAAATTTAAATTATATATATATGTTGATGAATAGTTACAAGCAATGCCCATTATATATATGGAAACAATAGTATATTTGAAATTCAAATAGTTACCTATTACCACACTACAATTTTATTATTGTTAATTATTATTGATGAGAGAATTATGTTGTGTTTAATTGAAATTTGTTTCCTCTCAATTGTAATTTTTTTCACATTTTTTCATTTTAGATGCCTATATAACAAATAGTTCATCCTATCTGTCGCTTCCTTCACTAACTATACTACTTCCTCTTTATATTGTGTCTTCATTTAGGAAATAGTAACAAGGTGGTTTCGTAAACGGTGGTAAAGGAGGTTTGGCTCAAGTTCTTCATTTTTTTAATTAATTTGATAGTTTTTCTTTATGCTTCTTTTTTTAGAATATTTTACCCCTAAATTGGGATGTTTTTTTATCTTCTAAGGTGTACTCTAGAATTTCTAATTATTGTTCTCAGTTATAAAAAAAAAGAAAAAAACTTTTATTGCCTTGAATCTACTACAATGTAACTCATTAAGATGATTTCTACTTTTATGAAAATATTGTGCCCATTGTTTTGAAGTGTTTCAATTAATGGAGAGCCTTACTAGGCCATGATCCCCCATGTTATGACTAACTTAGTTGACGATAACTACTTTCTCATGAGGAAGTTTATGGACATGTTGTTAAGACATATTGCAGGCAAAACAAGGTGCTATGCAGGTTGAGGGTTGGTGTTGTGGCAATACGTATTGCTTGGACATTAACTTTTGCTTTTTGAGTACTAAAATATAAAATATGACAATCATAATTAAAAATTGGAAATCAATCACAAATATACCTATGCTATCAGACAATGCTTGCTCAAATTATCAATGTAAATTTTACACTATCAAAAATAATAATATTAATTGGAAATCAATATTTGTGTTAGTTTTTCTATTTTTGTCTTTATATTTTAATTTTAATTTTAATTTTCACATTCTTATTAATCCTTTTTAACGTCTTAGTGTTATTTGTTTTCAAGTCTTAATGGTTGTTGTAATATACCGGTACCATGTTGCATAGATAAATTCTGGAAAAGAGTCATGGTGTCTTCATGTTAGGATTATTTGGTAGTAACATATTTTTAACTTTGGAAATTTAAAGCTTCCATATTGAAATAGTTTTGATTAATGAATATGTAAGTATCACATTTTTTTTGTTCATTTCTATTATACCTATGTTTATTAATCTATATCACTTTTTTTTTGAAAGGAGGAAAGATTCATGCCCCAATAAAAAAAGGACATTGATTTTTAAATTTTTCAATAAGCTAGAAGAAGATGAGGCATATCAAATGTCTCATTTTGGTATTGCTTTAAATAATAGTGATTTTAAGATTACCAAACATCAATATCAGCTTGATTTTAAGCATCAAATTGCTACCATAAAGCTCAAAACATCCAAAATCTCATATTTAAATATAAAAAATAAAATAAAATTTCATAATTATTGTGAGATATCAATTATATTCATTTGATTTAATTGACAAATATCAATCAAAATAATCATAATTAATTATTAGATATCAATTATATCAATCATTGATGATAAATTAGTATTTTTTAACCTTTTTTTTGTCATAAATCAATTTCAATTATTTTTGGTATTTAATTTAATCTTTTTGTACAAAAATAAGTTTTTATATATCATCACAATCATAAATCATTTTTTTCTTCCTCTAAAAAATTGACTAAATGATTTTTAAGAACCAATAAATGCTCTGATTTTCTTGAAACTTATACTTTTAAAAAAATTATTTTTTAAAACTAACTACAAAATTGTCACAAAAAATTACAATATTGTAAATTTTCAATTCAAAATCAAATATTAAATTACTAATTAAGTGCATTCAATTTTATTTTCATATTTTGAATATTTTAAATTTAATATATATTCCTAGATATCATAAATAACATATGTTCCTTTTCAATTCAAATAGTTACATGGTTGAATATAATGGAAGAGGGAGATGAAATAAAATCATTAACTAAAAGGGTAAGAGAAAAAATGGGGTTAATTTTTTTCTTCAATTGTTTGATCATCATTTAAAAATAGAAAATAATTGCATTTTATTATTATCTGTAAATATTGATTATCAACTATTTATGAATTATTCATAAATTAACTTTATCAATTTAGATTAAATTTATTTATAATTTAAGATTTTTTAGAAAATATTAGTGAACTGTACAAGTAAAAAAAATTATTAAGAGAATATTATGAATATACTTTACTTTGGTTTATAAATCTAATATCTAATATTAGTATATTAAAGAACATACAACAAAAGAAAAAGCACATAATTTTTATTTTAATTATTGAATTTCTATTAAATTTTGTAAAAGTATATTATAAATAAATTTTATTTGTATATTTTGTGCAAATTTTCTTCAATTTGAATTTGTTAAACCACTATTAGGAGGTCAAATTGAGGGATAGAAAGGGACATACCATTTTTTTAATTAGTTAATCCTTAGTTTTTAAAAAATGAAAAATAAATAATAAATAATACTTTCAAGTTGATTCTAATTAACTATGTTGTGTATAAAATGATATAATAATATAAAAAATTTTGTTTAAATTATTGTTATATGATTCTTATTATTTAAATATAAAAAATTAAACATTTATAAAAAAAATTACATTTTCCATAGATTTTAAAATATTTGTATATATTAATTTAATATGAAATAAGTTCTTGTTGGGTAAAAAAACTATACCTTTTTTTAAAAAAAAACTATGCATTTTTTAAGATAGAGCATTGCTCGCACCTACCATTGAGGTAGTTGAAATGGTCAATGAATTTAATTATTCTTTCTCATATTCTTGGTGAAGAAAAGGAGTATCTGAGTTCTAATTCATATTGCATAGCAGATGAAGATTTAGACAATGAGGAGAATAGATAACTTGAGTTTTTAAATCAGATAAAGTGTTCTAACATTCCAAATCACAATTAGTTTTGAAGAAGGGAGTCCCAATTATGATGTTAAGAAACATTGATTAATCTTTTGAATTGTGTAATGAAACATGGTTAATAGTTAAAGATTTGGGAAATAATGCCATTGGAGCAATTGTAGTGACAACAAGTAATAAAATTGGAGAAAAGTTTTACATATCTCAATTGAATCTAATACAGCATGTCTCTCAAGTTTTAAAGGAGACAATTCACGGTCATCACTCTATGCTTTGTTATAACCATTAGTAAAAGTCAAAGACAATCTTTATGATTTGTTAGATTGTTTATACCCAAATCTATCTTCACTCATGGACAACTTTATGTGGCTATCTCACAAGTAAAATCAACAAATGATTTGAAAATATCAATATTGGATGACAATGGGCAACCTTACAATATAACCAAAAATGTTGTTTATCTAGAGGTGTTTCAAAAGATTTAAAGCTCAAGTATAAATCTATGTTTTATATATTTTTTATTTACTTTAATTTATTATATAACACATTCATTACATTTTATTGCCAAGTCTTTACATACTTTAGTACTAATATATATTTATATTGTATATTGTAGGGTGTTATATGAAGAACAAAATTTGAAACAAAGATCCTATATAATTAATCCTTTGTAATATATTACTTTTAATCGTGAACATCATTGTTAATTATTTATTGTTGTTAGTTAATTTAAAAAACCGTCATAAATTAATTTTATTATTTATTAAGTTTTAAACTATTTTTTACTTATCATTCCGTGCATAAACGGGTTAAAGTACTAGTAATCATATATATGCTGAGTAAAATGTGGTTATTAAATATTAATTAAGTTACATAGATAAAAAATTTCAAAAACAATCTACGTATACATAGGGAGTCAATGCCCAGAAATCTTCAAATAATAATGGCATTTATTAAATTTTTTAAACGCATCAACCTACGACATGTATATTTTTAGGCGTAAAAATATAATCAATTGAATTAATACTAAACATATTTAAGAATATAATAATGATCTTTAACCTTTTAATATATCCCTTATACATAATTTAGGAAAGAGAAAATAGTGGAGAGAGATTCTTAATTATGTGAGAGAAAAATTAAAGTAGCAATTAATGTGAATTAAATGAAATTACAATGTTATCCATAATATAAGTTCATTAAGAAGAGAGAAAGATGGATTTTTTTGTCATATAAAAATGTGTAGGTTGTTGACCTCTAAATGAATGTGTGGAGGTTAGCATTCCCCATATATATATATATATATATATATATATATATAGAGAGAGAGAGAGAGAGAGAGAACTATATCTATCAAAATTAAATCCCTAAAATGATTATAATAAAAGTTTGTTTCCTATTTGAAAAATATTTTTGTAACACATTATCTATCTGTAAATATTTAATAATATAGAAAACTTTATTTTAAGTTTATATTAAAATTAAAATTTGTAAACTTTTTTTTATATTAGGAGGTATTCTTAAAGATTTGACCCGTTTGAATCATTGTCTACAGATTAATCCTAGTTCAGCCGTAGGAGCATAAGAGTTATGCAATCTTTTCGTAAGAATATATGGCCTCCTTAATTAGGATTTAAACTGCCATTAATATCTGCATACAAAAAAATCCCGCTAATAACTCTAAAAAATTATAATTAAAGTTACCAACCACTATTCAATCTTTATCTGGTTAAAATTTCGAGATTAATTTTGATATAAACATTATGATTGATGTATAAGAGTTTTTATTTTTATTTTTATTCATTCAACCATACGCTTCTATTTGTAATTTCTTTAATAGAGTAGGTGATTGAGTCCATTCCTAGAAACATGTGAGCTATCGATAAAAATTATTCAGAGGTAGATTTAGTTTTGATGATATGATCAACAATACATGATTAAATATCTGTGTCAAATTTTCTGCATTGGGAGTGCATGGAAATTAAATACTAAAAATTTAGTTATAACTAGTTTATTACCGATATAATGCGTAGAATGATTAATAGTAAAACAGTTATATAAAATATTAAAATCATTATCTTTATTTGAATAGTTATACTCTCTGCATGAAAAAAATAATTATACTCCATACATAACTATACAGTAAAAAAAAAATTATTGGATTTCTTTAAATAACCATATTAATTCCTATACAATACAATTCTAAATAAGTAATTAGAAAAAATAGAGTACTGAAACAAATAAATAACTTGATGAATATCATTCATGTAGAATACATGATATGAAAGAAAGAGAACCTATACAATTAATACCTTCTCACTCGTTTTTTTAATAGGATCCAAAATACTTGAAATAACAATAAAATAGGATTGAAAAAATTTGAAACGTTAATGTAGGATTTGAAACATTTAATTTAATTAAAAAATAATTTAATTCATATCTTCTCACTCATTGAAAAAATTATATAATGATTTGAGAAAAATTAGATTTGAAAAAAAATCTAAATTAAAACTAATCGAGATTTGATATCAATCATTATAAATTGATTAAAAAATTTGATTTTCACCATTAGAATAATATGGTAATTGTGATATAATATGATTATTTTTTGCATTATATAATTTTTAGATTATGGATATTTGAAAATTATGATTACTCATCATTATTCATAAATAATAGTTAAAAATTAATTTCAAATTGCAAATAATTTCATATCCTCTGACCCATTGAAAAATTTATATAACAATTCAAGAAAAATTATATTTCAAAATAATTTTGAATTTTGAAAAAAATCTAATTAAGACTAATTGAGATTTGATCTCAATCGACATATATTGATTTAAAAAAAATTAATTTTAAGCATTTGAATAATCTATAATCGTTATATAATATGGTTATTTGAAAATTATGATTACTAATTATTATTTAAAAATAAAAATTCAAAAATAAATTCAAATTACGAATAATTTTTAAATCTAATATTCAATGTAAAATCACAATTTTCAATTTGATTATCTGAATCATCGCTATATAATCAGATTGTCAATATTTTCAATTGGAATATAATTAGACGATATAATCTTATTTAGATTTTTCAATCATAAATTAAGAATTGTTTTTATAATCTTATTAGTCATTATTATTAATAAGATTTTTATCTCCACCCTGATGTTTTATAATCAACTTACTTTATCAATTTGATTTTTTTTAAAATTATAACGATTTTAAAAGCTATAATAATCTAATTTCATTTGTTATTTATGTTATTGAATTTGAATCAAATCTTCTCACTCATTGCATATTTAATTTAATTGAATCCAAATTTATTCAAATTATTATTTAATTAATCATAAAAATAAGCATTGAACAATAAAATATTTGATAATAAAAATAGTGACAAATTTGTCCATGACAATATACGTAAATATAAAAGAAGAACAACTAATAAAACATTCAATTTGGAAACTATTGATTGATAAGCTTCAAACAAAATGATGAGTTTATATAGCTAGTCTTTCTCGCTTAACCACTTTCCTCATTTTATGGTGGACATTTAACGTTCTGACGAAGGGCAGTGATCGTTCAAAAAAGAAGGCACAGAAGAGCGGCTCCTGGAGGCTTCAAAGCGGAAGGTACATGAATGAACCGATTACACACCAGAATAGAATTAGAGAGATCTTAAGGCTGTATAAGTATGAGACTATACAGTGGAGGGTGGCTTATATGAATTGATTGATACTATCTATACCAACGAGATGCATCTTTCTTTTTGATAGCCCATCACGAAAGGATTCCACAGTTAAGTGTGCTTGACTTGGAGCAATTTTGGGATAGGTGACCTCCTGAAATTTTCCCAAGAATCGTGTGAATGAGGACAAAGCACGTTGAAATGACCCATGTTGGTTTGTGAATCTGTCAATTCATAAAGTAGCAAGGGGATGTTATAGACATGTTTGATGAGACTGGAGATGACTTAGCAATCCAATCTTAAGCAGCCAATGGCTTGATGGAGCAACTTTTTCAGGATCAATAAGAGTTTCAATTGACAAAGAGCGTGAATCCTTTATGTCATACACATGCACATAAAAGAATTTCATTGGAATAAGTGCAATAATTTATTTTAAAACATAATATAATTTTAAAGATATTCAATATAAATTAAAAAATATTATTACCTTATGCAAGTCAACACCTTGAGGAGCAATCGTGAACAATCTTGAATTAATAGGTATGAACAATCCCTGGTAAAAGAAATGATATATAAGTTAACACAAATTTTTATATTTGGATAAATTCAAGGAAAAACTTATTAAAGGAATATACTGCATATATCATCAATATTGTATTGGCAAATATATGTTCATATATACATCTATTACCTTGACAAAATTTCATTTTTGCAATTTGTAGAATAACCATGCAGTTGTTGAAGGCACTGTTCAAGATGATTCACAAATTGATTTACAAAACTCTCCCATAAGGTAAATCTCAGCTTACCTTCTCCCTTAAAAATATATATTATAGTAATTGCAAATGATTTGCATTACAATATTTGTAATGTGTTAATTGATAGAATTAACAATAAATGAAGTGTAGTTTACTAAGAGCCATATAGTTCTAAGACGACTTTGTTGCACTTCTTTCCATAATGTCATGATTCTTCGTGTTCCTCTTCCATTCATGAATTCAATGATATCTATAATTATGAAATAGTTAAGAGTGAATTTTTTCAAAATATTGGTTGATAATAAAGGAATCATGAGCAATCAATTCGGTTATATATATAATATATAAATGTTAATATAATAAATGCTACAAGATGTAATACAAACATATATATATGTTTGTATATATATATGTTTGTATTCCTCACATCATGTAGCATTTATTATATTAACATTTATATATTACATAATATTAATATCACTATTCTACATACACAGTCAACACTCACAATAGAATAAGAAAAAAAGTGGCAATGAATATTTACTCAAAAGTCTAGGCCCTCAATTTTGAAGTTAAATGTGTTGTAATATAATTAATTAATTTATATTAATTTTCTCAAAGCTAAATAAATTATTAGTCATTGTAAATTAATTAAGATAGCACTGACATACACTATACAGCGGTTGTTTTTAGTAAATTTTTTTTCAATTTTTTTTGGATTTTTTATTGCACTTAATTGATAATTTATGGTCATTTTTAAAATCTAAAACAATGCATTAACAGCTACTTTTTAGTAACAATTTACTTTTTTTATGCCCAAAAAATTTCTTTAGTTACGTTTAAGATTTATTAATTTGAATTAATTTTTTAATTTTAAAAATTTTATTATGATATTTTGCTTACTCTTCAAATTATTTATTTCTATATCATCACTATCAATATACATATATATATATATATGTTAAATTGATTGTGTTGTGCAATTATTACCAGGAACAATCATCAAATTCTACCAATGAATACAAAAAGGTTTCAAATTCTATCGAGGAATGCAAAGAAGAAAGGTTATTAGAGTGAATTATTAGTTTTGAATGTGCAAAGAACAAAGGTTTCAAATTCTATAAGGAATACAAGGAAGAAAGGTTATTAGAAAGATTTATTAGTTTTGAAACTTAAGATTTAAATAAGCTTCATAGTAACCTATTGGTTATGTCTTTGTAACACTCTAATTTTTAATCTCTTATGCGTACGTCATAATTGGCCAATTATTATATTTCTTACCTTTTGATTTCATATGTTTAGTTTTCTCAAAAATACTTTTAGTGGAAAATAAATAATAATTTTTTGAAACTTAAAATGACAAGAACCTCATTTGTAAACACATAATATAAACTAATGCAACCTGTGAATAAAACCACATTCCATAACAATAAACATATGAAAGAACAAATCCTAGACATAGTAAGCAATGTAAATCACAAATTAACACATCACCATATAATAGGATACTAGTATATCATAAGAGAGCATGAATCCATGGAGGACAACCAAACCTACTACCAGTCATATAAGGCATAACATAAGATAATAATAAAGAGCATGACATATGTGAGTTTAAGCTAAGAACCGGTACTAAAGCCTAGTCTCAAATACAATTATCCATAATGTTGGGGAAATCTCAACACATAAAGGAAATATATAAATAAAATCAGTAATCTACATACTCTAGAATAACAAATAAAAGATATGTAATGATATGACATCTAATCTCTGAGCATGCGCAATCTCCAAAGATCATAGGACTCAAGAGACTTCAGCACCTTATTGCGGGCTTGTCTAAGACGACACGGAAAATAAAAGGGGTGAGAATCCAAAGTAAACTCAGGAATTAAATAAAACAGTTAAGTGTCATCGTTCGTCTCCAGTCACTTCGGTTTAATTATAAAATAAGTGGGCATGCTTTAGTTCGATTAATTAGTTCTTAAACTAGAATTTCGAAGTGACACATATTTTAAGACTTAGGAAAATCTCTTGGTTAGGGAGCAGGAAATTAGAATGTGTGACATAGCTAGCATAATCAAAATCATACAAAATGAGGCATATATGAAAATGTAATGAAACAAGACATTTCACATCTTTAGCACTTTACTTAAACTTTAGTTCCTTAAACATACCACTCTCTCGTGCCGCCTAAACCAACCGTGTCACCACCATGCCGATTTAACTGTCCTCTAAACTCCAAATTGCCTATCACCTAGGATGAGCCAACCTAACTAGTCATCGCTAGATTTAACGGGGAGAGAAGGAGAAATTTCTCCCTATCTAAACTAACCACGTCAACATCCCTGCAATTTAACTATCACCTAAACTCCAAATTACCCATCGCTTAAGATGAGTTCAACCTAACTAGCCGTCACTAGATTTAAATGGGGAATAGAGGGGAACTTTGCTTAAACTTTAAATTTAACTTGTTCACATCTTACTTTACAACATAATAGAAAAAGTCTCATAAATTATTAAGAGACATAAGCACCACCTTTATGCATTTAAATGACAAGTTTAGAATTGAATTACCACTCAACATACATAATGGAACACCTCATAAGTCATTAGGAGTCATAAGCACAACTTTCATATAAAATTCTCTTAAGTTATTAGGAGACATAAACATACCCTTTATACATTACAATGACAAAGCTTACATTACCTTCATTTCACATTTCAAGCATTTAACATTTCAAATAGAAAGTCACTCAATGCATAACATAAATGTGCCTAAACCAATTGCCAAAAGGACCGAACCAGCTAGCATTCATCCAGTCACATATTCCAGTAATAGAAACAATAATGACATTTCAAATACCATTCACATATACATATCTCAAACTCACAACATCAAGATAATATCAAATTTAGATTAACCTATTCAACCCCAAACCAGAATTTTATCTTTCAAGTCAAATAAAGTAGTTCAAAGACTCCAAATTCTCAATCCAAATGCATTCTCATTACACCATAACACTTGTACACAAAACCAAAGTCAAGATGCAAGAAACCAATGTTCACATTGCCACTTTATGAAAGGAAAGAGCATGCTGGAAAATTTTCAACAAACAACTCCACCTTATTAAACATTCCATAACCAAAAGAACTTATCTAAACTCCCAATAGTTAGAGCACTCAAGACTAATCAAACTCATCATCTACAAATCACAAAACATCATCAAGCACTTGAACTATAGTTGCTGTAAAAATTTACAGCACTTAGTTCTTCAATTGTCATGAAAAAAAACACAACTCTTGAGCACATATTCAAGGAACCACAACTCATAATTAAATTCCTATGCTTTAGTACCCAATTCCCACCCTCATACATTATTTTTGCTGCATAAAAACAGCCCCAAATGGCTAGAAATGTGCTAGAAATTATTCATGAAACACAAAACTAAAGTGATAGAAATTTTCTACACATGTAGCTATCAAACCCCAACCAATTCCTTCATGTTTTCACCCTTTTTGTCCCTCCCCCAAACCAGAAAATACAGTAGCAGAAACATAAAAAGAGAGGCATATAATAACCCAAAATAGCTAGCAAAGTGATGAACTATAAAGCTAAAGAGTTGGAAAGTTTTTCTACACTTATAGCAACTAAACCCAACATAATTCCTTCAGTTTTTCCTATATAAAATAGCCCCAACACAACCAAACAAGGAGCAGAAAATAGTAACAGAAGCATAAAATGGTTCTTAGCTTGAAATCTAGCAACCTAACATAAATGTTCATGAGTCACAACTCTTATTTATGCATTATCACCTACATTAGCAAGCCAAACAACTCTCAAATACCCATTCACAACATAAATCCGTGGATAAAATAAAAGGAACACAAGCTCAAATCCTCATTTATCATCAACCCAAATCCAAAAACACAAGTAAGCATCAACATGTAAATTTTCATTTCAATACAAGTTCACTTATTCTCTTCCAAGTCACTTTTATTCAATTCCCCAAACACATAGTTCCAACTTTCATTTCTTAAATTCCAAAAAGTCAATTTCATTCAAGTTCACAAAACAACCTAAATTCTCAAATCCCTTACCAAAACCAAAATATATGAGCATATCCAAAACCTTCATAAAACAATTTCACATTTCCAAAAATCATTCTCATATTACCAAAGATATTATTTTAGCCATAAATCAATCATTCAAGTGTTAATCTACCAAGAAAACAACACAAATCAACTCTTAGTATCATTTAGAAATTTTAGCAAACACTTGGCATGCATTTTTCACAATTTTTGTATATCAAGTTTCACACCACCAAAAGTATATTTCCAAGTTTTCATGGATAAAAAACAAAGATACACACACACACACACACACATACATACATATATGGATCAAGCACTTAATTTTCATCAAAATCACATCCTAAACATCATCTAAACATGGTATAAGGAGGGTGCTCAACACATGGCTGAAAATCAACTTATTCAAACACATGGCTTCAAATTTCTCAATTCTCATCAACAATAAGAGCAAGATATTGAACATAGACTCAAAGAAAATCCATTTTCAGATTTAAACACAACCAACATCAAAAACCCACATTAACCCAAGTTAGGTACTCAGACAATAAACCAATCAAAGGGAAAATTACAATAAAAGCCCCTACCAAAATATGAAGATGCAGGGAAGGGTCCTCTTGAGACTTGTTGACAAGGGAAGAAGCAAAATCTCCCTCCTCCCTAGTATGTTTGCGGCCAGAGAGAGAGCTAGGGAGCTTGAGTTTTGAGTCAAAGTGAAGATTGAGAGAGGTTTAGGTGTTGGGATGGAGAGGATGGAGGTGGGTTTGAATTTTTTAGGAGAGAATGGAGATGGTGGTGGTGATGGAGGGTGAAAATGGAGGAAGAAGGTGCGTGTGTGTGTGTGGGTGGATGGAAGGGAAAGAAAAAACAAATGAGATAGTAGTGGGGAAGGGGGAGGGACGTTGAGTCCCTTTTCAATTATGGGTAGGTCCTTTTTTGTGGTAGATAGGGAGGTATATAAGTGTAATATGATGGGGATAGGTGAGGGTAGTTAGATAAATTTCACACATAACACATTAGAATAATAATTAAATAGACCAAAAACTACACATAAATAATATTTTTCACACATTACTCATCCAAATAAATTTAATTTTATTGATGTGTCTTGAAATTGAATTTTGGGAGGGAATTTGAAATTTTGGATGGAAGGGAGCTCTAAATTTTTAAAACACTCTAACATTTACTTTTAAAATAATCAACACAACAACTAATATAAAATAAAATCAAACTACTAAGAGATGAGTATCTAATTATTTATCATCTAGTTAATTAAGGAAATTAATCCCTAATCAAATTCAGTTAATTTTAATGAATACACATAATTATAACTAAAAGAAAAATTAGGGTATTACATCTTCATTTCTATATATACTTGGAAATGTTGGGCTTTGGAACATGACTAAACCTTCACATGTGGTTTGGGTGGATAGATATAGGACTAAGATGAACTATAATGATAGCGCCAATAGCATTATATAGTGGTCTAATCTGATATTAGATCTCTTTATAATCTTCTTTATTTTTATTCTCTTCTAACTATATTGTATTTTTTGTGTTGTAATCATATGTGAAGGATGCTGGAAAATCCTATCGTTATTGAGTTTTATATGTGAAGAAACATATTTTTGACATTGCCTCTATATACTAGACAAAGTATTATCATTCTTTTTGTGTCATTTTTTCAGGTATAATCAAGATGTGGAAGGGAGTAGTGCAAACTGGCGGTGGAAAAAAATAACTATAGGTAATGATGATTGATTCGAGGTGTTGATTGTAGATATGGAATTTATGGAAATATTTATGGTAAACAAGAATTTTGTAACAGTATTGTTATTGTATTTTGTTTATAAAAAAAACAGAGAAGAGAGAGAGAATTATTGCTATTGTGTTCTATTTCCTTTTTTGTTTTTTGACATATTCTTTTTCCCATGTTATTGTCTTTGAATAAAGCAAACACAGCTGCCCATGTGTTAGTCCACATTGTATTGCAAATAAAACTATTTGAATCACTGACTAATCAAATTAGCGTTAAAAATAGAATGAATTAAAAATAAATAAAATGCATTAAAAATAGAATATTTGATTCATTTAAAAAAATTAGCGTTGATTCATTAAAATAAATCAAATGCATTAATTGGCTGTTACCTTCTTTCTTTAACAAACATTCCCAAAATGTGTTTGATATTACCATTAATATGAAATATTCCAAAAAGATATGGTATAACAATAACAAATTTGATAAAGCATGTCATTAAAAAAAATCATATAAAAGTGTTTTGCATTAATAATAATTTTGGATCAGTGGATTTTGAAAATAAGTTTTAATTGATTAGCTATAACTACTATAATCTGTCAATATTATTGCCATTCAAATACAATTTCGGTTTCAAATTGATTGATTCCTTTTAGTATTGTATGGAGTACTCTTTATAAAATTTATAATTTGTTAAATCAAAATTAATTTTCAATTATCAATGTATATATCATATGACTTGTCACATGAGATGGGTGATTTATTATGAGAGTGAAGGGAGCAAATCTGAGTACAATCACATGTGGATAGTTAAGATTGAAAGTTAATTAATGGTAATTAATGTTGACATACTCATTTTAAAAAGTCACATAACTTTATGTTTTAATCTTGATCATTTACGTAAAATTCAATAGTCAAGATTCACCTCCTCACTCTCACAATAATTCACTCCTCTTATATGATACGTTCCCTATATATAAATATAAAATTGACTGCACTATGCAATTATTACACATATAGAAAATAACTAGCAGTCTAAACCCTTCATTTTATCACATCTATTAAATTAATTATGGAGTTAAATATAATTATCATCAAATTCTGTCAGTGGGGAATGGAGTTAAATTCTACCAATCCAGAATGAAAAACCAATGTTTTTATTGTGAATTAATTTATTAGTTTTGAAACTGAAATGTATAATGCATAAATAGTTTCATAGCAATGCATTGATTATGCCTTCATTTCTATTATTTTATATATGCTTGGAATGGTTGGGGTTTCCATTGTGATCAAACCTTTACATTGTGGTAAAATTGTATGCTGTCATGTGGTGAGTCTTTAGTCTTTTTTTTAATGATATTGTTATTGTGTTTTATTCTCTATGTTATTGTCTTTGAATAAAGCAAATATAGCTGTGCAAATAATTAACTCCTCAAACGAGTATTCAAAATTAATAAAAAGGAGAAGGTAATTAAGGAATGATACATATTACTTTATAAATGAGTATTGAGAAATATATTAAATCTTATAAAATTTTGTACTTTCTATCCTTCCATACCATCTCAATGAAAAAGAGCCTTTGCAAGATTGAGATGATTGAAGAATTAGATTGCAACAATGTCTTAGGATAGGTTTACTAAATCTATTGTAATAAACATTGTAAGTTTGTGAGAACAATAATATTATTTCATTAAGTTGGTATTACTTTTTTTATATTATGCATTATTTTTAAACTTTTTTCCTATTCAAATTCTAAAACAGTATTTATATTAAATTATGAATTTTTTTAAAAAAATTATTTGATTATGTACACTAAACTAAATTTAGTAAACACAACAATGACAATCTCATTATTAAAAATATAAACATAATAAGACTAATTAATATAACACTAATGGTTGAAATTAAAATTTATTATTGTATTTAGTTCTATTTTATATTCATAAAGTTATTAATTTTATTAATACAATATTATTAGTATAGTGTTAAAATTTTTTAATTTTCTATTTGATCTAATTTTAAAATATTTTAATCTAGATTATGTTTTTACGTTAACGTTATATACATATTCTTTTTGTTAATTCAATGATCTCATTTTATTTTTATTCTATGATAAAAATATAGCTTGTGAGCAAATCAAAATTTAGTATCACAATATATGACTAAAGGATATAATATTAATGATTAGAATTTAATTTTATCCCAATATTTAGTTAATTTTATATTTATTTCGGAAAAGACATACACAATATAGCTTTCTCGTCATTTCAAAGTTAATCACTCCATAAGCGATTTCATTTTCAAATTGCATATGATTATTTAGTTTATTAATATTAATTACAAACTCTAGTTACCTTCGGGTGTTCATTTTATTTTTTACCGAACACCGAAGGGTTTAATATTGCTCAGTTCTCTTAATAATTACAACAACAATATCCCGGACCCGATCCTCTTTTTAGACAGAAGCCTCTTATATAGCCCGTTTTCATGCAGACTCATTGCAATTCACAGGAGTAGTACAAATTCCTCGGCAAACATACCTCGGATAGACTGAGGAAGCATTTGATTCTCCTGCAATCATAATTCATAACATGTTAGAAATTGTATATGCATGTGCTTCTTTGCTTTCCTTTTAAGAAAACTTAACCACATGATTGCAATCAATTCATGCATTTTGTTTTCCATATATAGGGATTGCTATGGAATAATGAAATAAAGCTAGTTTACAAAAGAAAAAGAATTTAGTTTCTATTTTTGTAACTTTTTTTTCGTAGAATATGCAAATTAATTGAGTTATGGAAAAAAATTTGTTACCTGAAGCCAAAACCAAAGCCACGCAAAGAATGCACAAGAAAAAGTTTCGATTAACGTTGATACCCATTATGCAGAGATGACCTTCTTTTCTGTTCCTACCTTGAATGAGGAATAACTAACCCCATTGTTGAGGCTATTTATCAGCTGTAAGGATATTCCTGTCATTTAATAATGAAAAAAAGAGAAATAAAAAAATTGCTACCGAAGGTTGACTTTACCCTATATCATATTGATTGATTTAGTTATTGAATAATTATAACAGTTATATATTCTTAAAGGACCACTCAACTTGAATAACTACAGCTAGTGTGTAAGCTCGACTGATTAATGCAAGCATTTAACATTATAGCTTACATTGTTATTCTAGAAGAAAGAATTGAGTTTTGTGGATTTAGATCTCTAAGTAATGATCTCATTTTATAGAGTAAGTGATTAATTTTACCCTTAGATCAATAAAGTGAAGAGGGTCTCACTTCTAACTTTATTGTTCCAACAGTAAAATCATTTTACTTTATTTTCTAAAGTGAGATCTTCGCTTTAGAGTATCTTTGTCCCTATTTGGGATATATGCTTGAAGGGTTTGGATTCTCTACATTGAGTTAAGGTAAGGGATTTTATTTTTAGATCAATAAAATTAAAAGTTGAGCCATTTTTACTCATTGATCCAAATCCATGCTTGAACAAGTTAATGTTTTAATTTTTTATTTTATTTTTTGACGTGAAGTAAATGCTTTGACCTTTAATTTATATTAACTAACATAAAATAAGTAACTTGTATATTTTAAAATTAAAATGGTCAACATATATACTTATTACTAATAACTAACTTGAACATTTAACGCTGATGTTTTTAGTCGCATTTATGTAAAAAGTTGATCTACTGTGGTAAACCACGTACACAAATTAATAGAACATTAATGGAAGTTTGACCACATAAATATATATATTTTTATAGGGTGGGTCCATTTATATATAATATATATAGGGGTATATCATATAAGAGGAGTGATTTATTATAAAAGTAAAGATGAGTAAATTTAGACCATAACCATATATTGATTGTTAAGATTAAAAGTTATTAATGATAATTGATACTCACATTCTCATTTAAAAAATCACATGATTTTATATTTTAATTTTGATCATTCATTGAAGATCTAATGGTCCAAATTGATCCTCTCCTCCCTCTCCCTACATATATATATATATATACTAATTGTGTATTTGAGTGTCTTTTTCTAAAGATGATATCATGAACCTTGTGCTCAATATATATATTAATTGTGTATTTGAGGGTCTTTTTCTAAAGATGATATCATGAACCTTGTGCTCAAACTCTGATAAACTTAATAAGAATGTTAAAATGCAATTCGAATTCCCTAACTCTGCAAATTTTGTTTATTTCTCATGAGTTTTTTGAAAGATTTTAATGTATAATGTATCTAAGAAAGAAATTAATGTCATGAGAAAGAAAGCATGATCTTCAAAGATACCAGACATTGTCAAAAGAACTTTCAAATGAAAGTGATTTCTTTAGAAAGCAAATGTTGTTGATCAAGACTAAAACTCAATGCATCAAGAAAGTCCCTTAAACATCGATAAACTTGAATCAAATTTAGTCTCATTTTGAAGAACCAGAGCTGAAGCAAACACATTCAATGTCATATCTTTAAAAGGACAAATAGCACGTTATAGTCGTCAAAGTATAGTGCTAGCGCAAAAGGGGAGCTTGCTTTCAAAACATTTCAAAGGCCTCTATCATCATAACAATTTTAAAAGGGACATGTGTAAGGTAATCCAACAATCAAGGAATAATAGTTACTTTCTTTTCAGCATGTATAAAGGATCGTCAATTGAAGATTAAATGCTGTAAATCTTAAAAAGAAAAATGAACATTATCTCAAATTTAGAAAGCTTCATAAAGTTCTCTTCAAAAGAATCATCTTACTCTAAAACCTTCTTACATTTTTTCATCTTAGCATATATTCTCATTCGTGAGTTACATTGTAACATCACATGCGGCTTTATGGATTGATAACTGTCCCCACAAACTAACATGAGTTCTTTTCAGTTGTGCTTTGTCCTCACTCATACGTTTTCTGAAACTTCCCAGGGTCACTCATCCCAAAATTGCTCCAAGTCAAGCACACTTAACCATGGAGTTCTTTAGTGATAGGCTACCAAAAAGAAAATGCATCTTGTTGATATAGGTAGTATCAATCAATTCATATAAGCCATCCTTAACTGCATAGTCTCATACTGACATAGTCTCAAGATTTCTCTCATTCTAGTGTGTAATCGATTCATTCATGTACCTCTCCGCTTAGAGGCCCTCAGGAGCCGCTATTTGTCCATGCCTTCTTGGACCGCGATCACTCTCCGCCTCGTCACTGGGCATTACATATATCATTGTAAGAAGTCATGTCATAGACTCTATAATCATATTGTAATATCTTGCAAGCTTGAGTGTTATCTTCTCTTTAGTAAGAACATCATAAACACTAAATATTTTCTTAAACTTGTAACCTTGACCCATTAGTGGTAATTGTGAGTTAACTTGGAAGAAGCTACAACAATACTCATAAGGTAGCCTATGAAGGCTAGAGAAAGAATATCTACCTAAGCTTGAAGAAGCTTATACAAGAACACGTGTTTTAGTATAACTCTCAACTATGTGAGTTGGAGACGGATGTAGACGATGGTTGGTCGAACAAGTATAAATCACTTTGAGTGATTCTCTATCATTCTCTTTTATTTACTTGCATTGCTTGTTCATTCTTTATTTTAGTTTTTATCTACTATCTTTATTAAATGTTCAATTTTCTAAAGAACTAACATTGCTTCCGCTTCTTAAGTTTTTAAGAACTTAAGAGTATTTGTTTAAAAGGTTTTCAGAAAATTTTAAAATAGCATGATTCAATCCCCGTCCCTCTGTCTCACCAACAAATTGGGCATGAGATCAGGACTCTCCATTGGAGCAAAAGAAAGAAGTGGGATGCATCCTAGCAATTAGGACCGTCCCAAATGTATTTGTTTTAGTTTTGTTTAAATGTTATTATCATGGTTAAATAGTCATTTTTTAACATATATTGTTAATTGTTGGTAAGAAGGAAATTACATAAATATCCAATTTTGTATTTGCATATAAGTTAAAGTATTTGATAATGTAAAGTTTTTATATATTGTTAATCTTTTTTTCTATATTTTAAATATTATTATCCCCCAACTTCTTTCTTCACATAATTTTTCAATCATTTCCAACACTTTCAAATTATTTTCACACATAGTTTAAATATTTCACAATTTAAATTTTAAAAAATAAATTGCAAAATTTTATTCATAACTTTAATTTTTATAAAAATTATTTTTAATAAAAATATTGAATAAATTGTGAATTTTATATTTTTAATCCAAAAATAAAATTTTATAATTTTAATAAAGTATTTGATAAATACGTTAATATATTTTAAAGTGAAAAAAAGTTTAATTTTTCTATTGATCTTTATACTTTTATTCAATTTTAAATTAGGTCCCTATACTTTAAAAATTTACAATTAAATTCCTATATTGTATAAAATTTTTCAATCAAGTCTTTAAAGGTTATAATAGTTGAAAAATGGAATATTATTTGTATATTCCATCTCCATCTATATCCACCTCCTTCTCCATCATCCATCCTCCTTCCACCACTGCCCAAACTACCAAACAACAAAAAACATCAAAATCACAATAAAATAACAACACTTATTTCTACATAATCATCAAGAAAAACCTAAGTCAGAGCAATGCATCAAATTATTTCTATTTCTTTTTCAACTAATGTTTCAGCCCATTTCCATGGAACAAGAGATCAAGCTTTCCCCTCTTTGTGATGGCTCTTCCTAAGCCACCAACAACAACCATCCTTCTGCTCCTAAAGTGCTCCTTCATGACTTCACGCGTGGCCCAATACCAAATACATACTCAGTGCATGTTCTTACAATCCCACATCATAAATAGTTCAACCAACTACGCGAGCTTCATTTTCTAGCTTTACGCCTTTTACAAACACCTGAACCTTTTCTTTTTCCTTTGATACTTCCAAGTCTTGTATAGTAACATGCCCCTCGATGTTTTAATTGCTCGGTCGTGGACGGTCGGAGTTGCCATTGTTGCATTTGCGGATAATACGCGCGTGATGCATATTAGCTAATGCAGTGTGAAATTTTTGCTCATTTGCAACTTGGAAAGGAACCTTTCATGGCCTATTGCGCCCTGGTTCCACCCGTTGCAATGTGTTGTGGCTCAATACAATCTCAATGCGACCCAATATGGTCCTTATGTGATCCCATTATGATTACGTTGCCATCAATTTATATGAAAGTGCATCACACCGCAATTGTGGTCTAATACGACGCGCGTTGAACCAATACGCGGCCATATCACTTGATGCGGTTTGCAATTTAAAACATCGTGCCCTCTAGTAGAAAGAATCCACAGGATTAGGGCCCTGCTAGAATTGAGTCTGTCAATCAAGCCAAAAAAAGAAGAAGGAAAAGCTCTCTTTCTCTAGTCCTTTTATCTTCTTGAAGATGAAAAATCTAATCCCCCACCTTTCTTTTCTTCTTTCTTACTGCTTAATTACTTTAAATTTCTAATTTAGCGATGTAAAGTGATTGATATTTACATGGGGTCTAGAACATTTTTTGAGTTAATTTAATTTAAATATGGTGGTTTTGGTGGTGGCGAGGAGGATAGATGTGAAGAAGGATAGAGATGAAATATACTAAGAATATTCCATATTTTTAATTGTTATCATATTTAGGGACTTGATTGAAAAATTTTATATAATATATAGATCTAATTACACATTTTTAAACTATAGGGACCTAATTAAAAGTTGAGTGAAACTTTAGAGACTAGCAAAATAATTAAAAAATATGAGACCCAAATTTGGGATCAAAGTTGGGTTTCTATTGGAGAAAGATTCCACTTCAAACCCAATTTTGCTTTTTATGATGCTTTGTTGTTGTGGTATGTAGTGGGACAAAAAATGGGATCCAAATTGGAGATGCTCCAACAAACACTAAATTCTAACCTACAAAAATTGATGACCTGAATTGGTCCTTTGAACTTATGAATTTTTCAATCCACTTAACTCTGGAGGTTAAGACCGGTCTGGATAGGTTTAGTTCATAAGCTAATAGAGTTTTTAAAAAGAAAATTATGATTGATTTTTTAAGTTTATATTAATATTATCTCAAGTGAACATTTTATTAACTGTTTTGTAATTTTAAAAACTTTAAGTAATTCTTTGAAAATATTGAAACACAATGATTGTTTTTATTTTTTATTTTTTTGGTAGGCTAGCCCACTCTGTCCATTTTGGGCAATTTTTGACTGGCTAAGATAGGTTGACTTGCTTTTCCATCTCTAAGTTAAAACCCAAAATTACTATATTGTTATTAACAATTGATTAACGCCCAATTAATATATCGTTTAATTTAAAATTTTTATTTATTATTTTTAGTATGTAGTGTTATGTTTGAGACAACCTACACTGCCAATTAGTTCGATAGAAAATGTGAGTTCTTTTATGCCGTGTTATTTGTTATGAATCATGATTAAGTTATACGTGTGTGCGAGTGTAACTTTAAGCATACAGTTACATCCACTACTAGAAACACATATGATACCTACGTCAGTTACCAATGGGTTTTAAACAGCTGGTAATATCTACAAGTTTACTGACAATTTGATAGGTTTTTCACTCAAATGTCTATGAGTTTTTAACAGGTTTTTATTTTTTTTCGAATTAATTTACTGATGGGTTTACTGACTGTTAATATATTTGTATTTTTTACTTTTTGATTCAATTTATCGACAAGTTCACTAACTGTTGATATATTTGTACATTTTATTTTTTTGAATTAATTTTATCTATGGATTTACTGATTGTTGATATGTTTGTATTTATTATTATTTTAATTAATTTATTGACCATAAATATATTTGAATTAGGTTTATAAATGAGTTTTCCGATCACATTTTGAATTTTCGAAACATTGGCTCACGTCTCTTAGGATTCCAAAACACTACTAGAAATTCGGATGTCTACGTGCAACCAACCCATCAAGTTACCGATGGTATTTTTGAGGTTGTCACCTTTTTTCCGGCATTAATGAGTTGATTATTAATTTGCATGATAGACCATTGGTAAATGATGGCACCATCTATGCACCATCATTTACTTTTATTAAAATATCCGATATATATTGATAGTGTTTTATTTAATTTATTTTTTTATGTTTTTGTCATTAAATTGCCAAGGGTGTACCGATGGGTATTTTATTTTATTTTATATCTAATTTTTATTAAAAAGTTATCAATGGACATACTAATAGGTATTTTATTTAATTTATTTTTTTATTTTTGTTAGTTAATTACCAATGGGTATATGAATGGTTATTTTATTTTATTTTTTTTATTAAAATTTACCAATGGGCTTTTGAAAATTTCTACATTGGCGCGCAACTCTTGGGGTTCCCACATAGCTATCGGTAAACCCATCAGGAATAAGTGAGATGTGAAACGTATATTTCATTAATTGGTTACCGACGAGTTTAGGGTTTAGGGTTTAGGGTACCTTTGGTAACCCACATGCTTTTTAAACCAGAGTGCCTTCTTCTTCCCTATTTCATTTTGCACACACTCTCCTAGTCATTATTCCTTCTATCATTGCCTCCTTTCTGCCACCGCTATCGCATTTAGTTCCATTCAAGACGGAAACCACCATTACGATATAGGAGCTTTGGTGAACATTTTGATCGGTTTAGTTTTTTTATTTGGTTTAGTTTTTCATTTGTTTATGGGTTCCCATAGTGTTGTGTTTTATTGCATTGAGAGTAATTATTGTTGTTATTTTGTTAATGTAGGAGTTGTGTTTGAGGGTGGCTGACTTATTGACATTGAGAATGGTTTTCCATTTTACTTCCGTATTTTATTTTATGTTTTCTATGTATATAAGTGTGTGTAGTTAACTTTTTCATATTGAATTTTCAGGATTGGATTTAGTTGGACGCAGAGAGCTTTCACATTCTATGTTTTTTTCACTTATAAAGAATAGTAACTAAATCCTTGTTATTTATACGTTTAATATGTATGTAGGATAGAGACTTATGTTTTCTAGGATAGAGTTATAAGAAATGGAGATTGCATGACTGGGGGAAGGGCATGGAGGTCCTTCCTCCACCTGCTTGCATTGTTTGCTGGATTTTATATTTGCGAGATTGCAGGATGAATAATGTGGAATTATAAGGGGATGCGCTATAGAACGATCTTTAGGATTATGTCAATTGTATATAATTATTAAGATGACTGTTTCACTACATCTATTCTATTGTTGATCTTTATTATGATATCTATTATTGATGAATTGACTAAATGTCTAATGAATGGAAGCTCCAATTTAAGGGAAATGCTCGAATTTTGTTAAAAAAAATTTTAGGGATAAATGAGTAAAAGTAACTGTATTAAAAAAACTTAAAGACCAATTGAATGTGTTTAAGAGTAATAATATGAATGTGTTTGAAAGTAATAATAAAAATAAAACTTAAAGACCGATTAAATGTGTTTTAAAGACCAATTAAAATAAATATTTGATGACAGAAGCTCCTAATTTAAGGAATAGATACTCAAAATTTTGTTAGAATTTTTGCTAAGGAAATAAGATTGAAAAAAGATTAAAAATAACTGTATTAAAAAAATAAAAAAAACCAATTGAATGTGTTTGAAAATTATAATTTGACGTTGTTTAAAAATTGTACGTTTATGGTTGCACTAAATATATAGCTAGAAGAAATTTAGAGATTCATTGTTTGAGACATGAATATTTGTTATTTATAAAATATAAAGAATGCTCCTATTTTAAAGTTAGAGTGTATAAACATAGTGCTTTAGAATAGATTATTCAAGATATAATGAAGATACTACCTAAGATTGTGAAGTTGGCAATGATGACTCTAAAAGGCCTATAGTACCTTAGAATCATGTACATTTCTTGAAAGTTGTAGTGCACCTTAAACAAATGTACATGATTCTAAGTAGTATAGGCCTTTTAGTGTCATGATTGCCAATTTCACAATTTTCAATAGTGTTTTCATTACATCTTGAATAATCTATTTCTAAAGCTCTCTAATTATACACTCTGATTTTAAAATAGGAGCCTCATTTATATTTAAAAAATAATAAATATTCATGTCTCAAACAAGAATGTTCTGTAAATTTCTTTGTCTATGGTTCCATCTAAATATAAGAATGGAAGCTCTAATTAGTAGAGATATTGCTCAAAATTTTGTCAGAATTTTTGTTAAAGAAATAAGATTAAAAGTAGTTATACTAAAAATTTAAATAGCAATTGAATTTGTAGTTGAAAGTAATAATTTGACATCTTCAAAAAATTGTAAGGTCTAGGGTTTATCACAAGCGCAATGTTACCTTCAAACAGTCATGGATGTACCATAGATTGCATCCTAATAAAGGGGGATTAAACTGGAATTTTATAGTGGAGTTGAAGAATTTATAAGAATAGCATGTCAAACACAACAGTTCATTAAGAAGGCAAAAGTTAGGTATCTATCTAATAAGTGAAAATATAGGAAGTATGTAGGTGATGATATGATAAGGGTTCATTTGTACAAGTGGGGATTCATGCCTAGCTATTAGGTTTGGACTGAGCATGGGAGGTAGTTAATGCATGAAATCAAGTGTGTATTTTCAGATTAGAAGTAGTTCTAGTAGGATCCATGTAGGTCAACAAGACATGGGTAATGTGCTGTGGGAGGATAACCTGATTAGACATCAAGAGATGGTTTTTAATGCGCGGTCTTGAATTTGCAGCTCATTATTTGCAGCCTTCAGTTGAGGAGCCCATCAAGATGCCGCTAGGTTTTATAGTCTCCTAGAGGCTGCCAATCAAACTTTATAGGAAGATTGTGTGCACTCCAAGTTCTCATTAGCAGTTTAGATGTTGAGCATTAACTCAAAAGGGAACCAAAGCCATAGTTCTTTTGATTAGTGGACTATACTAATAAGTGAGTTAAGTCTGAATCCTAATGTAATTCCAAAAGATTTTTATCAAGCTAAAAAATTAGTTTCTAAACTTAGGTTGAAGGAAATAAAGATTGATTGCTGTTCGAAAGGTTGCATGCTTTATTATAAAGATGATATTTTGTTGATGAGTATAAGTTCTGTCAAGAGCCTAAGTTTAAACCTAAGAGACGTGGAAGTGGGAAGTATAAGGATGTCCCTTAGAAAAAAAATGTACTGCCCTTAATCCCTAGACTTAAGAAACTCTATACGTCAATGAGCTCTTCTCATATGAGGTGGCATAGTGAAAATCAAAAGGGTGATGATGTGATGACGCATCCATCGCATGGTGAAGCATGGAAGCATTTCAATCAACAATATCGTGATTTTGCCTTTGACCATCGAAATGATAGATTGGGACTCGTTAAGATAGATTTACTCCAAATAACCAATTTAGGAAACCCTATTCCTGTTGGCCCGTAGTTGTTACACCACAATCTCCCTTCTAAAATGTGCATGAAAGATCCTTACCTTTAACATCTATAATCCCTGATAATCCAAAAGCTAAGATTGATATGTATCTTCAACCCCTAATTGATGAATTGAATGAGTTGTGGTGCCAGGGTGTTCTTACTTATGACATTTCAACAAAGCAGAATTTCATGATAAGAGCTGCATTAATGTGGACCATCAATGACTTTCTAGCTTATGGAATGCTGTCTGGATGGATGACTTGAGGCAAATTAGCATGCCCAATTTAGATAGAGGATACTAAGGCATTCACCTTGAAACATGGAGAAAAGAACTCCTAGTTTGATTATCGCATGAGGTTCTTAGATGCTATCATCCATATCTGAAGTATATATGGTTTTAATAGTAATTGTATTGAACATGAGAACCCTCCAATTAAAGTAAGTGGCCACCAATTATGGGATCGAGTTAAGGATTTTCAAAAAATAACAAAAGTAAAAAAGATAGCATGAATGCCAAGCTATAAGGTATCTCATTATTGGACCAAACAAAGCATTTTTTGGGAGTTTCCATATTAGAAGGATAATTTAGTGCATCATTGTTTAGATGTCATGCACATTGAGAAAAATGTGTTTGACAACATTATGAATATTGTAATGGATAAAGATCGATCCAAAGACAATAACAAGGCAAGGCATGATCTGCTGAATATTGCACACGGCATGATTTACATTTACAAGAATTAAACGATGGCCATTTTCTATAAACCAAAGGCCAAATATGCTTTGAATTCCACTTAGAAACAAGTTGTTTGTCATGGCTGAAGGAGTTGAGAATGCACAATAGTTATGCTTCTAACTTAAGTAGGTGCGTCAATGTTGCACAGGGTAAGCTTGTTGGCATAAAAGTTATGATTGTCACATCTTCATGGACTGTTTGCTTCCAATTGCATTAGAGAGCTCCCTGATGTTGTCTGGAAGCCTCTAACCAAGCTAGTCAGTATTTCATGGATTTATGCTCTTCTACTCTTAGGGTTGATGATCTTGTCATGGAAAAAAATATTGTCATAATTATGTGCAAATTAGAGAGAATTTTTCCTCTTTGGTTCTTTAACTCAATGGAACACTTGCCCATACATTTGGTATATGAAATACAAGTGTGTGGACCGGTTCAATATAGGTGGATATATCCATTTGAAAGGGAAATAGGATGGCTTAAAAGAATCATGAACAATAGGTTTCAAGTGAAAGGATCAATATGTCAAGCCTATCTAGCAAAAGAAACTTCAAATTTTTACTCATTTTACTTTCAGCCATATGTTCAATCTAGAAGAACTCAGGTTAGTTGTAATGACGATAGAGGAGAGTGTTCTATTCCACCAACATTGTCCGTATTCAATCAACCTGGTCAAGCTTGGAAAGAGTAAGCCCCAATGGTTGACTTTCGAGGAGAAATTCTGCACACTTACACATTTTGATAAATTGTGATGAGGTACAACCATTTAGATTGTAAGTCAATGACCCTTTTTTAATAAGTGTGATGTTATGCATCCTTAAAATAACCTAAAATATATTTTCAACAATAGATACTTTGAGGATATTCAAGATTCTCTTCAACAATTTTTGGACTTGTTTAGATTACATGTAAGTCCATTTTGTTAAAATTATGTAACCCAAAATATTGTTGTCAGTAAATCTTATTTGATGCAAGTTAGTTTGACATTTCAAACTTTATCTACGTAGGTTCATAACAAAAATAATGATGTAACATGTCCCCATTTGTTTAACCTAGCTTGGGGCCCAAAAATAAAGCTATAAGTTGGCCCATGTACTATGTTAATAGGTACAAGTTTCACACAACTGATTGAGGTAGGAAAAAATCGACAATACTGGTGTTTGTGTTAAAGGTGATGTTTAGGACAGAGAATGTGATTGGTATGGTGTTGTTAAGGAAATCCTTGAGTTTGAGCACGTTGGTGAGCCAACGAAAATGTGTGCTATTCAAATGTTAATGGTATGATCCAACGCAACTCACTAGGACTCGACAACACAACAATTACAAAATCATTGAAATCAATCACACTAGAAGATATGGAAGATATGATCCATTTATTATAGCCCAAAATGCTAGACAAATATATTATATATCTTATCCTGGGAAAAGTATGTCACACTAGAGGGTTGTAAACAAGACAAAGCCAAGAGGTAGGATTGAAATAGAGAAAAATACTATTGAAGATGCTTATCAAGTGAACAATCCACCCCCTTCAAGGGCAGGTCGATGCAGACAATCATGAAAATCCTCTTCCATTGACAACTAGGAAGTTGACGTAATTAAATCCACAAGTAACCACCCAATGAGAAATCACAAAGATGAAATAAGTGATAGTTGTGGTGATGATTCAATAATGATCAAAAACAAAACCATGATGAAAACGCCCTAAACATTTAGATTAACTAAGGTGTTCAATGTTATATGCAACACTTTATGAAATTATTTGAAATTTCCCAATGTAATTTATGATTTTTTTTTTGCCTTTTTCATTGTTTCAGGATGGTTGGTAAAGCCAAATGTTGACCTCAAAGGCTGGTTTACCCACCACCCCACCGCCACCACCCCTCCCACTACCTCCTCTTCCACCACCTCCATTCCTCCACCACCACCCTCCCTTTAGAATGATGCCCACTCCTGGGTATGTTGGCCCCCACCTCCTCCTTATTCCCAATCATAGCCCATCCAGAACAGTGACCCCTCCCCCAGCCCTACCACTACCCTGACTCCTAGCCCCGTATCTCACCAAACTCTTGCATCCTTGGGTGGGTAGACACGAAACTCAATGGGAGGCCCTCGGGCCAGACGGTAGGCCATTTAGGCTTAACGTAGACTACTCCGATGGATTAGGCCAAATGGTAAAGATAGGTAAGTTTAAACAAGTTTTCTATTACACTCTAATTTTGCATTGCATATGATATTTAAAATGTTTTCATTATTTTTAACAGTTTGACCCTGTTTGTTGAAGGTCACCATAGGATCATGAAGGTTATACAAATGCGCATAACAATTCATGGCCCACTTTAAACATGCTGTAGATGTCAACAAGCTATCGTAGCGGGAATGGAAGATACTTATGGGTTGTCAGTTTGTGCATGCAAAGAACATTTTATATTTATCCGAGAAGAGCCGCCGTTAGACGGCTTGGAGGATTAGGTCCTTCAAGCGCTTGCGAGACATGTTCCACGATGTCCGCAAGGGGCACATGAATCGTTCGTGGTCGAGTGATGCCACTCGTAGCGAGTTGCAATGCCATTGGATCTTTGACCCGACTTTCAAGGACAGGCAGACAAAGGGAGGACAAACCAGGCCTCCAGAAGGGCGGGTCATTGCATACTGGTGGGTCGAGCACCCAGGAAAGCACTCAAAATGTCTGGTAAATCTTTAACTTTTCTATTATTAAATGTTAGTTTACTACATTTGAATTGTTGCAAATACTATGTTTTTATGACTTTATTGTGCATATATGTGAAGTCGAGGGAGTTAAACCACCCTCTAACCTAGGGAGAGCTCTTTCAGGAGACCCATACCAAAAGGTACGGCACAAGTAGAGTCAGGAGGTTTGGGTAGATCCTCGCTTCAGACCACTTATGTAAGTTTCAATTCAGACATCTTTTTACTTAATTTTTATTACTTTTTTCATTTATATCATAATTATTGCTTACAATGTGTTTTATCTTTTTCTTTTGTAGCGGTTCACAAACCTGGAGAAGGCGTAGACCAGTACCAGACCCAGGTGGCTGATGGGCCGATGCTGATGTCCCTCCTCCTCCAAAAGAGGAGGATGTCTAGGCATAGGTGGTAGACGACCCATACAAAGGTCACATATATGAGATGAGGTACTACTTTGATAATATATCCTCATCCTCTCACGAGTCTAATCCTGGGGATGACACCTGAAGGAGCATGTGCATGCCCTAAACCAAGAGCTGCAACAGGAGGCACAACTCATCCGCAGGAGCTCAAGGAGATCCAGAGCTTAAGTTGTCCATGGAGCTAGGAGGGAGAAGGCCAAGAAGATTAAGTTCAAGAAGATGCAGGAGAAATACAGGAGAAGATCACCGCGATGTTATGGCCTTCTTCAGGACATGAGCTTAGGATCCTCTAGTTTTGACAAGACGCTCCGGAGATGCTTCTCCCCTCCATTTCTAAGGGCTCCCCATTCTCCGATGGCGTAGACAACTTTGGGTCGATGATTATGACGATGGCGTCATGACGACGCACTTAGGACTTTAGCTAGATTTTTATTTTTGATATTTTATTCATTTATCGCACTTTATATATATTTTTTATATTTTATTCATTTTATATTTTATTACGATACTTTGTTTAGTTATTGTATCAATTTGCTTATTTTACTATTATTTGATTATTTCTTCACTTAATGCCACTTTAATTGGTAATTGAGTCATTATATATAAAAATAATTAAATACGATCCATAGTTTATATATGTGAGCTATAAAATCGCAATAGCATCAACCAAAAAATATTTATTAAAAATTTAGCGATGGGTGTACCAGCTGGTAACTAATTATAGTTTACAATTAAATAATTTTAAAAAATACCTTAACCATTGGGAAACCCTGCAGTAATTATTAATAAAAAATTATTATTATTTTTAATAGTTCATTGGTAATATTAACAATACCCATCGGTAATATTAATTACCTGGTGCCATCCGTGATGCCTTTAATCTAATTGTACCAACTAGTTTTTATTTTTAATACCTGGTACAACCATAAAAAATTATTGACAAGTATAAGGACCAGTTGGTAATATTCCATCATGGCCAAAAACTGATGGCCTGACCCTTTAATAAACCCGTCTTATAATAAGTACCTCTAAAAACCCGTTGATTTCCTGGCTTTTCTTGTAGTGAAAACAGATCATTAACTCATTAATAATACGCATATATGTTCTGAACCAAAACCCTCCCTCCCCACCTACAAATGTGTTTCTCTCTCTTCTCTCCTTCTCTCCTACTTTCCTACCACCACTATTGGCTGCTGCTAGAGCCTCCATTCACTAAACCAAGGCTACCATTGTGATATAGGCATGTTTCTAAGCATTTTAATCGATTTAGATTTTTTATTTGGCTTAGTTTTTTTGTTTATTTTTGTTGCTCAAAGTATTGAGTTTTAAAACATTGGAGAGTGACTTTTTTTCATTACTATTTTGTTAATTTAGAAGTGCCATTAGAGAGAGCATTGACATTGTTGGAAGTGAGAGCTTTGATTTTTTCTTTTGTTGGGGGGGGGGTTTAAAATTTTGTAACTAATTAAAATTAAATGCATTTGTTAATTTTTTATTTTCAAGATTGAATTGGATCTTTGTTAATTTTTATTGTTGCTAATTCTAGCTAGAAAAATGAAAAAAATATTATCAAAATAATATTTTAATTAAAATAATTGAATAAGATAATATTTTAATGGTTGAACTCATTGGTAAATTAATTTCCCTGGCGACCCCATCAATGACTATTTTATATTTGTACCGATCATAATTAATTATTTTACCCATTGGTAATTGATTGCAGATGGGTTTGTTTAGCCGTTGGTTATAATCTATCAACGAGTGAATAACTGACTCCATTTACCCATCGGTAACACTTTTGGTATACCGCACATTTCTTGTAGTGATCACTTAATATTTTTCAACAAATTAAAATATATATCTTATATCAATCCAATCATTCAATTAAAATTATTTGTCATGAAAATCATTTGCACCAAATTTTATAAAATTTGAACAACAATAATAGTTTGTTTTTCCTGTCTATCATAAACGTAGATATTACGTTAATTTTAATATATGTAAAAAAATAAATCAAACAATTTTAGATTAATATAAAATTATATAAACATGATCTATAATAAGTCGAGCGTTTTGATAATTATAGAAAAAAATATGGTATCAACTTCAAGTCAAATGGAATTTTGTAAAAACATCATGCTCATTCATTGTTATATAATTAATCAATTGTTTTAAGTTATTAGGTTTTAGATTTAAGTTTTATCTTTTGAGCCTTGCCATCTCACTGTATAATTAACACTCTCTTAAGGCTTTTTCTTTTCCATTTATAGAATTCAAATTAGAGCTTTATTTAAGTGATGACCATAAAAAAGTAGCTATCCGGAAAAAGGTATACACAATATAGCGTTCTTGTCATTTCAAAGTTACTCACTCCATAAGCGATTTCATTTCAAGTCGCATATGACAATTTATTTTATGAATATTAATTAGAAACTCTAATTACCTTCGGGAGTTCATTTTATTTTTTTACCAAACACCGAAGGGTTTAATATTGCTCAATTCTTTTTATATAAACAACAACAATGTGCCGGACCGGTTCCTGCTCTTATACAGTAGCCTCCGAAATAGGTCTTGTTCTTGCAGACTCGATCGCAAGTTATAGTAGATGTACAAGTTCCTATGCAAGCCCAGTGCGTCTCGGAAAAAACACTTGATGGCCCTACAATCATAATTGATAACATGTTAGAAATTGTATATGCATGTGCGTCTTTGCTTTCCTTCTGAGAAAGCTTACCACATGATTGCCATGAATTCATTCATTTTGTTTTCTATATATAGGGATTGCCATGTGGAATAATGAAATAAAGCTAGTTTACAAAAGAAAAAGAATAATTTAATTTCTGTTAGTGTAATTTTTTTTGGTAGAATATGCAAATTAATTAAATTGTGGAAAAAATTTTGTTACCTGAAGCCAAAACCAAAGCCATGCAAAGAATGCACAAGAAAAGTTTCGATTAACGTTGATAGCCATTGTGCAAAGATCACCTTCTCTTTGCTTCCTACCTTGACTGAGGAATAACTATAACCCCATTGGTGGGGCTATTTATAAGCTGTAAGAGATAGTTCCGGTCATAGGGGAAAAAAAAAATTGCTACGAAAGCTTGACCATACAAATACCCACCTTTGTGTGGAGGTTAGTAAAGATACACATTTTGTTTTGAACAAATAACCCACTATTTTCTCTCGAGAAATGTTATTTGTATTTATTATTTGTGGACATTATACTTACATCTTATCTATTATTGGATAGGATGTAGAATCACACTTAACTCACATCTCATCCAACAGTAAATAAAAATGTGTCAATACAATATCTTACAAAATGTGAGTTCAAATAATACTATTCCTTTCAACCTAGAGTTTTTGTTAGATGTGCAATTTCCAGTTGTATACATTAATTACTGTTCAACTCTTTCTCTCACTTCTTAAATATTCTTCTCAAGTTCTCTCTCATCTTAATTACCACGTTTTTAATTTTCTTATTATTTTCTGTTTTCTTTAAATTTTCCTCTTATTTTCCATGTTCTTTAGATTAAATGAAATTATTTTCAGCGAACTAATTTTTTTTATTTTACTATTGCGGTGCCACCAAATAAGATGTTCATCTTGGGTACTGGTTTTTAACGTGTTATTTTTAATCATCATCAATTATAAGTGTTGTATCAATTGTGTGAGCCATTTTCACAAAAGAATAAAATAGTATTTATTCAATTATTTATAAATTTATATAAAAAAAAATACTTTATTGAATTAATACTAGAATATAGTTATCCATTGTATATCTAATAATATTAGAATTTTTATACATTAGTTACGTAATTTTTTTACGGGATCAGTAATATAAATTAAAAATAGAAAAAGACAATATATATTTGGGTTGAAAGAAATAGTGGAGAGTTCATATTAATGAAGTGAGAGAAAAATTAAAACAGTTATTAACGTGGATAAAATATTATAAAATTATTTAAAGTTATAACTTATTCTACATAAAAGAGGATGGATTTTTGGTCAAACAAAAAATGTGTAGCTTGCTAACCTCCATATGAAGGTGTGGAGGTTAGCAATCCCCTATATATATATATATATGTGTGTGTGTGTGTGTGTGTGACATGAGAGTGGTTTATTATGAAAATGAGAAGAGAAATCTTAACCGTTAATAGATCTTACATGAATTATCAAAATTAAAATATAAAGTCATGAAATTTTTTTAAATAAGAATGTAAGTATTAATTATATTAATTAACTTCTAATTCTGATCATTCTTATATAGTTATATAGCCTAGATTTGCTCACTTTAGGCCTGATTAACTTTTAACATATAAAATTATTTTTATTTTTAAATATTTTATTAAAATATTTTTAAATAAATAATAATTAAATAAAATTATAAAAATAAAATTATTTTTAACAAAATTATTTTATAATAAATAAATAGTAGATGTACAAGTTCCTTGGCAAGCCCACTGCGAATCGGAAAAACCACTTGATGGTCCTACGATCATAATTCACAACATGTTAGAAATTGTATATGCTTGTGCTTCTCTGCTTTCCTTCCGAGAAAGCTTACCACATGATTTCCATGAATTCATTCATTTTGTTTTCTATATATAGGGATTGCTATGGAACAATGAAATAAAGCTAGTTTACAAAAGAAAAGAATAATTTAATTTCTATTATTGTAATTTTTTTGGTAGAATATGCAAATTAATTAAATTATGTAAAAAAATTTGTTACCTGAAGCCTAAACCAAAGCCATGCAAAGAATGCACAAGAAAAAGTTTCGATTAACGTTGATAGCCATTATGCAAAGATCACCTTCTCTTTGCTTCCTACCTTGAATGAGGAATAACTATAACCCCATTCTTGAGGCTATTTATAAGCTGTAAGAGATATTACAGTCAAAGGGGAAATAAAAAAATTGCTACGAAAGCTTGACCAGTGTGTAAGGTCAACTGTCTAATGAAGGCATTTACCATCCAATCCAAAAAAAAAAAAAAAGAAGAAAGAAAGAAAGCATTTAACATTATAGCTTACATTGTTATTCTAAAAGAAAAGAATCAAGTTGTGGTATATGTTTAATTTGAACAACTTAATGCTTTTTATTTTTTATTTTTTGATGTGAAGTAAATGATTTTATCTTTAATTTATATTAGCTAACATAAAATAAGGGACATGTATATTTTAAAACTAAAATGGTCAACGTATATACTTATTACTAATAAATAAATTGAACATTTAATGCCGAAGTTTTTAGTAGCATTTATGTACAAAGTGGATCCTACTGTGGTAACTACGTACACAAATTAATAGAACATTAATGGAGTTTGACCACATAAATATATATTGGTAGGGTGGGTCCATATATATACATAAGAGAAGTAATTTGTTATGAGAGTGAGAAGAGTGAATATTGACTATTAGATCTTATATGAATAGTTAAAATTAAAATATAAAATTATAAATTTTTTTTAAATGAACACATAAGTATTAATTATGTTAATTAACTTCTAATTTGACCATCCACATATAGTTATACAGTCCATATTTGCCTTCTATAGGCCTGATTAGCTTTTTAACATATAAGATCACTTTTATTTTTTAAATATTTTATTAAAATATTTTTAAATAAATAATAATTAAATAAAATTATAAAAATAAAAATAATTTTTAATGAAATTATTTTATAATAAATAAATACAAATAATATATAATATTAGTTTAATTATATATAATAAAAATAAATATAATTAATAAACAATGAATAAAATAAAATAATAAATATTTAATGAAAAATAAATATTTTAAGTAGATAATATATAATATAAAAATGATAAATATATATAATGACAAATATATATATATGTATGTGTGTGTGTATATATATATATATTGTATCAATCTAATCATTCAATTAAAATTATTTGTCATGAAGATTATTTGTGTCAAATTTTATAAAAATTAAACAACAATAGTAGTTTCTTTTTCCTATTTATTATAAAAGTATATATTATGTTAATTTTAATATATGTAAAAAAAATAAATCAATAATTTTATATTAATATAAAATTATATAGAAAATGATCTATAATAAGTCGAGGGTTTTGATAATTATAGAAAGAAATATGATATCAGCTTCAAATCAAATGGAATTTTGTAAAAACATTATACTCATTCGTTATTATATAATTAATCAATTGTTGTAAGTGTTTAGATTTAAGTTTTATCTTTTGAGCCTCGTCATCTCACTGTATAATTAATGTTCTCTTAAGGCTAACTCTTTTTTTTTTCATTTATAGAATTCAAAATCGAGCTTTATTTAAGTGATGGCCATAAAAAAAGTAGCTGTCCGTAAAAGGTATACACAATGTAGCTTTCTTGGCATTATAAGCGATTTCATTTCAAATTGCATATGACAATTTATTTTATGAATATTAATTCGAAACTCTAATTACCTTCAGGTGTTCATTTTATTTTTTTTTTACCAAACACCGAAGGGTTTAATATTGCTCAATTCTTTATACAGCAACATTTGTACTTTCTATCCTTCCATACCGTCTCAATGAAAAGAGCCTTTGCAAGATAGAGAGGATTGAAGAGTTAGATTGTAACAATGTCTTAGGATAGGTTTACTAAATCTATTGTAATAAACATTTGTAAGTTTGTGAGAACAATAATATTATTTCATTAAGTTGGTATTACTTTTTTTATTTTATGCATTATTTTTAAACTTTTTTCCTATTCAAATTCTAAAACAGTATTTATATTAAATTATGAATTTTTTAAAAAATATTATTTGATTATGTACACTGAACTAAATTTAGTAAACACAATAATAACAATCTCATCATTAAAAATATAAACACAATAAGACTAATTAACATAACACTAATGGTTGAAATTAAAATTTATTATTACATTTAGTTCTATTTTATATTCATAAAATTATTAATTTTATTAATAGAATATTATTAGTATAGTGTTAAAAAAATTTAATTTGCTATTTGATATAATTTTATAATATTTTAATTTAGATTATGTTTTTAAGTTAACATTATATACATATTCTTTTTGTTAATTCAATGATCTTATTTCGTTTTTATTCTATGATAAAAATATAGTTTGTGAGCAAATAAAAAATTAGTATCTATCATGAAACCAACTTCTAAAAGCTTAAGCTAAGCTTTTAGAGAGTTGGTTTCATTACATGGTATTAAAACTCTACAATTAAGTGGACCAGAGTTTATCCTTGTTGCCCCCACCTCTAAATAAAAACTAATTAAATTTTAGCACAATATATGGTGGGCCTATACATTGTCCACGCACACTTCAAGCCCAAAAGAGATATTCACATGAAGGCAATAGTAGATATCAAACCACTAGTGTGCCATAACCCAGGCTTAAACTTTTGGGAGAGTTGGTTTCATGATAGTATCACAATATATGACTAAAGAATAATATTAATTATTAGAATTTAATTTTATTCTGATATTTAGTTCTATTTTATATTTATTTCGGAAAAGATATACACAATATAGCTTTGTCGTCATTTCAAAGTTAATCACTCCATAAGCAATTTCATTTCAAATTGCATATGATTATTTAGTTTATTAATATTAATTACAAACTCTAGTTACCTTCGGGCGTTCATTTTATTTTTTACCGAACACCGAAGGGTTTAATATTGCTCAGGTCTCTCTAATAATTACAACAACAACTTCCCGGACCCGATCCTCTTTTTTCACAGAAGCCTCGCATATAGCCCTTGCGCAGGCACATTCGACCGCAACTTATAGAAGATGTACAAGTTCCTTGGCAAACCCACACCGGATCGGAAAAAACACTTGATGGTCCTACAATCATAATTCATAACATGTTAGAAATTGTATATGCATGTGTTTCTTTGCTTTCCTTCTGAGTACCACATGATTGCCATGAATTCATTCATTTTGTTTTCTATATATATATCGGGATTGCTATATGGAATAATGAAATAAAGCTAGTTTACAAAAGAAAAATAATTTAATTTCTATTATTGTGATTTTTTTCGTAGAATATGCAAATTAATTAAAGTGTGGACAAAATTTTGTTACCTGAAGCCAGAACCAAAGCCATGCAAAGAACGCACAAGAAAAAGTTTCGATTAAAGTTGATAGCCATTATGCAAAGATCACCTTCTCTTTTCTTCCTACCTTAAATGAGGAATAACCATGACCCAATTGTTGAGGCTATTTATGAGTCTGTAAGAGATATTCCAGTCAAATGGGAAATAAAATAATTGCTACGAAAGCTTGACCATACATATGCCCTATATCATATTGGTTGATTTAGTTAGTGAATAATTATAACAGTTATATATTCTTAAATTGAAAGGACCACCGTAACTTGAATTATAAATAGTGTGTGAGGTCAACTGTTTAATGAAAGCATTTAGCATCCAAAAAAGAAGAAAGAAAGCATTTAATATTATAGCTTACATTGTTATTCTAGAAGAAAAGAATCAAGTTGTGGTATATGTTTAATTTGAACAACTTAATACTTATATTTTATATTTTATTTTTTGATGTGAAGTAAATGATTTTATCTTTAATTTATATTAGCTAACATAAAATAAGGGACATGTATATTTTAAAACTAAAATGGTCAACATATACTTATTACAAATAAATAAATTGAACATTTAATGCCGAAGTTTTTAGTAGCATTTATGTAAAAAGTGGGTCCTACTTTGGTAACTACGTATACAAATTAATAGAACATTAATGGAGTTTGACCACATAAATATATATTTGTAGGGTGGGTCCATATATATATATATATATATATATATATATATATATAGCATATGATATGAGAGGAGTGATATATTGTGAAAGTGAGAAGAGTGAATATTGACCATTAGATCTTATATGAATAGTCAAGATTAAAACACAAAATTATGAAATATTTTAAATAAATATGTAAGTATTAATTATATTAATTAACTTCTAATCTGGCCATCTATATATAGTTATACAGTAGATTTACCCTCTATAGGCCTAATCAGGTTTTTAACATATAAAATCACTTTTATTTTTTAAATATTTTATTAAAATAATTTTAAATAAATAATAATTAAATAAAATTATAAAAATCAAAATAATTTTTAATGAAATTATTTTATAATAAATAAATACAAATAATATATAATATTAGTTTAATTATATACAATAAAAATAAATATAATTAATAAACAATGAATAAAATAAAATAATAAATATTTAATGAAAAATAAATATTTAAGTAGATAATATATAATATAAAAATTATAAATTATTAACTAACAAAATATATAAATAAATAATAAATAATATGTAATATATAAAAGTAAGCATTAATAATTTAAATTTAAATAATTATGATTAAAAATATAAAATTTTACAATATATAAAATAGTATTTTTATTTATATAATTTATTCAAATAATAAATAATTATAAAATATTGAAATAAATAATAACATTTAATATAAATTAATTTTAATTATTAAATATTTACATAAATATAATATTTAAAATTATTATAATAAAAATTCCTATTATACTATTATTTGATTTTATTTAATATTTAATTTAGGTATTAAAATTATTTGTAAATAAATATGATATTATAGAATATAAAATACAATATCTTACATAGTATTACACCAAACACTGTATAGTATAAAAAGTTTGTCAAGTCTTATACTATCAGGTATTTGGTATGCTGTATTAGATATGATAGTATAAGCTTATTCTATACGTTTTGCTCTTATACGTTGTTTGATAAGATAATGTATTGTATAAGCTTATACATTATAATCCGTTATACGTTAAAATGTTGTATAACTTAATCCAGCATGAGGAGATTATTATGTCTGATTAGCTTTTGACGTATAAGGTTACTTTTATTTTTAATATTTTATTAAAATAAAAAAATTAGTAAATAAATAATAATAAGTAAAAATTTATAAATAAAATTATTTCATAATAAATAAATATTGTTAACAAATAACATATGATATCAATCTAGCTATATATAATAAAAGTAAAAAAGTAATTATAATTAATAAATATTAATAAAATAAATATTAAATATTAAATAGCAAATAAATATTTAAAATAAATAATAAATAATATGTAATTTATAAAAGTAAGGATCAATAATAAAAATATTTTGAGTTAATATTTACTTGAAAATTAAAATTTAAATAATTATAGTTAAAAATAGAAAATATATAAAAGAGTTACTTAATATTTATATAATTTATTGAATTAATAAATAATTATAAAATATTGAAATAAATAATAATATTTAAAATAAATTAAATTTTAATTAATAAATATTTACATAAATATGATAATTAAAAATTATATTTAAATCATTAATAAAAAATTTATTTTATTTAATATGTAATTAAAATATTAGAATTACTTATAAATAAATGATAATATTATATAATATAAAATATAATATCTTATACGGTGTTACACCAAATAGTGTATAGTATTAAAAGTTTATCAGATTTTATACTATTAGGTTTTATTCTATTAGGTCTTATATTATCAATTTTTATCCTATTTAGTGTGTTAAATAAGCCTTCAACCCTTATCCTATTAGGGTGCCAAATAGGCTATAATAGTTTTTTCTAAAATAAATCAAAGTGGCCAGGGACGATAACAATCGACGACACCAAATCCCTACTGAGAAACTTTATTTCTCACCTTTTCCTCCGGGTCGACTTCAGTGATGCTTAGGAGCGGATGGTGCATAGCCTATAGATATTTCCCGTCTTGTCCCTTTCTGTGTGTACTAGAAAAGACTTTATGGAACTTTTGTTTGTAGATTCTGAGCAACCGAATGTGTTCATCGATATGCTATGTTTGTATTATTATTTGTGTAAATATCCGCATTGAACTCTTATTGGATTTTGTTGGCTTATGATTTGATGATGATCCTTTAAGATACTTGATGGTTGATGATATATATATGTTGTAGAGGTTTGACATCACGATGTTTATATGGTACTTATATGCGCGCTATATGTTCGGTTCCTATCTTGTTTTCACTTATGCAATTCAAAATAAAAAAAATTGTCCGCTATTTTTCGTATAACTATTTTCAATAAAGACTAAAACCTGAGAACGAATGCAGAATTTACCCGATATGACTACATCATATGGGGTTAGGCATTAGGGGGTTGCCCTCTTCTCTCTCTCTCGCTACCATGACTCGTGCCCTATAGCCACCGTTGGCCCTACCAGAGCCTCCATTCACCAAACCAAGACCACCATTGTGATCTAGGTATGTTTCTACGCATTTTAATCAATTTAGATATTTTATTGAGCTTAGCTTTTCCATTCATTTTTTCCCTCTAAGTTTTGAGTTTTAAAACATTAGAGAGTGATTTTGATTGCTATTTTGTTACTTTAGGAGTGCTGCTAGAGAGAGAACTGGCATTGGTGGAAGTGAGAACTTCAAATTTTTTTTCTATTTTATTGGTTTTTTTTAATTTTTGTAACTAATTGAAATTAAATATATTTATTAATTTTGAATTTTTAGGATTGAACTGGATCTTTGTTATTGCTTGCTGGAATTGGATCTTAGTTAATTTTTATTGCTGCTCATTTTGGTTGGAAAACTAGCAAAAAAAAAACCAAAATAATATTTTAATTAAAATAATTAATAAAATAATATCTAATGGTTGAACCCGTCAGTAATATTGACATAAAATAATCATTTTTTAATTCAATTACCCATCGATAAAATTAATTTCCTTGACAATCCAATTGACAATTATTTTATATTTTTACTTATTATTAGAATTAATTATGTTACCCGTTGGTAATTACAGACGAGTTTGTTTAGCCATTGGTAATAATCTACCGACGAGTGAATAATTGACTACATCCATCCATCAATAAAATTGTCGGTATATTGCCCATGTTTTGTAGTGATCACTTGATGAATATATATATATATATATATATATATATATATATATATATATATATATATATATATATATATATATTGTATCAATATAATCATTAAATTAAAATAAGTTTCCATGAAGATCATTTGTGCCAAATTTTATAAAAATTGAACAAAAATAATATATATGTGTTTGATAATATGCTAGTGTGAATGAATTTATGTCTTGTTCTCATTTGATGGTGAGTAGTGCATTTCATTTATTTATCTTGAATTGCTTAATCATCAATTTAGGATTATAGGGGTTATTACAAATTTGAGAAAAAGAGTAAGAGTCATGCCTATAAATGCAATGCCATGAATTGAATGACACCTAGAGATAGGCAAATATGATTCATGTGGTATTTAAAGACTTGAGAATTAAATCACCTAGTTGGAATTAAGCATGCTAAGAGATTAGGTGTTAACTCTAACTGAATAGCATTAGATGATCTTGACAAAGACTTTTAATGAACATAGGGATCCTACCATCACTTAATTGAATTTGGACAAGGCATATTGATGTTCATGTTGCATGTTATTCACACATAGTTGAAGTAAATTGTAACATCCCTCCTGCTTTATGAATTGACAACTGTCCCACAAACCAACACGGGTCTTCAGCATGCTTTGTCCTCGCTCACACGCTTCTTGGGAAAACTTCCCAAGAGGTCACCTATCTCAAAATTGCTCCAAGTCAAACACACTTAACCATGAAGTTTTTTAGTGATGGGCTCCGAAAAGAAAATGCATCTTGTTGGTATAGGTAGTACAAATCAATTCATATAAGTCCTCATTAACTGTATAGTCCTGTACCTACATAGTCTAAGGATTCCTCTCATTCGGGTATGTGATCAGTTCATTCATGTACCCTTCCGCTTAGAGGCCTTGCTCAGAGCCGCTCCTTGTCTATGCCTTCTTGCACCGCGATCACTCCCTGCCTCGTCACTGCGTTACATAAATCACCCTAGCATTTTATTCCATCAATTCTCAAATCCCTTTTTCATTGTTTTAGCACTTTAGTCTTTATTCCTTTTGATATCATCTCTTTTCAATTGTTCAACTTGTTATCTAATTAGCTAGAATGGGTATTTGAATTATCCCTATGGGTACGACAATCCTCTTTTTTACTCTATTACTTGTCAACCTAGTATACTTGTTAGTGTCACTCTTCTCTTGGGAGCGATCAATTATCAATAAAAGTTTATGAGTATCTTCAACAGTCACTTTATGTCAAAATTATTCTCCTTGACAACATTTTTATTGACACTTAAATTGTTAAAACCGTTGAAAATGCTCATTCTTCTTGTAGTGCTCATGGTGTTAAGGAACTCAGTGAAGTGCCATTAGGTGCCTTCAAGGAGGTTAGAAGGAGGCTGGGACTAGGGTTTTGGGGTAGTGAGTAGAAGGTTGTGTAAGAAAGGTGAGGAATTTTGATTAAAAGGCCTTGGTTTCTAGGCTTCAACGATAGGGGAGAAGATTAGGGTGAGGGGAAGAGAAAGTGAAGGGTTTTAAGCTTGTTAAATCAAGTTGTGAAAAAAAGACAAACTATTACCAATGTTTGCAAATTATTTGTATATCCTGCAATTAATTTGGGCCATCAAAACGAAATATGAAAAATTATCTACTAGTGCAATTATTGTAACCTTTGTGTTATCAACTACTACCCATCTAGAAGTTGAATACTTTGAAGGGTTGAAGTCCTTTTCAATGAAGAGAAAAGAACTTATCAATTTTATTGACTGATCATATATTTGGTTATGCTCAATCTCTCAGTGTAACCCCTAGTACTCATTTATATGTGTTCGAGTCACATAAAAATTGAAACCAAGGAATCATGCCTTATTTCATGAGGTTTTCAATATTAGACATAAATGTTGCTAAAAATTCTAACGAAAATTCAGCATGGTAACAACATAGATACCATGCCTCCTATAAGACAAAAAATCATAACAGATAACTAGTCATCCATAGCTCAACTCCTATTCAAAATACAATATACTAGTATCTCACATATCATCATCATGAGGCACACAATGTCATTCAATCCATAACATAAAACATAATAATGTAATATCAGAAGATCAGAAGCCTCATGTGTCAAAATAGCTAAGAGTACACTAAGTCATGGCTTCAAACCAAAATACAAAACATAGAAGCATAAAGGGTCTTATAACCCAAATACAAAAAAAGATCCAAGTATCAAGCCCCAAAATAAAAATGACATATAATTCCATAAACATAAAGTAAAATAACTCGAAGATTTCAAAATATCAAATAGATCAAGTGATATAGCATAATCTCCAAGTAAAGCAAAGCAACAATACTCTAGTAGCTAAGTCTCTATAAGGATCTACCCTGCTCATCTAGAGATGATATGGAAAAAGGGAAAAGGGGTGAGAAATCAATTGAAATCTCAGTAGAGGCATATACAAAAAACGTGACATCATAACCATCTCTAGTCTACCTTGGTTTTCTTTGAAATCATTAATATACAATCATGAGGTTCAATTTTAGCATTTTGCAATCATTCTTTACCAATTTAGAGGTGTCTTTTAGTATGGTCTTGACATGAGATGAACATGCATGCATGAAAGAACTTTACTAGTATAATTAAAGAGACATGTATGCATGGAAAAAGATTAGGCTTATTCATTAAATGTCACAACATGCATAAATGGCTATCCTAATATGAGACATCGAATACATCATAGTTAAGGTCTTTTCTTTGGTCTTATCTATCTCGTAACTTTTGTGTTTCTATCTATTCCTATTGATCTCACTATTCTTTCCTCTCGTTTAATCTTGGTTTAGATACTTTAAAAGCTATGAGCTCATACTTAACCAGTCATCACCAGTTCCTTAATGAAAACGACACAAAAACTCTCATGTTCACTATAAAGAAATTCAATGCCCAAGTCATCACTGGTCCTCAAAACGATTCAATGTTGGAACTCTCTTTGTCAACATAAGTCGACCCTTAATCTTTATGTCTTAATTATGATTCCTTATCCTTAGTTCTTCCTTTTTTTTCTTTTCTCAAAGTTATTCTTTTCCTCATAAGCAATGCAAGCATAAGTTTCAATAATGAAATCTAAAATCCTTATCTTTAAGATAAGAAAGATCATAACAACAACTCAACAAGTAAGCATAAACATTAGTAACCAATCATCCATTATGCCAAGACTAAAATGCTACCATATGATAAACTAAAACTCATCCAAACTTCACTTTTTCTTGCTTCCAACAAAAAGAATATTATCTTAACTAGAGCTTCAATACTCAAGAACTATAAATTCATAAAAGAAAACACCACCTAATCCAATTCCTAGTTTCATTTAGACATTTAATCAAACAAGCAGCATGCATAATGAGTAATTTTCATGCATGAGGTTACTCACCACCCCAAACATCACCAAAAGTCATATTTCTAAGTTTTTATGCATTAAAAACAAGGGATTACATATATATATATATATAGATCAAACACTTAATTTTTATAAAAATCCAACCCAAAGCATCACAAAAAATGGTAAAATGGACCTATCCAATGCATGGCCGAATTTGCACATTTATGCATATAACTTCTAAGATTACCTCATTAACATAGCTTTATACTTAGTTTTGCATCAAACTAACTACCCATCCAACAAATATGGAATAGCTCAACCCCAAACAACCTTTACTTTCATTTAGGAGTTTTATCAAACACATGGTATGCATATTTACTTAATTTTCGCATATCATATTTCACATCTTCAAACACCCCACTTAAAGTTACATTTTTAAGCTCTCATGCATAAAAAACAAAGGTGTACATATACACCAACATTCAAATTTCCTCAAAATCCCACCAAAAACTCAACCAAAACATGATATAAAATGGTCCCTAATCACCAACCCGAAAATGCTTCAACAAAAAAAAAAAAGACAAAGCAAAACATAGAAACCCCTACCACAACTTAAAGACTAGAGAAATAGGAATCGTTGAAGCTCCCAAGAGGTGAAGGTGAGCAAGATCTCTTCCTCCTTAAAGATGTAGCCACGGATTTGAAGGCCTCTAAGAATGGGGTTTTGGATTTTTGAAGTTTAGGGGTGAAAGTGTGGTGTTAGATGGAGGGGTGTTAGTATGTTTGGAGGTTTGGGAAGGTTAGTGGTAATGATGGAGGAAGGTGGAGTGAAAGAAGGAAGATGATGAAGAAATGGAGGAGGTTTTGTGTGTGTTTCTTTTCCTTTTAAGATGAAAGAAGAAAGGGAAGGAAGGAAAAAATGATGTGTGTTGTGTGTGTGTATGTGTATGTGTGTTACCGTAAATGAGAGAGGGGGCAAGGGGTTTGGGTTTTTTTTTTTTTTTGTGAGAGTGTGGGTATGTGAGAAGGGTAGTTTGACAATTAGGTATGTGTAAGTAACGGTAGCCTAAGAATTTCACATACAAAATCACTAAAATAAACATGAAATACCCATCAAAATATTATTTTTACACATCTCTAATTCCAAACAAAGATAATTTAATTCATCCATTTTGGAATTTAAATTTCAAAAGCAAACACATAGAGGGAAATCAAATTTTTACTAAGATTCTAAAATTAATTATAAATGACTAATTATCCATCAACTAACCAAAGCAATTAGTATATAAAAATTGGGGCATTACACCAGTGCACCCAAAAGAAAAAAAATCAATCTAGAAGTCAAAATGTCAAGGTTTTGATTGTTCTTGTTGCCAAAGTTTGGGAAGTGAACACAACATAAAACACAAGCAAAATACAATCTTGGTGATGCTAATGAACTTTAGTTGTTCACTTCTGACTAGTTGAGTGGTTTTCATGGGATTTTACATATGGATAGTTTAAAAAAACGATGCCAATAAACATGAAAGCATGAATCTAAAAATGTACATGTTAAATTATTTTAGAAGATACAGTTTTGGAATTATTTTTATGGTTAATTATTGAAGCTTTGATTTGAGGGTGAGCCTTAGTACAATGACAAGATCCTGCCATATGACATGGAGGTCATTGGTTGAAATCCTGGAAATAGTCTCTCCACAAAGTAGCGATAAGGTTGCGTACATCTACCCTCCCTAGATCTCCCTGATGGGAGCCTCTACACTGAGCCACCCTTTTTTATTGACGCTTTGATTTATATGCTTTGTGACGTCGATGGTTGTTAAGTTGTGGCTATGTGTATAACTTGTTTTATCTATTATGGCACGAGTAGATGCTCAATTTTTTTAATAAAAGTTGATCTTTTAATCTTATTCTTATTGAAATTTCCATTGTAGATGGATGAAAAACCAAAAAACATTTATACTTTCTGAGTAGGGTTATGAAGATGCTGAAGAAATTTTAGCTCTTAAATATTTATATGATCCATGAGAATAATGGGTATATCCTAAATGCAATAAAAGCAAAATAACTATTTCTTTCATAATTCATGGAAAAGAGGTCCTAATTGTCTATGAGTTTACTAGTTGAGTTATGCAAGTATAAGCGATTCTAATTGACCTTATGGCAATATAAAATTTTATTGGCAAAGGCAAAAAGATTAGTAGTCGCAGCACCTATAACATTTTCTTAGACAACATTTCATTGTATTCACGAGTTAATGTTCATTTTAATCTCTACTTTCAAAATGAGTCAAATTAGTCCTCGACATTGTAAAATATAAATCATGTTTGTCCCTCAACCCACTCTTACTTATATTCTATCAATTAAATGATGATAGATAATCTTAAGTGATATCTTAACATACCATGTATCATCTGAAGTAGAATAAAGTTTAAAGTGACTCATATTGGTGTTTAAAATTATACAAAATGAGTCATTTAAATATTCATTTTAAGTTATAAAATGACTCACTTTGTGCAATTTTAGATATCAAAATAAGTTATTTTAAACTTCATTCTACTTCAAATGACACATGGTATGATAAGATATCACTTAACATTACACATCATCATTTAATTGATAAAATGTTAAATAAAAGTGGAATAAGGGACTAACTTGACTCACATTTACAATGTCAAAGACTAATTTGACTCATTTTAAAAGTGGGACTAAAATGACTCATAAGTGCAAAGTCAGTGCCTAAAGTGAACATTAACTCTTTATTCACATATTAATTATAATCTCAGCCTTCAACATGTGCTATTTTTTTTTCTTTTTGCAGGATATGCATGACAAAAGTATTAAATTATGACTTAATGCATCATCTACTTTGCGATCCTCCACTCAACCTTTTACTATAGTGCATTGTTCCTTCCTACTTGTTAGGCTTATTACTCTTAAATTATATATATAGTAATTCTTCCCTTGCCAATTTAATGGTGTCATCTATTGAATTTGTAATTTAATGATTCATAATGCTGCCATTTGATTTTCTCTTGCCAATATTGGTTGCAGGAATGAAGTAGAGAAGTTCAAGCAATTGTCAATCTTTTAAGCCTGAGGTGATTTTCCCTTTTTAACTTGGTGAAAACTTTCATGCTTTTGTGTTCTAGCTTGTCCACATTGACACAATATTAAGATTGATAACCATGTTCTTGAATGGCTTGACCTTGCTATTGCATTTGTTTCTTTACTATTTTTTAAAAATATCTTTGCTAAATTTTCTCGCTTCTTTTATACCTTTGATGTTTCTTTACCTCCTAGGTATCCTAATAAGAGAATAAAGGAAATAAATATATGTTTATTATTGTCATGTGTCTATTGATACAATTACAATGGGTATATATACATAAAGAATCTCTTAAGATAGGAAAGGAAAAATGGCATGCTATGTACAAGGCTAAGAATCAGGAGAATATTTCCTGGAATAAGGGAAAGTATCCATTGAGGAGAGGAGAAGATTTTATCATATGGTGATATGATAATTATGACAGCAAATATGCTAATTATGATGATAGATATACTAATACTTCCCTTCAAGTTAGTACGTGCAGATTGATTGTAAATGCCCAACTTGGAAAGTAAAAACTGAAATTGGCATTGCCCCAAACCCTTGGTGAAGATGTCAGCTGGTTGATGCGAGAATATGTAACTTGTAGAAATCTCCCTAGACTAAAACTATTCTTGAATAAAGTGGCAGTCAACCTCTATATACTTTGTTCTCTCATGGAATACGGGATTGGTTGCAATGTGTAGAGCCTGGTTGTCAAAATAGTTGTGATGGCATGTTGCATGGTACTTGTAGCGTACTCAATAGTCTCCGTAACCAAAGCAATTCACTAGTAACATGAGCCATGGCTTGATATTTAGCCTCTCGAGGATCTAGGTCCTGTGGTTTGTTCCTTAGACTTCCAAGAGATAGATGCACCTCCTAGAGTCATGAAATATCCAAAAATTTATTTGCAAATTATAGGACAACTAGCCTAATCAGAGTCACAATAACCACGTAGTTCAGGTCATTGTCTTTAGGTAACAAGATCCCTTGGCCAGGTGGTGATTTCAAATAGTGGAGTACCCTTATAGCAGCATCCTAATGCCCTTGGTGAGGATCCTGCATAAATTGACTTAGTATGTGTACAGCATAAGTAATCTTTGGTCTAGTAATAGTGAGGTAAATGATGCACCCATTAGGCGACGGTAACAAGATGGATCTTCAAATGGTGCTCCCTTGTCAATTACAAGTTTGTGATGCTGCTCATAGGAAAAGTGCAAGGTTTGACTCCTAGCATTCCACATTCAGTGAGGATGTCAAGTGTGTATTTTCTTTGACAAAGAAATAATCCAGGAGGGCCACGAGCTACTTCGATCCCAAAAAATATTTTAGAACTCCAAGATCTTTCATATGAAAACATTTCCCCAAATATTCTGAACCTAGCACAAGCTTCATGGTTATTTCCTACAATAATCAAATAATCTACATAGACAAGAACAACTAGGAAAGCATCATCACAAGAGTAAGTGAACAAAGAATGATCTAAACTGATTGAACAAACCCATATTGCTTTAAAGATGAGGAAAGCTTGGCATACCAATTATGTGATGCTTGGTGAAGGCCATAAAGCAACTTTTGCAAGCAACAAACCTGGTTAGGAGCTATGTGAAACCTGGGGGCAATTCCATGTAAACTTCTTCATCTAAATGCCATGTAAAAAAACATTATTAACATCCATTTGGTACAATTCCCAAGAGGCACCTAACGGTTACTAGCTTTGCCACTAGGGCCAATGTCTGGATAATCTTCCCCTTCAACTTGCATATATCCTTTGGCTACTAGTCATGCCTTGAATTTATCAATCTGCCTATCAGCCCAATATTTAATTTTAAATACCCACTTACATCCAATGGCCTTTTTATTTGATGGTAGCAATTCAAGAGTCAACATGTTATTTTCTTCAAGGCCAGGAGTCTCCTTAGTCATAACTTCTCTCCAACGTGGGTCTTTAACAGCCTAGGAATATGTTTTAGGCTCATCATTGGAAATGATGGCCGTTAGAAGAGCATGGTGAGAAAGGGAAAAATCGTTATAATTAATATAATGAGTAATATCATATGGCTTACCTGAGGATACCTTTTGGGTTGTGACTGAGATGGGATCTTAATGGCTGCATGGCAGGAGTAGTCTTTAAGATAGCTTGGAGGTTGTCGTTCCTTTGCGTCTCACAATTTCAATTGTGCTAGTGTTTGGGCTCATGGCTGTAATGGGTTGCAATTCCTCAACTAACTCAGGAGTTTATAAAATATCATGTTGAAGCTCCCCTCCACATTCTAAATCATTGTTTGGCCTATCCATTCCCTTTTCCTCATTAAGAGTGAGCACAAGATTCTGATGTTTGTCTTGGTTTGTCTCAATTGCTTGCACAACATTTGGGAATATAGTGTGACTAGTTTGATTTGGTGGAGGATGAACTTGGGCAATGGATTCATAAGGAAAAATGTGTTCATAAAATATTACATCACAAGAGAAAAAAAAGTTTGGTTTTTGGATTATAAATCTTCTAACCCTTTTGACCATGAGGATATCCAATGAATACGCACCTAGCTACTCTTTCATCAAATTTGTCCCGTCCTTTGCGATGTGTGTGGGCATAATATAAATAGTCAAACACCCTTAAATGATGGTAAGATGGTTTTTTATTGAAAAACATCTCATAAGGTGTAACACCATTATGTGCATCAATGGATGTTCTATTTATGAGGAATACAGTAGTTAAAACATACTCCCCTAAAAATTAAGAGGCAAATTGGCTTGAAACCTTAGAGCTCTAGCAACATTAAGGATGTGCCTATGTTTTCGTTAACCCTTCCATTTTGTTGTGGGGTGTCTATGCATGAAGTTTCATGTAAAATGCCATTTTCTTGAAATTTTTTTTGAACAACTCCCGCAATGAATTCTGTACCGTTATCACTTCTTACACGTTGAACACATAAATCAAATTGGGTTTCTATCATCGCAGAAAAATTCATGAAATGTCAATATGTCTCAATTTTATCTTTCATCAAGTAGACCCATACACCCCTTGTATAGTCATCGACAATGGTTAAAAAATAATGAGAAACATTATGTGAGGGTGTGTGATATTTGCCCCATAGTCACCGGTTGCTTCTTCATTCTTACGCTCAAATACCATAATGAGAGAATAAAGGAAACAAATATATGTTTATTATTGTCATGTGTCTATCTGATACAATTACAATGGGTATATACACATAAATAATCTCCTACGATAGGAAAGGAAAAATGGCGTGCTATGTACAAGGCTAAGAATCAGGAGAATATTTCCTAGAATGAGGGAAAGTATCCGTTGAGGAGAGGAGAAGATTTTATCATATGCTGATATGATAATTATGGCAGCTATGATGATAGATACGCTAATATATCCTCAAATATGCAGCCTTCATGTTGCAGTTCTAATTAACTATTATCAGTCTGTGACTATTGCAAATAATTTTTGAAATGCGATTATGTATTTGTTGTTCTATTGCTCATCCTGAATAGGAACTGTATGTAAGCATTATCACAAGCTTGGTTCACTTAATTTGTCTATTGAATACCTTACGGTTTAATAAAGATGTATACCACAAGCTTGCTTGTTTGAATTGTGTTTGCCAACTTTTTTTTATTTTTTTTCATATTTTTTCATTCCTTTTTATGCAACTCTTTACCATTCATTTCATAGATCACGATTAGTCTAGTCTATTGAGGACAAAGTGTGTGCTTGTGTATAAAGGAATTACATACTCAATCCAAATTTCTCCTACACAAAAGATTGCTTCACTCGATTTGCAGGCTTAGTTTGGAATTGTTTGGAACTTAGTCCTTAATATACCTTTTTATTAATTTATATGAGCATTATTTTGAAGAAACTTATTAGAGCATGTGAATTACAATGGAAACTCGTACTATCTAGATTTAAGAACCTGCAGGTGCGCCCAATTCCTCTACGGCCGCCATTGAAATGTCTACTACCACCTTGATCTGAACCACTTCTTCTAAATGATTAGACTATGTTGGCTTGAGTAGATTCTAGCTCCATCTTCTTGAATTGCTCAATCATCGCTTCTTGTGCATTAATTGAGCCTCAATCTCAGGTATTGTGAGTGGATCTGCTTGAGAGATGATGATGGTGATAAAGGCACTGCACTCTTCATGTAGACCTTCCATGATATAGCATCGATGTGTTCTTTAGTTCACATTGGAGCTCCTATAGCAGCCAAAGTATCAGCATTCTTCTTTATTTCAAGAAGATAGTCAGATGTTGGCATTGCTTTCTTTTTTATCGACATGAGTTGCAGCTTGAGTTGTTTGATTCGTGCTCTTGTCTAAGATGCAAAATATACTTCAATTCTTTCCCATATTTGATAGGCAAACTTGCAACCAAACATTCTATTTGCAAAGGTCTTCTCCATTGATGCTAAGAGCCAAGAAACTAGCAACAAATCCTACCATATCCACTTTTTATATTCAAGAGATTCCTTTTGTTGCATTTGATCTTCAGTTGTATCAAATCTTGGTGGGATTTGATCTTTCTCCATATGCTTCTCAAGTTTGTGGCTACCAATTGTGGTTAATGCTTGTTGTTGTCATAGCAGGTAGCAATCGTCCTCCAGCTTTTGAAGGAAACTAGAGTGAATGAGTGAGGTGCAGCTTTTCCTGAAGCATTTTCCGATAGCGTGTTGAGCTCAGAATTATCCATCCCCTTGGACCTCTGAGCTCTGATACCATATGAGGTATCAGAACCAGAACCTAAAGAGAGTAAGGGAGAGAGTTTAAGAAGGAGAGAAAGAAAGCTTTGAATGAATGTTAAAATGCTATCATTGATTGTGTAAACAAATTGATATAGATGAGTTCCTTAGAGGTAGACTTATATAGAGTCACATACATGATTGCTATACTAACAAACTTCATACCAGACTAACTATTCTGCTTAACAACTTCTTAACAGAAATACAATAACTACTTAATAAGCTTCTATAACAGAATTAATCAACTACCCCTATCACATGGATCATCAGATTGGCAATCATATGTGGTTGGACAACAATTTGATCGTTATTAGATAATTGCTTTTAATTACTATGTGTGAATCTATGATTTGAATTTTAATTGTCACATATTGGTAGAGAGAATGCAACATTTAATAATTTATTTATGGTTTACTTTTAATAAAAAAATTAAACAATTGAATAATATGCGTAGCTTGTGATTCATAGTGAGAAGAACTTGAAATTTCTCCTGCAAAAGGTTTTGAAGCAAAGTGATATTGGTAGCTAGGGGAGAATAGTTTTACCAAAAGTAATCCCTTTAACCACTATTTTTCTCTTATGATCAATTGCGTATATCCTGTGTTTATAAATGAAAAGGAAACAATTTCATACGTTAATTATTTGACTCACTAATCAATTAGTTTGATATAAAATTTGACCAGAAATAGGCAAAAACAGATTTGCTAGAATTGGAGGCAAGAGATGGTATTTCCATTGAAATGGAAGAAATTGGAACTTCTCATGTGTGGAATATGAGCTATAGATATTCCAAAATTTCATCAATCACTATGTCTTGTATACCATTACTAAATACAGTTCTATCTTCTCTCTCAGTATCATCTCCATCTCTCCTGTCTCACTGTCTTCGTCCTTTTTCCTGAGACATGTACCAAATGGAGCCTATGGGACATGACACTCTTTTTCACTACTATATTACTTGTGAGACTTAGTATACTTGTTGGTTCACATCAATATGTGTAGGGTAAAATGCCATGAATGAGTTTATGGATGCCATATAGGAGGAGGGTTGCTAGTAGTATAGAGTGTTTGCGTCGTCAAGTACTTTAAGCCAACCTTAGTGACAGGTTGTGCTTAATATGCCAAAAATTGAGACAAGTGCTTAGAATTCTCAAGAGGTCCAATAAAAGCGTATAGAGAAGGGAATTCAGCCATGCACGTGACAAGTGTGGTGTGCCACACACTTGAAGCACCTTAGAATCACTCCCTTAAGAGACTATCCATACGCCTCATCATCCTCATTCTTCATAGCACCCCAATCACCATTCACAAGAGCTCGGGAGCTGGACGATGAAGCTCGCAGTGGAATCACCATTCACAAGAGCTCGGCGAAGCTCGATGTCAACCTATGACTATATGGGTGATGATTGATGATTAATAAAGAAGGTGAAAGAGGAAAAGGGGGTGATTCTAGTATGCGTCACCATTAAAGGGTTGACAAGTGTTCTATAAGTCAACTGAACCTTTAATTCTATAATGAATTGTTGAAATTAAAGGAGTGTGGTACTCTTTACTTTATAGGGAGTATTGTAGCCTTCGCCTATAGAGAAACTCCATTACTTGGATGTTTGTTGGTGCTTCTATAAATTGGGGATTGACATTCTCAACCCATATTCTTTAACATCCGTACAACTCAAATACCCTGTATGTCACGACCCAACCATCCCATGACCGGCACACAAGAGAGCTGGCCTTCTAGTAAGCCTACCAAAATTTTTATGGAAAAACTGGTAAAGATTCCTTTATTTTTCTGGCATCCCTGAAATTCAAACCTATGTCTAGTAAACCAGCCAACATACACAGACCATGTTGAGGCTCTTAGGGCCTCTCAAACACTTTACAAAACTAACAAAAACATTGCCATTGTTTCGTTCTAAACTTACTATAAATAAATAACTCATGACGAAAGCTAAATCATGTCTATAGTTTATGGATCAAAACTAGAATATCTATACAAGCCGTTTTTAAGTAAGAAACCAACTTAAAAAATGACCCTAAGGCACACATGGATAAAAGTGTTTAGGGCACATAAAAATTTCAACCCAAAAATTCTGCCATTTGACAGAGTAACAAAAATAGACGAGTTTATAACTTGAAAGGAGGTTGCCTAGACTTCACTTGAGGCGCCTCAATTTTTTTTCAAAAAAATAATAATAAATGACCATGAATGCTCACAAAAAAAAAAGAAAAAAAAATCAAGAAAGTAGTTCCACATGTTAGCTTCAAAAAAAAAAAACTACCTTGAAATCACTTCTCTGAGAAATTTTTAAAATTCATACAAGTTTTCTGTCATAGCCTAGAAACATATTCCTAGCACACATAGTCATATCATAAGATGAAAATAAAAGCTCCCAAAAACACAAACCACCATAATCATACCTGAACATCAATATTCAAGCTCTATCATGAAAAAATAAGGCCAAAACATAAACTAACCACATGAAAAATTTTACAAAATCAATTAAGGAAGATTCAAAAGCATCCTACTTTGAAATCAAAGTAGCTTTCACTCTTGATAGATTCTCCAAGTGTAAAACTGCTCCATGATCAAGTAAAACCAACTAAAAGCCCTTCCCTTGGTGTATAAGGCAGTGGTCTCTTATGATGGTGAGGTAAAAGGAGAATTCTTCTTTGATAATATTGATGGTTTTTCGGAGTTATGGAAGGTTAGGATTGATGAATTTTCAAAGAAAGAATAATAGAAGTTGTGAGAAGTGAAGTAAGATGATGAAATTATAGTTGTGTAAATGAAAATGGAGGAGGAGATGATGTTGAGTCCGTGTGTTAGAGAGAGAATGGAGAGTGGCTGGTAAGTACGTGTTTATGATGTTATAGTTGTGATTTTATCTCTTTGAACACTTCTAATTTAATTTTTAATGAAATTATGATTAATGGATGGCTAAAATTGAAATTTAATAGCTAAGTTTTAATCTATGTCATCCACTTGGTATAGTGTGGTTGGTCAATATTACTTGGTCATAAAGTCTGATTTGCAATTTCAGAAATTACACATCAAAAGTTTACTAACGAATAAAATATCTCTTATTGAGGATTGAAATATCTTTAGCCTGCCCGAACTTCATAATGTATCTCCGGCCTCTTGGTCCAAAACACTTTAACTCTTCCTCCAGCCATGGGGCTATCCTTAGTCCTGCATTAGAGTTATTATTCATATGCGGTCCTGGAAAGTTACTATTCATCCTCAGCCTTGAATTTTCTTTAACTCCTTCCGTTGAGTCTTCTCCATTATTGCTAAACTGACGGAATATTTAAATTTTTAATACTAAATCTTTAATTCAGTTTTAGTTAAATCAAGCTTTTACAACTGTACGATAGAATTGGCCTTCAACATTAAAGACAACACATGTTAGTATTCTTTCTATTTTTAATTTTCTTGTAAATTAGTAGAGTGTTAACTTTTGTTAAAAATATTTTTTTTCCTGCTCACCGGACCAAGAAAACAAAAAAAGTTGTATTGGAATGATTATTCACCAGTGTACTTGTAACCAATGATTGAAACTGTTAATATTTTTTATTGTGAAGGAAAGCTTAAACAGATCGAAACCTGGTAGTAGTAAAGCACGTTGAAATGGTTTAGAAGTAAGTCTACAATACATACATGAAAATAAGAAAATTATTAATATGATGAACATAGCTCACTTTTGATGCTCACAGTTATAAGACTTTATCCTTATACACAAAGAAACCAGATTTCTGAATCTGAACTAATGATATTAGGATAGAAAAATTTCTTGCTAAGGAAAATCTTTGGCTGCCTAGCCACATTATTGCCACTACTATTTGAAAGTTACTCTAGTATTGGAGGAAGATGGGGAGATCAATATAGATGCAGAAAAATTTGTGTTGCTGGTGCTTCTTGGATAAGACTGTTTCACCTTTGCCATTGCCTCTTCCCCAAACATTTCTTGTTGATCATTTGCAGAAGATCCATCCAAAAGCATGTCGACTTTCATGTAGTCCTCTCTTTCCTGCCTAATCTCTTTCAGCATTGCTGCTACATCTTTCATGGTTGGCCTGTCATCAGGGCTTGGGTTTACACACAGGAAAGCCACTCCCAAGGTCTGCAAAATCTCCTCGATTTCGGATTCCGGCCAGCCCGCAAGCTTTCATCTAGCACTTCAATCCCCCCTCTCCTCTGTCTCACCCAGTCAACAATGTGGAGTCCATCTGGTATTGTTGGATCAATTGGTTGCTTCCCTGTTAGTACTTCTAACACAACAACACCATAGCTGTACACATCACTTTTCTCAGTTATTTTCATCATATAGCCATACTCTGCGGGTGCCAACAAGCACACAAGTTAGTAAGCCATAGATTGTAACTATGTGTCTTAGGGGATAAAATGCTTCCAGAAAAAGAGCTATCTAAAATACAAACACGTGTGAAACATTTATTCAATTATATATCTATATGGTTTCTTTCTTGTTGATTATGTTGACAGACTCTGCCTAATGATATGAACTATGAAGTGATTAAACTAAGAGTTAAATTCAAAGCGTAAAATTCTTTTACACAATTATCTAATCAAATTCTTCCGTTTTTATGATCATTCACGTAGTGACTGCAAAAAGCCAGCTGTGCTTCATAAGTGATAATGTATGATTAGATGACAATATGCATTGAAATTAAATACTTAAGTAAATATGAAATAGTCAAAACTTTTGAGCTGCAGTACTAACCAGGAGCTATGTAACCATAGGAACCGGCTAGTGTACTTGAAGATCTTGCAAAATCTCCATCATCAACAAGTTTAGCAAGTCCAAAATCAGCTATATATGGTTCAAATTCCAGGCCTATGAGGATATTGTTGGCCTTAATGTCCCTATGAACAATGGGAGGAACACAATCATGGTGTAAATAAGCCAAACCTTGAGCTGCTCCGAGTATTATCCTATATCTGATGTCCCATTCCAAGCAGTTGCTTCGTTCACGGAGTAGATTTCCTAGACTTCCATTTGGCATGTAGTCATACATAAGCAGTCTTGTGCTTGTATTCCAACAGCAACCCAAGAACCTGACTATGTTCTTGTGGCGAATCAAACGAGTGTCCTAACCTCGGCCGAAAAGGAATCGCGAACTCCCCATTAACCGCCAACTTGTCACTCTGACAATCATATCTGGAAGCCATTGTTGTTGGCCACAGCTTCTTCACAGCAATGACATCCCCATTTTCCATTTCTGCTCTGTAAACAACTCCAGAACATCCCTTTCCAATTATATTGGATTCCACCAAGCACTTTAAAACTTGCTCCACAGAGAAATTCAGCTTTTGGAATGGAGTGAACTGCCAAGGCCATGAGTTCCCTCCAATCTCAGAATCTTTGTCATCTTGAGCTATTTTCCTTGTGCGAAAGACAGTAACTGTTCCAAAGATTGCCAATGCAACGACCAATGCACTTAATGATCCAATGGCCAGTTTGATTCTGTGAGACCTCTTAGAACTAGTACTATTTATCATTTTTGTCATTGCAGCATTGCTAATGAAACATGAATCGTGACCATTAGGACACAAACCTTGATTCCCTTCCAAATCCGTTGTGGATAATTGGTGGAATAACTTGCTGTCTGGTAGAAAACCAGTGAATTTGTTGTATGAAATGTTAAGTGAAACAAGATTTTCAAGCCCTGCAAATGCCATCAAGTCACCTTCAAGCATGTTGTGTGAAAGGTCAAGAATAGAAAGCTTGTTCAAAGCAGAAACCTGAGTTGGAACTACTCCGGATAATGCATTGTGACTCAAATTCAGAGCAATGTCTAGTGCTTCAATCTCAAACAGCTCTACTGGTATGCTTCCTGAGAACATGTTCCTGCTAAGGTCAAGCAGTTGAAGACCTGAACACTGCCCAACTGATGAGGGTATAGATCCAGTGAACGAATTTCGGCTAAGAATGACTCTAAGAAGAGAAGTGAGTTGGCCAATACTCATTGGAACCTCACCAGAAAAATTATTCAGAGACACATCCAAGGCCTCAAGCCTTGTAAGAGAAGATAAATAACCAGGCAAAGCACCAGAAAGTGAGTTATTCCTAAGATTCAGCATTTGAAGTTCCTTGCAATTCCCAATGTCCTCCGGCACTGAACCAGTTAGATGATTTTCAGACAGGTCAAGGAAGCAGAGGTTATTGAGGAAGCCAATTTCTCTTGGTATCTCTCCACTGATTCTGTTGTTTACAAGCCGAAGTCGAATGAGGGAACTGCAGTTGCCAATTTCCGGGGGATGGGACCAGAAATCTCATTAGAAATCATCAGAAGCTTTGTTAAATTTTGAAGCTGAAACAAGCCTGGGGGTAACCTACCAGTGAGTGCATTGTATGACAAGTCCAAAGCCACAAGGCTTCTACAACCACCTAATGTTGATGGAATGCCCCCTTCAAGCTTGTTCTGCCAAGCAAAAAAGACTTCTAGCTTTTCCAACTTTCCAAGCTCAGGTGGAATTGAACCTGATATCTCATTTGTATCCAACTGCAACTGTATGAGATTTGTGAGATTGGCAACAACAGCTGGTATTGAACCAGAAATGTTATTGTTACTTAGCATAAGCTCCTCAAGATTTGAGAGGTTCCCCAAACTTTGAGGTATGCTTCCAGATAGAGAATTTAATGATATATCAATAATCTTCAAGCTTCTGCAGTTGCCAATTTCCTCAGGTATGCTGCCAGAAAAACTGTTCTGCCAAAGTAACATCTTTTCCAGCTTCTGAAGCTTGCCTAGCTCTTTTGGTATTGAACCAGTTAGGTCATTCTCATAAAGGAACAAGTTCACAAGCTCTGAACAGTTTCCTATCTCAGTTGGAATCTCACCAGAGAGCATAGTGCTATAAATAGATATGGTCTGAAGCATGCTTAGCTTACCAAGTGAAGAAGGTATTGAACCAGAAATCTTAGTGTCAGCAAGTCCCAATAAAGTCAGATTCCTGCAATCACTTAGCACATCTGGAATCTTCCCCACAATGTCCTTGTTTCCTCCAGCTCTTATAACCTCCAGATTTGAAAGCTTTCCAAGCTCAATAGGAAGATCACCACTAAGACTATTATCAAATATGTTGAGGTTCCTAAGGTTCACACAATCACCAATCTCCCTTGGGATTGGACCAGTGAGCCGGTTAGAGTTCAAGCTCAAGTCTTGGAGATTTTTGAGCTTCCCAATACTTGAAGGAATGTTACCAACCAGGCTATTTGAGCTAAGATCAATGACAGAAAGTGAAGGGCAGTTGCCAATGTCAGGTGAGATAACCCCAGTTAGGTTAGCCCCGGAAATTACAAGCTTTTGAAGGAAGGGAAGGGAAGAAATATTTGAAGGGAAAGGAAGGGCTAACTCAGTTTCTTGAATGTCAAGCTCTATGACATGGTTATCTGAAGAGCATTTGATGCAAGACCAGTTGCATGGAGTAGGGTCTAAAGGGTTCCAGTCAGAAAGAGGTGAAGGGACTTTAGAGGGTGAGTACTCACCCATGAAAGCAAAGCAAGAGCTTCACTGTTTGCAGCTGAAGAAAGATGAAAGTGAATTGTGAATAGTAAAAGATAGAGAACATGTTGAAGGTGGTGGTGTTTGTGATGGTTGGTCATGAAAGATTGCCTCGGCATTTGGTGGTGGTTGTGGTTGTTCAAGGAGTGCCTCGGCATTGGCATTGACAATTGCCTCAAAACTCCAGCCATAGCAACTCTAGGATTTGCAATTTTGCATTGTGTTTTTGCGTGTGTGTGTGTGTGTCATAATCTGTTTTCTTCTTTTTCTTGAGCTTGTTAAGAGTGCAGCCAATGAATGTGTAGCTAGGCTTACTATTATTGTTACTTTCTTTGTATTCAAGCAAGAATAGGGGACAAGACGAATAGATTTTCATATTATTTTGGAGTCAGAACACCACCACCTCCTAACCTCGGGGTTCTGTTCTTTTGGTCATAGTATATGTTATTTTTTTTCTGCCGCGTTGAAATATACAAACCTTGTTGATACTAACTACTAGCAGATAGCATGTGTTGTTGCATTGTTTTCCTCAACTGAGTTACTAATTTGGTCTGTGACAATTATTTATATATATTTGTGTTGATAACCGAGCTGCTTCTATAATTTTTTGCTTTACTTTCTGGCACTTGGTCCTTGTTTTCAAAGTTTCCCACTCCAAGCAGATTCCCTAGTGTTTTGAAGATCATTTGAAATTTGAATTGCTTCATAAGCATCTGGCTCAACATAAAAAATGTTCCATTTTAATGAGAGTTTAATTTTTATGCACCGAAATGTAAAAAAAAATTTATATTGTCATCCAATCGAGTATTGACACATTAATAAAAGTGGTTAAATTTCACATTTACTACTTGAAAATTCATGTAAATGGAATAACTTTATTAAATGACATAGTAAAAAATTTTACACCATAAATACATAGAAATTAAACTAATTTAATAATTTTTTAATTTACTATAAAAAATTAACATTTTTTTGGTTAGTTGCATAATAATTGATTTAGATCCATTTTTGTTATGAAACCACTCTATTAGAGAAAGATTAAAAAAAAAAAAATTTCTCTTAGGAACCCGCCGATATAAGTTGAGGTGGATCAACAAAGGGAATTCAAAATTTATAGTCAGTTTTTTCTTCTTATTCTTTAGCATGTCATTCCGTTTATTTACCAAAAAAGAATTCGCCTCCCAAAGAAAGGTCTAATTTTCCTTTGCCATCATAAATGTTTAATCTTCAAAACTAAATTAGTGAAGTTACCTGAAGGAAAACACCTTCGTTAAACCCTAAACACCTGGATGTTAGCCCATTATGCAACAAGTTGTTGATAGATGTGGTCTACAAAATCTTTACAATCATAGTACCAAAACTGACAAGGAATTGAGTTATAATGGTTGAAAAAGAAATTGTAATTTTAAGAGAGGATAAAAATATGAGATTGCAGCACATCATTTTGTGAAAAGGACTTAACCGTATGGTGAAGGAACTAGTTTTTCTTCTTTGTTTTTTCTTTTTTTCCCCAAAATCATAGGTATTCTTAAGCAAGAATAACCCCACCGGCCAGCTCATCCAGGTGGACATCAGTGATAAAGAAATTAGTCTTAACTTAAAAGAGTGTGGGAATTTTAGTTTTTGTCCAAATAATATTTATTTTGATATTGATTTCTATACTTTCCTGGTAAAAATCAAAATAACTGGACTAATCCTTTAAGATAACTAAGACCTGATACTTTATAAATCAAAAAAGTAGTTATAGAAATTAAAACTTTAAAAAAAATTTATGAAATCGATGCTTAGTTATCGAGACCCAAAATAAAGTTAGTGGTACTATAAAAATTAATAAAATCTGAATAATAAGATAATGGGAATCAAAACCAAAATTCTGTAAATAATAATAAAAAAAAGTTTAGTGATTATGGACAAAAAGAGTTTATAACAGTTTTCGTTAATTCATGTTTTACATTTTTCCAACCACTCTTATGCTTAACATCTTAAATTATCTTTCACTGATCGGTAATTTCACATTTACTCCACGTATGAAAAAAAATCACATTTACATCTACATCAAGGGTAACTTGTGTAGTTGCATCATCACTACCTACTAATTAAAGGTAAGGTTAATATATCTTTTTCATTTCTTATTTGGAATTTTTCATACAAATAACGAATGCAACCCCTATCTTTTAAATAAATATCAAATTCAGCTCTTAGGATTTATTTAGTAGGGTATAAGAGCAAAAAGGAATGATAGGAGTATTAATTTCATCTCCTGTTTAGTGTCACAATAGAAATAGGAAATAAATTATTCACCGGGATACAATTTTTGTAAATTTTATCATTGAGCAATTTTTAAAACAATAAAATAGGAGAGGATTACACTAACCTTCCGATTTAGTGTAATTAAATTTGATACCCTTCTATTTTGTGAAACTATCATTGATCTTCCCGCTAATATTGGTTTATTAATTCAAATGATTAAGGTAACATGATACATATACATAATTATTAATAATGAAATTATAATTTTTTTAGCAATATTTAACATATTAATTGACTAAAATAATTTTTTGTCGCATGAAAATAAAATTTATAATAATAATTTATAATACAGAAAGAGGTATTTTAGTTAATATACATGTCAAATATCGTTAAAATATTATAATTTTGTTATTAATAATTATATATATGTCACATGCTATCTTTTTTACACTTAAATTAATGAATTAATATTTATAGGCATATCAATGTAATTTTAGTAAAACCCAAAGAGGTTAGTAAAAATTTTATAAAACAAAAGGGTGCCATGTGTAATTAAACTAAATCGTAAGAGAGATGAGTATAAATTACTCATAACATAATATAGGGTTTCTATCCTTAGGTCATAAAGTTATAATATATGATACATTAATTTAGAGTTCAATTCATCCTTATTTTCTTATTTAAAGGAAAACTGCATTTAGAGGAGTCTTGTACCCCCTTTCTTACCTCTATGAAAAAGAAGAGAAAGAAAGAAAGAATATTTGTGGAATCTGTCAAAATATTTCTTGTAGTTCCATAGATAATGAGTAATCACATCAAAAATAAATTGTGTTCTTATGCAGCATTATTTGCAATATTAGAAATTCAAAGCTTGAAACATTATTTGGAGGAAAAAAAATCCTAATCATCATATTAATCTTAATTAAAGGGCTACCATTATGCTTGGTTATAACAGAAGAAATTTGACACTTAAGTTTAAATGAAATCTAAAAATATAGTCTTAAATATAAAAAATATATATATATATATATATATATATATATATATATATATCGACTTGATTGGAGCGATATCAATTATAATTCCATGGACTCTAAATATTGGTGATGAAAACTTAGATCATCAGAGGGATCAAATTAAAGGTATCAGAACCACAGATCTTAAAAAGGAAAAGGCAAGGAAAAACTTGAGAGCCACCATTGATGAGTGAATGAATGATTTTTTAATTCAACAAACCGAATGACAAGAGTGCTTTAAACATGTTTATAAGCAATTATACATTGAGACTACAGCTTCTAGTACAAGATACGCAATCACATAACTGACTTGCTAAGTCATAATATAATTAACTATGAGTTATGTTAAATGGGATTCACATCTAATTCAATAGTAGATGAGATATGAGTCGAACAATATCTCATGTATGGTGAATACAAATAACATTTTTCATTAACTATTTGAGGACGAGGGTTGTTGCTGTAACTAATTGTGGCCTCTCCTATCATCCCTCCTCAAGTATGTCATGGCGGGAAAATGGCGAAGGGACATTTGACGAGGCTGTTGGCTACAACCAAGCAAGAGAAAATTTGACGAACATTGAACCAGTCAAGGTCCTGATTTAAAGGTTTAGAGGTCAAATTAAATAAATTCAACGTAATATAATAAAAAATATATATAAATATATACATATGAATAATTAGAATATAAATAAATATATTAAATCATTAATATTAACATAATCAACAACAAAAAATATTCATAGGTCTATAAAAATAAACATAATCAATATAACATTTCTCTAGTCTTAGCCTTACAACACGGCCACAAAGCATTTGAAAATAATATTTGTTATTGACCAATGAGGTTTATGGTAGCAATGCGAATGAGGAGAATAATAACAACCCAATAATTTTTGTTAGTATTCTTCTTTTGTTCTATTTTTTTTTCTATTTTTGCTCTATAGCTCCATAAAATATCAGTATTTAAGTTTTGAAAAAAAAATTTCAAAAAAAAACCAATAAAATCAGTCTTTTGCCGGTTCTCAGTTTTCCGATTCTTGGCCGATTTTAATTTCCCCAAATTTTGAAGCTTAATCAAACCAATCAGGTGACGATTCCGATCGAATTGGACTAAAGTCTAGTTTTCTCTTTCATGGCTACAACGCCTTGTTGAGGACTTGTTTGGTATCTTTGCAGTGAAAATTAAAAAAATAAAAATCAGTTTTATTTTATTTTTATATGGATGTTCATTAGTGGTGTTAGAAAGATTTAGCGGTAGGATTGAATTGACGTCAAATTTTAAAATTTTATGACTAAATTGATGTCTACTAAAATTTTTATGACTACAAAGATTATTTACTCTAAATAATTCGTTTTTTATCTAGTATATTATATCTATTTTTTCTCTTTTGTTTTTTTTTTTCGCCCACAACGAAAAACCTTCAAGTAGCAATACATCATGTTTCTATTTCTTGGAATACTCAACCACCCATCTTACTTATGCTAGCCGCTTTACGGTGGCATTTATTCATAAGGGAATCTCATTTCTAGATAACATTGGTATGTATATTTGGTCATTTGGACATATATCTCTTCCTTCCCCTTTCAGATCCTTGAACTGCATGCAGGATTCTAAAGCAGGCAGCTATGGTCAAAATTATTAAGAAGCAGAAGGCAATGCAAGTGACACGGTCTACAAGACGAGAATCATCTCCTTTCCCTCAAAGCAATGCCAATCATCTATGTTTACACGGTTGTAGGGGATAATTGTGAATTTAGTTATGGGAGCCATGATAGAGATTCACCTTCTCTTCTTTTAACCCATAGTTAAATATTTTCACTATTTACACTTCTTTTGGGAAAAAAAGTGGTAACAAATGGCACTCACCCATTTGGAAAATTAGTAACAGGAAAAGGAACAACGGAGATGGAAGAAATTCTCATAGATTGCTGTGAATAGTGGACCCAGAAAATTAAAAGAAAAAAAATTGTATTACTTGAATAGTATGTGAATAAGTAAAGTCAATTTTGATTATTGGAGGTGCGTGCATGTGGTCAAGAAAAGCAAGAATATCCTAGAATTCTTGCTATTTCACCTCACTGTGACACTGCTGGAAACTTGCAACTTGCATGAAAAATCCAAGTTGAATTCTATCTTATCTCTTTGTTGGATTTAATGTTTTGATGATGAATATATTTTTTTAATATACTTAAATCTAATTTGACTTGATCAATTATATTAATTCTGAGTTGATTTAAGATATTTATTACTTTGATATGTGCACTTGCTCTCTGTCAAAAATATTTTTATGCAGAATATTGTGAAGCATCAAAGAGGAAATAATAACTTGAATACATTCATGGGAATAATCTTGACTGATAATATATCAGAACTAGTCCAGATGGAAAGTTCAAGAAAAAGGAAAGAAGTCGAGGCCGTTTGAAACATTGCATGCCAGAGGAGTATATGGAACGCACATACACGCTTGGTATTTTGAAAAAAAATCAAGAAAGGTCAACGATTGGATAAGTCAAATTATTGCATAGTGAAATTCAAAAGATTGGAAAGATTACAATTAATATTCACTCTACAAATATGCAACGGTGAGAAGCAAAACAAAGGGAAAGTTTGTAAGGAATTATTTTGGGACCAAATCAAAGCAAATGAAAAATGGCCTCGATCAACATCATATCACTGACTCTATTTATGAGCTCTTGGGCAACCAGCGAGAAATAATAAGAAGAAAGAAAAAGGGGAAGCAAAGTGAAAAATTTTCTGAAGACCATTGCGTGTACCTATTATTGCAACTTGAGCTTCATTGTCATGTCTTTTCAATTTTCACAAAGTCAGTTTGAAATAGAAATTCTTTGAGATTTGCTTTTTCAGTTCTTGTGAGTAAGTAACTCAAAGAACAGTGAGGGCTGCCTTGAAGAAGCTGATAGCAGTTGAAGAAGAAGTCTCTTGCTTGAAGAGGCTTGACTACTTCTCCCCATTTTGTAATCATAGTCCTCTGATGTAGATCTCAAACCAATCTTACTACTTATAATAGTTTACTTTACTTATATAGTTTTGATATAAACTATATAATTAGATCTCATACATATTCAATAAACTTTCTAAAATCTTGATATTATTGTGAGCATCTTGTCATACTTGATTCACAAGTCAATTCTACTTGGATAGTTAATACATGGTTAAACTAGTTCAAATTTGAATATGTCACCTTGTATGAAGCAAATTCAAATTAAATTTACACTTTTTACCTTGTTGACTAGTCAAAATGGAGCACGCTAGAATGTCCAAGCAATGATTTGCTGGAACCATGAATATACATGATGAAGATATGAATTTGAGTTTGTATTCTTGACTTGCAACTTGGACTCATGGTCAAAGATAAGATCAAATTGTCTTACTAGATATGTGTTAGATTCAAGTGTTGGACTACACTAGAATTATCTTAAACAAACTTATGCTAGCTGTCAAACGTGTATTGCTAGTTGTAGTAGAGTTGTTGTATTTGCTTAATTACTAAGCATAAGTCACCGCCAATGTGCACTACAAATTGATGGTAATGGTATTCATTTGTAATGCATCACGAAAAAGATGTAGTCTAAGAGCAAATTAGAGAGATTTGAGCGAGTGCTCTGGATAGAGAAATATTATATCTCTCTTAGTATATTTCCTTATGTGTTTGTAATCTCCATTTAAGAGAGTGTTACTATTGTTCTCTTCATATAGTTTGAGAGATTATAATTTTTCCACTTAGTTAAGATCTTTGGTTGTGTCAGTTCCATGTTTCTCATCTCCAACGATTTATTCTTATCCTACAAAATATCAATATGGTGTGACTCAGCAAGCATCTAGAATTGTCTCTGAACAAACCAAAGAATATGCCAAAATATAGTCTACCCAGAGAGTGGAAATGGGCTTGAGGTCTCCTTTCTTCTTAGCCTTGTATATTCTGGTCGGCTTTCTCTAATATCCCCGCAAGCTGGAGTTTGGAAAATGTCAACCAACTCCAGCTTAGAAAGGATAAGGTGGAAAGGGCACAAAAGAACCTTGGTGAAGATATCGGCCAATTGATTGGGAGAGGATATGTAAAGAGCCGCATTAGACCTTTCTGAGTCTTTTCACGAACTATGTAGCAATCAATGTCTAAATGTTTGGTGTGCTCATGAAAAAATTGGGTTAGCGGTGATGTGCATGGCACTTTGATTGTCACAATATAGCATAGCCAGGCAAGAAGGATAAATTTACAAATCCCTGAGTAAAATGTGAGCCATTGAAGTTCACAAGTGGTTGAAGCTAAAGCTCTATGTGTTCAGCCTCAGATGAAGAGTGAGAAACTGTGTTTTGTTTTTTGGCCTGTTTGACTTTAGTTTTCAATTTTAGGATTTTGTAAAGAAAACCTGAAAACTGAAATTTGTAATTTTTAGAATTTTTAGTATTTCCTTCTCAAAATATGAAAATCATAAATCTAAAAGCTGAAACTCAAATAAACGTCCCTTATTTTCCTTGAAACAAGAAAGCGCCCAAGGAATAAACAGTACCCCGTAATGGACTTTCGTGAGTCAGGATATCGGCCCAAATCAGAATCATTGAAGGCAAGTATCTGAGTAGAAGAGTCATGGAGAAAACCAATCCTATGCTCGGTCATCCCCTGAGATATCTGAGAACACACACAGCTGCCCTGAAATGGGCTTGAGTAGGACTAGATATGAATTGACTTAATTGTTGGGTGGCAAAGGTAATGTCTGGGCAAGTTATAGTGAGATCAACTAATCAGCCAACTAAACTTTAGCGTGAGAATTCATCAAATAATAATAATAATAATAATAATAATAATAATAATGAGTAATTTATACTATCTCTCTTGAGATTTAGTGTAATTACACTCAACACTTTCTATTTTACAAATCTATCACGTCTTACTCTAAGATTTACTAAAATTAGATCTCCCCTATAAATATTAGTTTGTTAATTTAAGTGATAAAGAAAAATAATATGTAATATATACATAATTATTAATAATAAAATTATAATATTTTAACAATAGTTGACATGTATATTAACTAAAATACCTCTTTTTTATCATAAATTATAATTATAAATTTTATTTTTATGTGATAAAAAATATTTTATTCAATTAATGAGTTAAAAATTGCTAAAATATTATAATTTCATCATTAATTATTACGTACATATCCATATTATCTTTTTTTGTCACTAAAATTAAAGAACTAGTATCTATATAGGAGGTTAATATAATTTTAGTGAATCTCAAATAAGGTCAGTAATAGTTTTATAAAATAAAATGTGCGAAGTGTAATTACATAAAACTTGAGGGAGGTTATTGTAATTTCTCAAAAATAATTCCATCACCTTATTCTATACAGTATTATATTATAGTGAAGATCATATAGTTGATCATATAGCTTTAAAAATATATACATTTAGAAATTATTTCTTAAGAACTGAACCTCCACCTCCTATCGGAGATAAATGTTGATATTTTCCTCATACATATAATTTTTTATAAGTTTAATTATATTTAGTACAAAGTTTTAGATACCACAAAAAGCAAAAAAAAAATTGTAAAATAATTAAATAGAATATTTGAGATAATAACTTTATTTATAGCAATTATTTTTAAATTAGTTATATTTATTTTTATTATGTTTTTTATGATTGTATGTAAATAATTAACCTCTTATAAATAAAAATAATTTAAATACTCTACAATATACATATAAAAATTCTCCATAATTCACTTGAGTGGGATATAGTTAAAGCTAAATTCTGTTTCAGGACTTTTTTACAAATTTATCTAAGTTATTTTCATTTGAATTTATAAATTAACAAAAATAAAGGAAAAAATGAAGCCTTAACCGATTTGTTGGATGCCATGCTGTTAATGTTGATGCAAACATGGTTGTTGTTGTTGAACTCCACCGCCAGCAATTGGTTCGAGAAGTTTCCCGAATTGATTGGGATTCGGAGGCCCAAGTATTGGTCGGGGCATGCATTGGGAATGTCCTTGGAGGGAGAAATGGTGAAGGCATGCCATGGCCACCACCGAGTTGGATACTGGACTATTACAAAGCCGAAAGCTGTGGAAAAGGTCCAAGAACTCTCATCTCATGTTACATACTTGCATCATAAATTGAATATGATATTGGTCAATATCAGCTTCAATTGAAGGTGTGAATGGGAGGTGGAAGCTAAAGGGGCTGAAGATGAACAGTTGGGTTTCTTCAATTCAATTTTGTTTTGTTTCACCTTTTTTATTTTAAGATTAAAATCTCAATTTAATTTCTCAGATTGATGACAATGGACAAATTAATCCTTCAAGTTTGGAAAATCTTATCATGGTCTTTCAGGTTTCAGAGGTAGAGAAAATTAGACCTTCAAATATGAAAAGTTTCACTATGGTCTCTCAAATTTTAGAAATGAAGATAAGTTAATTATTTCATCAAATTATCATTTGAGCCATTAACGAAATGTCTAAGTGTCTTGTTAACCTACTTACATATACTGTTAATTTTTACAATGAGTCATAACTTGTCTTATTTACCTAAATAAGGTAGTTTAGACTTTCTTCTTCATCTTCTTCGCGCTATAGTTCTCTATTCAGAAGAAAGATTTTAACTTTAAGTTGTCTTTTATTTTCCAAAGATCAAATGTTTCTAAAGTTCTTATCTTTATTTTGCTCTTATAAAAAAGATGTCTTGAAGTTCTTGTATTTTTCCTCCTAAAAGACATGGTCGGAAAAATACTCTCTCTCTGAATTCTTGTTTTTAATCAAGTTAGGACTCAGGTAAAAAATAATAGTACATGAAAGCATTAACATGACACATAGACATTTCCATTAATGGCTTGAACAATAATTTGACAAACTAACTTGTCTCCATTTTTAAATTTGAGGGATACAATGAACTTTTTAAATCATAGAGGCTAATTTATCTCCATTTGTAAAATTGGAGGGACCACGATTGGACTTTTCAAATCTTATAAATTAATTTGTCCTTAAGTATAAATCTGAAGAACAAAATTAGGGTTTTAGTTTTTTTTAATGTATAAATTATTTTTCTGAAATAAAAAGTAACTTAAATAGATTTCTAAAAATGTTGCAGAATATAAATTTGGGTCACGTTATAATTTTAAAAGATATGACACATAAACATATACATGGCATAATTTTAAAATATGGCAACTTTTATTGAAACACTTACTCAAACCCCTCATTTTTCATGGGAACAGGAGCAACACCTTTTCATTCTCATTTTTAGGGATTCTAATGAAATATTTATCTATTTACTTATTTATTTTTACAAAGCTATTAAGGTTGGGAATTCCTCCTAGAGATATAGGGGAGGGGAAAGTGGCAGTCCAATATGGAACCATCAATTTAAAAGTGTTGAAGACAACCATAATATGCTTGACCACCAAATGAAACATTTATTTGTTATATCACAGTTGAAACATTATACATACGGAATGAGTCCTCATTATTTTCCCAAATTCTAGTCTTCCATGCTAATGATACACCTTAATCCCTCTCCATTCAACATTAAATCAAATGCCTTGTTGATATCAGAGAAAGGAACTCTATGGGTTATAAACTTGTCCAATTCCAATGTCTGCAAGTAATCAAGCAAAGGAAAGGGTGTCAGTGCTTTTATCATAATGTTTTGTAAGAGTTAAGGATATCATATATAACCACCTTGTTCATATACATATCAACGACGGATGGGAGGTCGGTCCTGGGCTTGTAATTTCCAAAGAAAGTTCCCTTTAGTGTTCTTTCGTTGAGCACATTAATGGGCTTGGTCATGAAAACTGCATCCTTGGTAGGTACTCCAACAAGCACAGCAACACCCCACCCCTATATAATTCATCAAAATGGTTTGGAACATATCCATATTCATACCAAGTTTTATTTATCACAAACTTCATGTATGCATAGACAAGAAGGAAAATCTTAGGATTCATAAATGTAATGATTCACTAACTTCTTAACACCATATTTAAGGGCAAGATTAAATGTACTCGGAGCATTTCAAAATTTTTAACCACCCATAATTTCTATTCAGCCACTCAAAATTTGCCACATATATGCCAACTATATATGGTATACTATACTTACGTGCAGTCAATTTTTGGCCTATGTATTACCGCTCTATCAGCACTACTCTATTAAAAATCGTTAAAACAAGATATAATTTCAATAAAATGAGTTAAACCTATTTTTCTGCCAAACTATGTTCTGCTATAACTACTTGGCACCGGTAGCTTACATCATGAATGCATTCAAAAGCAGATATCATGGCATTAATGTTTCCAGTGCACTCTATACTCCGATCTACTCCTCCATTGGTCATATCTGCAATCACCTGACATTTACAACAATAAGATAATCAGGATCATGTGAGCAGTTTATTTTGTACAGTTTTATGATTATGTACCTGTTGAACTGGCCTATCATGGTCCTTCGGATTCACAAACTCAGTTATTCCAAATTTTTTGGCTAGCATCCAAAAAAGATATTAAAAAAAAAACCAATTAATCAAGTTCCATATTTTATCATGATCCACTTGACAATAGCTTGGTAACATCAATATGAGAGAGAGTTTAGTACTTAAGTGGAAAAGCTAGATGCTACCTTCCTCAAACCTGTTTGGGTTCAAATCAATCCCAATAATCCTGGATGCACCAGCAATTCTTGCACCCTCAGCAGCCTAAGAGATCATATACATCAGAAGTTAAAGTATAATAATAAGACAACATAATCCAAGGGAAAAGTGGAAGGGTGAATTCTCAGACATACAGCAAGGCCAACAGCTCCAAGACCAAAGATTGCTACTGTAGACCCCTTCTTTGGTTTTGCTACATTCAAAGTTGCTCCTAATCCTGCCATTTGAAATTGATTATTTGACATAATCTGTCACTATGAGTGTGTTTCATTGAGGGAAAAATTTTCATGGATAAATTTTATATGTAATTTGAAAATACTAAATGGTGTGAAATGTACTTCGTAGAATGATGTACGAAATGTTAAGAATCAATCACAGCTTTGTCAATTTGACTCCCCCATGATTGTTTATCAATACTTTCGTAACACTTTCACTAAGATTAATTTGCGCTAACCAGCATTGCCATTATGTAATTTTAGACTTGATACTAAACGCACTATGAATATTTAAGCTTAGAATAGAGATGGCTAAAAAATTGACATAAGAGTAGGATCAAACCTGTAGAGATACCACAACTGAGGACACATACTTTATCCATTGGTGCTTGTGGATTGATCTTTGCTAAGCAGCCAGAGTGTATCACAGTGTACTCACTAAAAGTGGATGTGCCAACAAAGTGGTTTATTGGGGTACCATTAATTGAAAACCTGCTTTTACCATCACTATGCATGACTCCTCTGTTTGTATCTATTCTCAATAGGTCACACATGTTGCTCTCCTCAGATTTGCAATGTGCACATTCCCCACATTCTCCAGTGAATACTGGGAGCACATGATCCCCAACCTGCAGGTCTGAGACTCCTTCTCCAACACTTTCCACAATTCTGTTGAAATAAGTAAACTCAGTGATGAGTAATGACTTGGGATAAATCACAGAGCAGATACAGGGTTTCTAGACTTGATGCTACATTCAATATTTGAATGTTGCTTATACATTTGAAAGCAAATAGCTGTCATCTGTCCTCTAATTCTTGGATTGGTTATCACTATGCAGGTTAAAAATCTATGACCAACATTTTGTTTCACACTCCAGACTGATATATAATTTTTGACATCTTAAGCGCTTTCGGGGTTCCATTTGTTTAGTTTTAACATGTACCCTCCAATTCAAAATGGCATTAGGCTTGGAAACAATATAAAAATCACAGCAGATGCAATTTTTTGTTTTTTTTTTAAATAGAAGCATTGATTAAACACCTAACTATTGTGCAACTTTTCAAATACCTTATTCTTGAATCATCATGCAACTGAAAATTAAAAATAACATAAGCTTTTAAATTAGCTCCCTAGTGACAGAATTATTGAAACAACGTACCCAGCTGCCTCATGACCGAAAATTCGGGGAAACAGTGGACTTTGTTCCTGAAAGACCATAGCATAGAGAGAAATCAGATGTCTCAGCTCAAGTTCGAACTGTTCAAGGATAATATCTTCCTCGTATTGATACTTTACTAGTTTACCCACAGAGATGAGGAAGTATAACATCATTTAAATATTGGCGGAGGCTAAGTAAATTTATCAACTAGTAATTGGAATTTGGAAACGGCATCAACATCTTAACCGTATCAGTATGCGTGAAAAAAAAAAAAAACAGAAATTACACTTTACCCCCTTAACTATAGCATCATGTTCATTTTAGCTCTTACACCTTAAAAATATGTAAATCAATTGCTTGTACTTTCATAAATATATATTTTAACCAAAGTACATGTTACCCTAAACTTTGAAACATAGGTAAATTTGCCCCTTAAACTTTCCTAAATGTACAACCCCATATCCGAAAATTTCTTAAATTTGTAAATTTTTTAATAGCTAATGGAAAAATTAACAAAATGATCAATTTGCGCATTTAAGAAAGTTCAGTGGTTGATCTACACATTTTATAAATTTAGTATCTAAACTGTGCACATGATCTATAATTCAAGATATTAAATTGCAATTTTCCCAATGAAAAAACCCCAGTGATATGTGGAACAAGCAACTACGGACAATAAACAAAATAATCTAAAAACAAACCTTGGCCTCCCAGAAGTAGAGATCAGTGTGGCAAAGTGAGGTATATTTGACCTTGATCCTAACTTCCATGGCCTGTGGTGGAGCAACCTCCACTCTTTCTATCACCAAAGGCTTACGTGCTTCCCATGCAACAGCAGCTACAAATGTACCAAATAAATAAATAAATAAATAAAAAGAGTTTTACTAATTACCCAATCGAACTTGGACAGCAGCAATGGAAGTATGATTTCAATTTCATACCTTTGCAGGGAATCACAAGACCAGCAGTGCTCGACATGTTGTTAGTCACAAGTGAAGATGAATGCAGAGATTTGCAAGACAAGTTCGATAAAAATCTTTGTGAAAAGCAAGTCCGTAACCTTTGCGTTAGATATTGATACATCTGTCATATATGCCAATGGCAGTGGTCCCATATTGTCACATGTACATACATGCATATATATAACTTTTGTCAATGTCAATGAGCAGTTAACATAAGAGCCCACCTCTTTTGAAATCTTTTAATTCCAAGGTGCAGGGCTGAAAGGAAGAGATGATCAAGTTATTGGGTACAAAGTACAACTACCACCTCTTGCAACTCACAGGATTTGGCTATTCTAAGTGTGGGTTTACATTTTTAGATTTTAAGTGAAATGTGCACCGTCCTAAGCTTTGAAGAGAAAAAATTAAATGCGTAAAATCTCGTACATGTATGTAAAACCTATCGTAGAAAATGAGTTTTATTTTTATACAATGACACTATCATGCAATAAGAATATAAGAAATGTATGCAATTGCTCATGATGACGTAGCAATTTGTTGTGTTCTTATTAAATAAGGGTATGGTATAGACAAAATTAAACTCTTGAGTATTTATAGTTATATTTATAAATCTTAAACTATTAATTTTTAAGTTGACAATTAGATGAGAGACTAATTTCCTTAGGTATAAGGGGCAGTTGCCTTTATGGGGACTCCTTTCAATTTAATTTTGAGCTCAAACTTCGGCACACATGTTTAAAGGAATTGAGTCACTTCTGCTCGTATTAAAACCTTGATTTACGCCTTTTTTTTTTTTTTTTTTTTGGGTTTACACCTTGATTTAGGCTTTAGTCTCTACAATTACAATATATTCAAATCTTTATAGATGCCAAGTCCAAACTCGCAAGCACGCACAAGAGATATAAAAAGACATCAAACCGCTTGCAACGATAGCCCATAGGTTGATCCTTCAGTTGGGAGCACGCAAAGAATAATTGCTGGCCTGGTCCCTTTCTACGTGCTGCCAATAAGCAACTTGTTTAAGCTGTACATATGCAGTTAATATTCTTAGATTAAGTGGCTTTCAAAACCTGCGGACCAGAATTATTATTCCATAAAAAGCATAAGATAAAACGTACTCTATATATGCTGTAGATAAAATTGAACTTAATTCTTCGTTTTGGGTACAGCGAAAAAGTAGGTAAAACAGTTAAAGAATTAAGTGCGTTTAATTCAGATTTTGAAACTTTAATTTTATATATAATTAATAAATTAAAAAATAATTTTTTTAAGTTAATATTTTCAATTCCTATAAAAAAATTGATTTTTTTTTTTTAGATTCTGATTTTTCTTCAGTATCAAGGGTATGGTGCTTAATTGATTGTGTCAATGGCTTAATTTGATGTTCAAGGGGTTAAATTTGATTATTGTCGCCATCCTGGGGTGAGGGGTAAAATATAACACCTTCTCTTAGTTCCTTTCCTTTACTTTCTTAGTGCAAGTAATATTAAGAATCTTTTCTGCATGTTCCTCACATGCATCCTTAAAATATCGTACTAACTTTATAAAGTTACATCTCAACATAGCAATTCAATACACATCTTTATGCAATTCTTACTACATCTCAAAAACATTCACACACATGGTATAACATATCAATAATAGCCAAAACAATACACAATATCATAGAATAACAATTCTAACCTATCCTAATAACTTAGGATTTCCATATAAGCACAAGTATTTTATGAATTTGTATGATAGAATCATGAGGCCCATTTTTCATTCTTTTCTTTACGCTTATAATACCCTCAAAATTAATTATTATGCTAATATTGTATTTTGGCCCTTCTTTTAATCCCCAGAGCTTATGAATTTTGTTAAAATATTTTAGCATATTTTTCTTACAAAAATAAGCATCTTTCAACTTTTTTAATTCCTAACAGATTTGACAATTATTATAAGAAACTCCATTGTGATCCCTATACTTGGAAATTTAATCTAATATTTTATGAGGATGATTCTGATTTATCAATTAGCTTTCCAGCAAACTAAAATTGAATCAAATCTGATAATTACATAATTTTCTAAAAATCTTAAATAGGGGCTGGTTGGTTGCTGTAATACCTGGTACGCGTGTCAATAGATAAGTTCTCTACGTCCTTAGGGTCCCTGGGACCCACCGCAAGGTCCTGAACTTTACTAAGTGATCCTACACCTCCTTGGAGGGCTATATGTTAAAGTAATATTCTTAGGATTAAAAGTTCCGGTAATTGTTCCTAGAGGGAAAATAAATTGAAGAATGATTTTTAATAAATTTTACGAAACCCTTAAACATTTCGTTCTTAGCCTTCAAGTTTAGAAATCTCAAAAACTTCCGGATTTGAACTAAAACCCAAAATTTGGATTTTGAATGGTTGGGAGTTTGATTTTTTTGATATTTTATTTGACTCCAAATGAGGGGTATTTTCTTATTTATATTTATGTATTAAAGTTAATGGGATTAACTTAAAATTAAGAAATGTAAATAAGTTGAGGATGCTGTTGGGTGAGGGTGTTGTTGCTAAGATTATCAGAACGGACTCGCTAAGTGAGTAGGCGAGCCAAGAGGCTCGCTAGTGAGATATGTTCACTGCAACGAGTGTTTGCTTCCCCAGGTTCACTTGAACGAGCTTTACTCGCTAGCGAACGTGTCTAATGTCGGAGTGCAAAACGATGCAGTTTCATTTTAGTGAGCCCCCAACCCTTTTAAAACACCCATAGCTCGGGTTTCATTTTAGAAACCCGAAGCTCTCCTCTTCCACTCCCTCTAAACCCTTCTCCCCTCAAATCCACTCCAATCCTTCTTCCTCCAAGTGATTTAAGGTGAGATTTTATGGATTTTTGTTGTCTCTTTCCTCCCCATTTCATATCTTGGTGAATGGGTTGTTGGTTGTCTCCATTGTTGTTAAGTGGGGGTGCTCCCCAATGTTGTTAGAGTTATGCTTGGGCAATCTAGAGGTTATTAGAGTCTAATCTTGAGTTTTGTGGCTTAATGATAGACATTGGTGTCATTTCCAAGGTGTTGACACCACTCCTTCCTCCCCTCCAGGTGAGTGGGATCAATATCCTATGATCCTTATGTTGATCATTAGAGTTATTTTCCTTGATTGGGAACTTGTTTGCATGATTTTAGAGGATAATAGAGATTTCAGATGGTTTTACATATTTGTGAAAATAGTTTTTTTTCAACAAGAGCATGAAATACTTGTTTTGATGCAAATTCATGAGACCATTATTGCTAAATGATTTATTAAAGAGCTAGAGTATGATTATGACTTGATTTAGAGATTTTAGAAATTTCCATGATGATTTCAAGAATAGAGTAATTATATATTATAGAGTTTTATTCCCATAACAAAGTTTTAGAGAAATGATATGATTTCATGATTTAGAGATTTGACAGTAGTCATAGAGAAATAGTCAATGAGTTAACGCTAATACCCGATCATTAACCTTAGTACCAAGTTGTCCAGAGAGGACAATCTCATAGAGTAGAAAACGAACCTAGTTAGGTGTCCAATTTAGATCCTAAGGGATCATAGAGCAGAGAATTCGTTATGACATGGTTGACATGCATAGCTAGAGAATTTATATTTTGTTATGTAAGGCATAACCAGGAGATTCCTGTTTTTAGTAGAGTATGTATTTATATTTTCTAGAGATAATTGATTTAAGAACTATTATGTACATGTAATGAAATGATTTAAGAGAAATTGCATTAACGTTTTGATGGACATATTTATATATATGTATGATTATTTGTTCTCTTGGTTGTCCCATGAGAGGGTTATGGGTGAAGGCCTACTCACTAAGTTTTAGATGAAACTCACCCTCTCCCTTTTCATTCCAGATACGTTAACTGGCGTGTCCTCTCATCCACCTCCTCCCCAGGAGGAGTTCCAGTTGGTAAGCTTCACTTTGGAGTGAAGTACTCTTTTTGCATTTTGATTAGAGATAGAGTGCTCCATGTACATGAAGGTAGGGTCCAGGATCATAAAGATAAAGTGCATTGATTTATCATGATTATTTTGTATTTACATGATTCTAGTTTTCATGTATATCTTGTGTAGAGAGCAACTCATATATTTTTAGTCAGAGATATGTTCAGAGATTGAAAAAATGATTTGTTTTCTAACTTCAGGGAATTATGCTAGAGTTGATTATGATATATTTTTACGATGATTATATTTTCAAAGAACCAAAGGTTTATTAGAGATGGAAATGATGTTTTATAAATCGATTTAATATTAAAATATGCACATAGAGAGACTCAGAGGTCACAAGGCTTACGTGGGAATAAGGATTCCTCACGTGCCGATCAAGTGTCCAAGTCGGGTTGTAGTTGCGCACCCAATAAAGGGTGCAGCAACTTACAAAAATACTGAATCAAAAATAGAAAATTTTTTACTAGGAAAATGTCCAGAATACTAGCCCTAAGTGCTAACCTTCATTTAAAATTGGTCTCACTCAAATCCGCGATGTATAACTTGAATTTAGAATTTTCATTACATACTGCCTAGAATACAAACAGAAGATAAAGCCCCTTTCTAATATTTTTCACAAATTTTTCACCTAACATTACTAAACAAAAACAAGGATGTGGCTCTATTTGGAATGGGTTCAATTGGAGATCTCAAGAAGGAGAAATGGATTTTTTAATAAGGACCATCCAGATTCACACAAAATTCAAAATTTTGAAATTATTTATATTTTTGGGTTTTGTTTGGATAAGATTGTTAAACATCATTTTTCTTTTTACGAAACACAAGAACATAAAAGAAAAACCACCTAAAGAGATAAAACACAACATATTCCATTAAATGAATTGATTTGAAAACAAGTTTTCATAAAAGAAACATTTAGAATACCATTGGGTGTCTCCTCCGAACAAACACCTCCTCAATCGCTTGAAAATGGCATCACCCATTTCAAGAGGTCTTTTTGGGATTACACCCTTAGAGAGAGGGTTTATTCATTCATTGGAATTACTAGGCAAGACATTCATAACCATGGAAGAGCTAAGATGTTTTTAAAATGATTTAGGACCAATAATGAGTGATTCGTAGCTAGAAAGGGTTAGAATGAATTCATGATCTACACCAAATAGAGAAACAAATAAGATTCCCTACCTTGATTGAAGACTAAAAAGGATGAATGAGTTGAGGGTGTTGGGTCGATGAGGAGCTTCTTGCAACTCCTCTTGAATCCTCTTAGACCACCACTTGTGAACTTTCCTTGAGAGTATATTTTGAGTGAAATGAGAATCAATTGAGTGTAGGGAGGGAAGAGACTAGGTTAGCAGATGGAGGGAGAAGGAGAGGAAAATTTTCTTAAAAAAAGAATATTCAAAGGTTTGTATTTGTTCATACCTTGAAAATACACAATCTCACTTTCCAAAACTTGAAAAAAACAATATTCTTCCCTCCTTTTTCCCAAGCTTGGCCGACCATGCTACAACCTCATTTGGTCTGTGTTTTGATTTTTTTTTTTATTAGATGTGACTATCCAGTCTGTCAATGTGAAAAGACAAGATGAAATTATCCTTTTCAACACTGTTTTCGCAAAAATTGCTCGATTGACATAAAATTGACTAAATAAATTTTATAAGATTATGCAATTGATGTTATTAAATATTTTTCATGAGAAATTATTTTATTTCATTTTTTCTTGATGTATTTTTATAATTTTCTTTTTTTGCCCTTTAGCAGCAAAATTAACGTTTTGCCATTTTCTCAAAAAAAGGGCATTTTTGCATAAATACTTCTAACCACTCATTTAAAATGAGTACTTAGCATGAGGTGAAAAATTGCGATGTTATATTGTACATGTGTTGGGCTAGCAACCCAATTGATGAAAAAGTAGTGTTATTCCAACACTCCAAAAGTGGGTATCTATTGAGACACCCACTATATCTCCATTGAATGTAATAGATGGATAGTGTAAGTGGAAACTACCATCACATCTAATGATGATAAAACAGATGTCCCAATAAACACCATCTTTTAGGGTGTTAAAATAACCATTTTGTTGATGAAATTACCAAAAAAAAAAGGACATGAATGGAAGGACACTAAAAATTAGAGAACAATTTCAAATTAGGACTTAATATATTGAATTTGTTATAAACCTAAGGGTAAGAAGGTTTTTTGACATCATTATCTTTTTCTTTCACTTCACTTTTGCAATACCTCAGATATACGTGTCAGACAAGTTCCACATGGCCCTAAGGTCCCCTGCACCAACCCATGTTGTTGGGTCCTAATTTCTAAGTCTCGATCGTACACGTCCTTGGAGGACTATATAATAAAACCATATTCTTTGAATCAAAAGTCCCAGTAATTATTCCCAAAGGAAAATAAGTTAAAGAGCAATTTTTAATGGATTTTATGAAACCTTTAAACATTTCATTTTTTCCCACAAGTTTAGAAAATCATGAAGATTTCCGGATTTGAACTAAAACCTAAAAGTTAGATTTTGATTGGTTGGGATTTTAATTTTTATGATATTTTATTTGAATCCAAATGAGGGTTATTTCCATATTTACATTTATATTTTAAAGTTAATAGAGAATAAAATAAATGAAGAGTAAATGAGTGAGTGTTGAAATAGCCCATGAGTTAAGGGTGCTATTGCTAAAATTTTGCAAAACGGTCTTTAGCGATTATGCTCACTGGAGCAAGTAGGTAGGCCAAGAGGCTCGTCGCGAGCTGTATTCGCTCAACGAGTGGTTGTTTGTCTAGGTTCACTACAGCAAGCTTTACTCGCTGCAGCAAACGTCTGATGTCAATCCAGTACAAAATGACGCAGTTTTGAGTTAATGATCCAATACCTATATATAAACCCTCCCTTTGGGTTTCCTTGGTAGAAACGAAGCTCTCCACCCCTAAACCCCCATTTTCTCTCATTCTCTCAAATCTACTCCATTCCATCATCCCAAATTATCAAGGTATGTATATGTTGTTAGATTATGTCTCCATTCTCCCCATTCCTTTCATATTCTATGATTTGGGTTATCTTTTTCTCCCATTGTTGTCAAGTGGGGTGCTCTGCTAATGTTGTTAGAGTTGTTTTAGAGTTATCTAGAGGTGATTAGAGTTTGATCTTGAGTCTATGTTGCTATATGGCAGTTGTTAATGTCATTCCAAGCTCTCAAGGTGAAGTTGGTGGTGCCCACATACTCTCGGCTCTAAACGGTGAAGGGTTCAAACTCATGGCCTTAGTTTTAAGCATTATGAGTATGTTTATGCATGATGATTGTTAAATATGAAACTAGAAATGAAAGTATGATTATATATGTATGATTTTACAAGTATGGCAAGCTAGCCAAAGATTATTATTTTGAGTATAGCATGAAAATATGTTTAGAAAACCATGGGACCATGATTGATATATTGTATGTTATGGAAATGTTTTATGTGCAAGCCTAAGAGATTTAGTACGAAATATATGATTTAATAAATTATTATTTTATCAAACATGTCTTAAGAGTTTATGATATTTTTATGCTTCAAAACTTGAGATTTCAAATATGATTTTAAAGTACAGTTAAGATATTTTGGCAATAATGTCAAATAGAGAATGATTTAGTTTCATGAATAGAGATATTATTATAAAGCCAAAGTTTTTATGATTAAGAACCTTTCCAATTCAAAGTATGATATTATAATCATTAAGTAATGAAAAGCTGTTAGATTGAGAAATGAGATTTTAGAAATCCATTTTATGACACTCGGAGATATGGAATTCAGTATGATTCGTAATAACTTCCAGATACATATTCCGTGGGCTTGAAATGGAAAGCTGCAAGTGAGTGATCCTTTGGGCATAATTTCACGGTTAAGTTATGCTAAAGTTAGGTTGTTAGAGTTATATGAGTTCAAAGCTTTCAGAGTTTCAAGAGTTTCAAGATTTAAATAATTTTATATATATTAGAGATTTTATGATTTCAAGAATAGAGTAATTATATGATAAGAGTTTTAAACCCAGAAAAGAGCCCAGAACGGAGATTTAGAGAAATAATTAGTTTTTATGATTTAGAGACTAGACGGTAGCTATAGAGAAACAAATAGTGAGTTAACGACTAGGAAAAATAATCGTTAACCTTGGTACCAAGTTATTCTTAGGGGCAATCTTACAAAGCAGAGATGGAACCTAGTTAGGTGTCCTATTTGGATCCTTGAGGGATCCTAGAGATCAGAAATTTGCTATGTCATGGTTGACATGCATAGGTAGAGAATGTATCATTATGCAATGCATAAATAGATATCCATATTTCTCTATTAGAGTCCTGTTATTTATATTTTCAAAGATTATTGATATTTTTAAGAGAATATTTTATTTAAGAGCCATTATGTGTATGAAAAATGATTTCTCATTGGAGTAAGAATCTAGAGATGCTTTTCTATATAATCATGCATATGAATATCAAATGGTTTATGGTTGTTGCATGTACAATATCTATGGTATATTCCTTGGTTGTCCAAGTGCAGGTTCAGTTTTAGCCTAGTTTGGTAGATGCAGCTCTTCTTAGTGGTGAGTCTTACTTTGGAGTAAAACTTAGTTTAGAGTATTGTTTGAGTAGAGTGCTCCAGGAATGTGGGCAGGATCTGAGCCATGCATTATTTTCAAATCATGTATTCAATTTCAATATTAGAAATAGTCATGTACATGTTTTCAGTTCATAAGTTTGGATTTGAAATTATAGAGTTTGATTAAAATTACGAACAAGCTAGAGATGGATTTATGATTTAGAACATGTTAATTTGATTTTCAGAGTATGACTATGATGTTTTAGAGCTTTATATAGCAAGTTAACAGTGTAGGAATTAATCATTAATCTTGGTACCAAGTGGTCCGCGGAAAACAAGCTCAAACCCAGTTACAATAAGGAACCCGTGTGGTCCGTTTATGGAACATAGTTAGGGGCCCATCTAGTTTAGCCATCGGCTCGGTAAGTGACATATATCCAGTTCATCTCCTGTTTCTCTGCTAATTATTTTTATGTATTTAGTTGAACTATGGTTTTCATTATAGTTATGTATTTAAATATTAAAATGTTTTATACCAACTACATGTAATTATATGTATTATTTTTGTTGTCCCATGTGGGTTGTGAGTAGAGACCTCTCATTTTTGATGAACTCACCCATCTCTTTTCCTCCTCCTTAGATGCAAGCTCCAGGCTCGTCACACCATAGGATCCACCTTAATAGTGTTGTAGCATCTTTTGGTGAGCTTCACTTTGAAGTGAAGCCTATTATAATGGTGCGAGTGTCGCCGCTCACAACAAATTGAAAAATTATTTTTTAGCTCCTGAATTGCACCAAAATGTAGCAAGGGTGAGATCCAGGTCGTCTCACGTGAAAGTGTTGTAATTGATTCCAGAAAATTTGGGGTTTTTAAATTTTTGACCACAAATTAAAGTGGAGAGAAATTCTAATAAGAGAAATTACCTCACAAAGGTTCCTTTGGATTAAAATTGTTCAGTCATTGATTAAAAATGTAAAATTATAGCGGTGGTTGCTTCCATTAAAATGTTAACACATAAAAATGGAGAAACTCTACTAATGGTTTTACTATTGCACTCCCGCTAAGGTTGTCACTAACATATAAGCTAGTAATTCACAAACGTGATTCTATGAACCTATGTAAGTCTAACTACCAATTATAGTAACCTAATTTCCAACGAAATTAATTCCATTCCCTTACCTAATGGATTAACATCACAAAGAGAACAACTCTTTTGCATATATAATTACAATAATCACACAACCAATAATTAAAAGAGATGATAAAGAGAAAAGAAAAACCAACCACAAATTTCTATAAGAGCATAATAATCTCGTGAACAATTCCAATCTTCAGATTACCCCTGTGCATGGTAAGAAAAATTACTCCTCCATGGTGAGAGTTTCACAATCAATGTTGATGGAAAGGTTGTAAATTACAAACTAATAAATCCTCCAAAAATCAATAGTGTGACAAATCCTAAATCTAGAGAGCAAAATGGAAAGAAAATATGAGAGGGAGAGAATTTTTGAGACGAGAAAGACCTGAGAGAGGAAGAGAGTTTGCCGCTCTCTCTCTCTCTTCATCTCTCACAAATGATAACGGGGTTTATATATCAAGTCTCAGAATGGCGCACCAATACGGAAATTTTGACCTACTTATGAACGCTATAGTGGTCATAGGCCTAACCATTTCCTCGCTGCAACCAAATGCCCCTCGGATGACCGTATAGACCGCTATAGCTGTCCTAAATTTTTCCCAATGCCTGCCACGAAAGTCCTCCTCTGATGACTGCTATAGCGGTCCTACAAGTGCTGCCACCAAGGTTTTTTCTCTGGTAACTTCTATAGCGGTTAGAGCCTATAGCGGTCTTGGGGATGCTAAAATCACTGTTTCCTTTTCTTCTGGCTTTGGCACATCAAAAATAGGAAGTTCCTGCTATTCAATAAAACTTTAAGCCAAGAGTAATTATTCTTACAACTGGTATTAAAAATCACGAAATTATTTAACAATACACAATGAGGACAAGATCTAGATTTACCAACTTAACCATAAATTAAGTACAAAACAAATGCAAATTATTAAGAGTTAGGATAGAAAATGGGTGCATAAATGCAACCCATCAATAGGTTTATATTAGTTTATTATATTAGTTTAGTAGTGCTCTAGTAATTGTGTAGGTAGGTTCAGGACATACATAGTATTATTTTATTTATTTTTTGAATTCCAATTATTTGTTAATTATGTTTGGTTTCGGCTAGATTATGGTTATTATGCAGCTTTATATTCAGGATTTATGTTTTGAAAACATTTACAGAACTATGGAATTTAACTAAATTTGAGATATTTGGAATATATATTTTATTATTTATACATATTAGCTAGTCACATTACCTGAGGTTTCCATGGGAATCCAATTCCACACGTGCCGGTCATATTCCCTAGCTGGGTAATGAAATTCATTAGCATATTTCTTACCCTCCAATTAATTAAAATTATCTTCAACCACTTATGAAGATTTCTTTGTTGGATTTTAAGTGTGAGAGGCGAAGTCCCACGTTACATAATTATAATTATCAATTCCTTGTTTATATTTTCTAGATGTACACAAATGACATAACAACATTTTTTTCGCAAATATATTAAGACTAGGAATTCTTCCTAGAGGGTATAGGAGAGGGGGGAGGGAGAAGTGGTAAGTCAAACACAATACTATCCAATCAAAGATGTAGGAGACAACCATGAGTTGAAAAACATATGTTACTGCAAGAAATTTAATAAATAAAAATTAAAAGTAAATGAAATGCTTAAAACTAAAATCAGTTTGTTGCATAAGTTTATTAAAGTGATAGAGGTGCCAGATCAAATTCTACTTTGTGTTGTAAATCCTATTAGTTGAAATTTTATATTTTTAGGTTTTTAATTATTTTATCTTTTAATAAATGTTCATATTTTTACTTATTTTTTCAATTGAAACAACTGGTATCCAAATAAATTAGCAATTTAATTACTTATTTAGTTTCTATCATGAGTCAATCATCAATTTTTCAGTAGCAATTAATTGCTATCAATTGGCTCAGTATAAAAGTATTTATTTGGATAATAATATAAAATAATTTTAAATTTCTGGTATTTTTATAAAGTATTTTCAAATTTTCAAAAAATAGTGGATTTCAATTCAACTTCTAAGAATTCAAAAATTCCTTCTCTTCTATAACCTTTAATTTGTCTCGATTACCTCTTGCACAAAGTCTACCACCTCTCCCATTTGCTACTATTCAATGTCTGCCTATTCGCTTGTCGCCCGCCACCAGTAGTCCTCTGTCTTTTGCTTATCGCCAGTTGGTGCTGCCCACCTCCCATTGCCAACCGTCTACCACCTACAGCTCGTCGCTAACCATCCACCACTTGCCCCTGTTTCCATTCATTTGCCTAGTGCCGCCATTCGTTGAAGCCTACAATAGCTGATACATATAACTAATTGTAACGCCCAATTTTTAACCTTTTGTGCTCGAGGTTAATCTTTGATTTGGTTGCTATATTTTGATCTCATAAATTTTGCTTTTAAAATAAGGTATATGGAAAATGCATGCAACTCTTTTTTAAAAAAAATGCTAAAACAAAAACTTGAGCTTTCACGTGTTAGGCATAATAGCAATTTACACTCGTTGATCATAGTTTGTGGATGATTAAAAGCATACATAAATCTTTCATACGTGTTAAAGCATCATAAATCCATAAAAGCATACCCCTCGTCATATTACATAAACTACATGCATCTAATCAATCTAAATACATAGATCACATAAAGTATTTTAAATAAGATGTATAACAAACATAGAAAACCGGTCAGACCTCCTAGTCATTCATTAAATACATACATCATAAACATAGTCTTAAATGGAAACACGAAAACTAATCATAACTAATAGCGAAGAAAGGTAATAAGTATCTGAAAGGCTGGCTCGAAGCATCATCTAATCCTTTAGATGTGTTCTCTTCCTCGACCTCCTCTAAAGACAACACGGAAGAAAATGGTTGAGAAATACTAGATTTCTAAGTGGGGGCAAAATAGATAAGGCATCATCGTGGTCCTTCTTAGTCACTTTGATTTATTAAGAAAAGTATACTTGCATTAACGTTCATTTTTAAGGTCAGAAAATCTATAAATTTGAAGTGAACATTTCTTTTATTCATGATCTTTATGTATGAATATATTCTACCTTATAATCATTATGCAACATAATTCATAATGGATGCATGCTCATGATATGAAACAATATAATATAAGTCATAAAGCACCTCAAAGCACATAAACAAATAATTGAAAAAGGTTGATCACCGATGCCTCGAAGGTGGAGGTTGTTGGCTCCCCTATGTTTTGATTATTCCAAAAGGTTTCTATAGACATCTAATCATATATTAATGTCAGGTGATCAAAAGTGAGGTGCAACCATCCACTATCTTAATAGTAGATCTTACAAATAAAACCATAAAATTGAATAACATTGTAAGTTTTACACGGTCAATACCTTAAAACTAAACTAAAAACATATTTTATGAATTACCTTTAGCTTACACTACATTAAATAAAATACGACTTAAAAACCTTCTTGATAATACTCATTTTAATTTTGCATATAGGTTCAACAAAAATACGACTAAAATGGATAAAAATTAAAAATCAATATTATTAAATTCACTATTTTTTTTGGTGGGGATAAATTCACTAAATTTTAAAAGAACGTTGCCGGTGGCTGTGAAGGGGCTTAGGGCTTTTATTGTTTTTAAAGAAATAACTGTAATTATTAGGATTCTTTCTTTCTTTCCCTTTCTCAAGTTTGACCGTATGTAAGACACAATAAAAGCCATTACTCTACTCTATGATGGAAATCCCGTATCCCAACATGGTGTCTCTTTTCTGTCCCTCCAATTATTTATTAACATTTATAAAACGCATATTATATATTTGATAATTTATAAATTTTTTAAATGTGTTTTGATTCTTATTTTTCGCATGCAATAAATGATTAGGTGGATAGGAATGAGACAATATTTGGGGTTAGAAAATTTACATCCCTCTAGGCAGAAGTTTATATCTTTGTGCATCCTTGTCTAAATCCTACGCTTTTGTTCAGGTTCAGGCTCAATTCCCTTCATAGTCAACAAAAACCCAGAATTTTGTAAGTGAGAAAGCGTGAACACACAACAACTATGGATTTGCTCGATTTGTTGGCGGAAGCTGCACCACATGTTGAAGCAGAAGCTCAGAAAAGGAGAGATTCTGTTTCCAGCATCAAGATCAAGATTCATGTGGGTGGGAAGAAAACAATGAAAGGAGGAAAAGCCAATGAAGTCTCAAACAAAGAAGCAACAAAGAAGTATGCTATCAAGAACGACATTTCAAGAGCTGAATTCAGTTCGAAAGAGGGTGAAAATAAGTTCTCAAGATCAAGAAAAGGAGCCGTTCGAAGCGCAAACGTGCAGGTTTTATCGATGATAAGGAAGAGAACGTTCGTGTTCTTGATCGAGAATATTGGGTTCACAATGTGCCTATCAAGAAGGAACAAAAGAACTCAAAGGGTTGTGGCAGCAAAAGACATCACAACCCAATTGCAAAGAAACCGTTGTCAATGGTTATAATAAATATTCCAACACACCCAACAGCACTTGATTTGCCCCAAGAGTTCAAGAACAGGATCGGTGAGATGGGTGGCAATGAGATCACTCTAATCATCCAAAAGTGTCTCTACATTTCAGATTTGCATCATCAGCAATGCCGACTCTCAATGCCTTTGAAGCAGCTCAAGAACAAAGGTTTTTTGCGACAAGAAGAAGTGCAGGTTTTGGAGAAGAAACAAGCGTTGCAAGTGCCATTAATCCAACCCTCACTTGAACTCACGAAAGAGACTTTGGCTAAATGGGACATGCCCAAAAGCTCAGGCTTCACAACCTCTTCCTACGTTCTGAGGTCATCTTGGATGAAAGTTGCAAGGGCTAATCAAGTCAAACAAAACGATGTTGTTCAAGTGTGGTCCTTTCGTGTTCAAGATCAATTGTGCCTGGCTCTTGTCAAGGTTTAAGATATATATCATGCTTTATTGGTGAATATTTTCTTGAAGATATGAATTATTGAAGTTTTCTCAAATCCTTTTCAAGCAATAATTCCAGGACTGCATTTAGCGCGTATATGCAATTGTGAAGAACTGGCATATGTCTAGTATTTTAAGTATAGCTTGGTGCTTTGTAAGCTCTTTATGTTTTTACCTTTTTATTAATTAGTTAGAAACCATTAATGAATTGTGTTCTTCTTGATCTTATTAGGAAAAGAGCATGTTTCGTATTTTTAATCATCCAGTATCCTGTTCATTTTTTGGTCCAATATCGTTGTGTTCTGTTTACAATAATAGTTGCTTTTTTCCTTCAAGTTTATTTTTATTAATGAATGCAGAACTCCAAGTATCTGTTTGTCTCAAAAGTTTCTAAACCGCAGTATTTATCTACGGGAAATGCTATCAAACTACACATTTTCATTTAGATCAAATCATTTCTTTTAGTTGAAGAGACTAACAATTTTGAATAGTTTTGTAATTTTGTCTCATTATCATTTATTATTGTTTTGACTTCTTTTACTATCCAATTAATAATTCCCTCTCATCTTGACGATATTTTTGTAATTAATATCTTGCTCGTTTTACGGTAATTTTAATATCTTATTAATTGTGTATTAATTAATCGTATATTACCGTAATTTTATGATAATTTTAATATTAAATTTGTCTCATTATCATTTATTACCAGTTTGACTTCTTTTACTACCCAATTAATAATTCTCTCTCATCTTGATGATATTTTTATAATTAATATCTTGCTTGTTTTACGGTAATTTTAATATCTTGTTAATCATATATTAATTAAGAAATTACATTATATTATTATTAAAAACTAAATATTAACATAAATAATGATATATTAATTAATTAATTCAATAATAACCGTACTTTTTTTAATACGCACGGCACTGTAACTTAAAAATGCATTTTTATTAATTGTTTCTAATCCTAAACTATCGTAATGCACTGGTTTGTTTTTTTTTTTTTTTGGTGAATTTCTATTTTGTTTAGTAATTTGTATTGTTTAAATGTTGTGTATCGATCTTTCAAATGCATTATATTATAATAAGGATTTTTAAATAAATTCAATAATTAATATCTGATATTATTAATTTAATTTTATGATTTTAAAATCATGCGTAAAGCATGGGTAACTATTTAACAGAAGATCTAATTGTTTAACAAATTTATTTTATCAAAATAATATTAAAAAAATGAAATTTTAAAAAGCTAAATATGTTCATCTAATAAATAATAAGTTTGGAGAGAGAAACTAAAGTATTATTTAAATAGTGTGAGATTATAAAGAGGAAATATTAATTAGGTGAGAGAAAATGGTGATAGAGTAATTAATATAGACAAAGTTGAAATTACTTATTTATCTAAAACTGTAAGTTTACTAACCAAAAGGGGGAATGAGTTTTATGTCCAAGAGAAAATGTGGAAATTGTTAATTTGTACATGAACATATATGAAGGTTGATAGTCCCCTTTATCTATTTAGGTGGTGCTTATTTTAAAGTTTGAAATTACCATCTCATGAATTATTTTTGAAAATGATATTTCTACTAATATTATTTTTGAATATTTTTAAAAAATTATTTTTGTAATATTAAATATTCTCAAGATTATTTGTTGAGATTCGTAGACATAAATTTAAAACTTATTTATTTTATAATACATATTTTTGAAAATATATGTTATGATTTCCAAAATATCCTCTAACATATTTAATAGTATTATTATTATTATTATTATCATCAACATCCAAATTAAAAATTACACTTTCAGAAAGAAAAAAATAAACAATCATAAATCCAGAAATAGTTTTGGAACAATATTAAATTGATGATCAATTTTCTAAACATTTATTCTTCTCATCTAAATCTAATAATTAAATAAAATGCTAAAAAAATCATAACTACATTAATAATTAATTCGTGGGAGAAGTGAAAAAATTAAGGGCATTTTTGTATTTATGTTCAATAATTATCATTCTCAAGACATGTGATATTCTACCCCCATACTTCATCTAGGGAATAAAATTTCACTAGAATATAAGAATATTCCTTTCATGGTAATAATTGATATTCGGAGTAATTATACACAACTTGTAAAAAACTGTGAGTAGATTAATATACTTTGAAATAACGTCATTATGTTTATGTATATCTTATTGTCACTAGACTAGTATCTATTGAATATCTAACGAAATTTTAAATACATCTTATCATCTGTTGAAGATCGAAGAATAACTATAACAAGATGATGGCTTTTGATAATGTAAGTAAACATTTGAAGATAAAAACAGTCTTTTTCTAATTTCTTTTATTCTCAAGTTACAATTATCTTCAACCAAAGATTTCTTTAGATAATTGTAATTTATTTCAAAACATTCTCTATTTTATTCATTTTTTGTCTAACAAAAATAAAATACAAAAAATGAATTCAGATGAACATAATAATTATCGGTTTACCGTTGGAAAGTTAATAAATGTTCATATTTTGACCTATTATTAACTTTTTAAGTTTAATCAATTACTCACCAGATAAATTAGTGATCTACTTCTTTAGTATCTATCATGAGTCTATCATCAATTTGGGTTTTGTGAATATGATTACAAATAAATTGGAAAATTAATATCCAATCTGGAATGTCTGTCATGAATTGATTGAGTGTTCAATCTCTCTCCAAGTTAAATTTTTCTATACTAAAAAAAAGGGTTTCTCAAGAACATGATGTGTAAAATTTATTGTAGGAGTATTTTTATTTTTCTGTCTAAACTTTAGCGTAAGTTTCATTATCATCCAACAAGTATATTCAACTGCACACTTTATGTTTGTAAAATATTAAAAATCAGTACGAACTTAACAGGTTTTTTTTTTAAATTAAAAACAAGCATATTATAATTTGTAACACTCTAAATTTTAGCCCTTTTATACTTGAGCCGTATTAAAGTTAACTCTTAGTCATTACATTTTGATCTCATAAATTGTGCTTTTCAAAATAGTTAATAAAGAAAATACAGGTAACTTTTTCCTAAAAACGTTAAACTAAAACTTGAGCTTTGTGCAATAGACATAATACTATCTACACCTATTAATCAAAGCATGGTAAGAGGAGAAAACGTACATATAAATCCTCCATACACATCTAAATATTTCAAACCCATAACAACAAGCCCTGGTTATAAACACATAAGCATAAAAATAGATAAAAGAATCTAAGCACAACCTCCACAAAAAGTATCTAAGTATAATACAAATATAAACATAGTAAACTCGTCAACCACCCAGTCATTCATTAAATCCAATATGTCATAAACATAGTCTTGGATAGAAACTTAGGAAAACTAAACATAACTAGGAGTTGTGCAAACGTGGACAATCTAAAAATAACTAAACAAATAAACAAGGGGTCACTAAGCTGCAAATCCTGGAGCATCCTCTATATATTTTTGCTGCTGCACAATCTGCTCCTCAGCTACCTCTAAAGACAACACGGAAAAGGGGTGAGAAATGCTAGATTTATCAGTAGAGCTAAAAATTATTCTTAGTCAATTCGGTTTATAAGAAAACATGGACATACAAGTAGGTCCATTTCTAAATTTAATTGGAAAGTCTTTAGGTATGAAGTGAGCATTATTTTCATGAGTTCATTTTATCTCATATTGGGATGAACCTAATTCATAACAAATGCATGCCCATAATTCCATGCAATGCAAGTCATGAAACATCTTATAGCACGTAATCAAATAAATCACGAAGAATGTGCATGCAGAAACATATGAGGAATAACACCTTGAAACTTTTTCTCATACTGTACTTTCGTTAATACTTTGCTTTAAATTATCCATCCTCAAATATGGTCTCAAAAATCCATCGGCAATACCACCCCGACAATTTAACATGGTCACCAAGCTCCTAATAACTTATTGCCTATAATAAGCTCAACCTAACTAGTCATTAGTATATTTAAAATGGGATAAAAGGGGTAATACTTTTCTTTTCTCTTTCACATTGTTCATTCATGCACATACATATGCTCATATCAAACATTAAATACATATTTACTTCTCAAGATACTTTATAAGTGGTCAAATCCACTCTTCCTAATGATTTAATCTTTATAAGTGGTCAAGTACACATTCTCTGATGATTTAGTCTCTTATCACACCTTAGTTACAAGAAAATTCCTAAATTTATTTAAAATTAGACTTTAGAATTAGGATAAGAGCTTATAAAATAAAATGTGATATAAAAAAATCTGATAGTATAAAACTTAATATTTTTAATACTTGTTATCTAGTGTTTGGTATAACATGGTTAAGATATTATATTTTATATTCTATAAGATTACCATTAATTTATTTACAAATAATTATAACATTATAAGTAAATATAAAATAAAATAAAAAATAAAAAATTTATTGATTATTTAAATATAAATTTAAAGTAATATATATGTTTAAACTTTAAATATCTATTGATTAAAATTTAATTTATTTGAAATTTTATTATTTATTTAAATAAATTATATCAATATAAAATAAACATGAGTCATTCTTATTAACCACAAATAACTAAAATGTACTAGTACCTTTAAATTTTATAAGGATACCGAAATAACTCTCAAATTTTAAATGATATAACCAATTAAAGGAAGAAATTTATTACAAATTTTATAACGATATTAAATGTTATTATTAACTACTATCAAACAACACAGATAAAACATTAAAAATTCAAAAAGGATTATTGTGCATTGAGAAACAAGTTCTTCGTTTTATTATATTTAAAAATCAATTTTAAAAATAATTATCCAAACAAACTTTCTATTTTTTTTCATTATAAAACTATTTTCAAGGTTAAGTTGCCAAACAAATTTTTATGCTTTATTATCTTTTAAAAATGAGTTCAAACATGTTTTTGGAAACAGTTTTAGAGAATTTAAAAACAAAAACACTTCCAAATTATCGTCTAAGTGTTAAGAATGTATAGAACATATAAGTACCCCAAAATATTTATTAATTAAGTACTTTCAATAAGAAAAGTACCACTAATTTTCGTGAAAAATTGTTTAATTGATTACTTTTCTTAAAAGTTTAAATAAATAAAATTATGCGTTATTATAAAACTATTTTTTGGGTACATATATAAAACTATTTTGTATTCTACCAAATAAAATTAGACGTTATTTTACATTACATTAATATGCTTAAAAATAGACAACTTTAATATACTAATAAAAAGCTTCCCTCATTAAACACTCGCTTCAATTTTGCTGTGGGTTAGGCAGTTATACTGTTAACAAGGATTCGACTCCTATCTTTTCGTTTTTTTCCGGAAAATCAAGATTATTGGTTTAGTTATCCAAATATTAACAGATAATTATAAGAATCACATTGTTTATGTGAAGAGGCATTTATTTAAAAGTAATAATATGATCTGATTAGGATTCTGTTTTATCTTTTATCAATCTGAAAGGATAAAAAAAAATCTTGAACCCAGCAGCAACTATATATAAAAGCAGCGATCATTAATGTTTTAAGTCCTACGCTTTTCTTCAGGTTCCCTTCATAGTTTGTACCCAAAAAACAAAGAAGGTTCCCTTCATATAGTTAACACAATAACTATGACTCCGATGGACTTGTTGATTAAAGTTGTTACAGAAGAATATCAAGAAGATGAAAAATGGAGAAATTCTATTCCTACTACCCCAAGATTCATGTGGATAGAAAGAAAGCATTGAAAGTAGGGGAAGAAGCCAATGAAGTCCTAAACGATGATGACTTTCCTAAGAGAAGGGCTTCAAAGAAAACCATTACCTTCATGGATTCTGCTACTTCCACCGCTAAAACAACCTCCTCAACAAAGAAGCACGTGACGACGATCGAGAACAAATTATCCAAAGCCTTATCCAGCTTGAAAGAGTATGATAAGCTTCTCAAGATCAAGAGAAGGAGCCGTTCGAAGCGCATTTTGATCGATGATGAGGAAGAGAAAGTTGTTGATGTTGCTGATCAAGAATGGGTTCCCAATATGCCTCTCAAGAAGAAGCAGAAGAACTCAAAGAAAGGTGGTGGCAGCGCAAGGCACAACCCAAGGGCAAAGAAACCGCTGTCATCAATGGTTCCCATTCCAACACCCCCATCATCAGCACCTGATCTGTCCCAAGAGTTCAAGAACAAGATCGGTGAGATGGGTGGAAATGAGATCACTCTAATCATCCAAAAGTGTCTCTACAACTCAGATTTGAATAAGCAGCAAGCCCGGCTTTCAATGCCTTTGAATAAGGTTAAGAACAAAGATTTCTTGCGAGCAGGAGAGGTGCAGGTTTTGGAGAACAAACAAGCCGTACAAGTGCCATTGATCCAACCCTCACTTGAACTCGCAAACGTCGCTTTGGCTAAATGGGACATGCCCAAAAGTTCAGGCGTCATAACCTCTTCCTACGTTCTCAGGTCATCTTGGATGAAGGTTGCAAGGGCTAATCAGCTCAAGCAAGACGATGTTGTTCAAGTATGGTCCTTCCGAGTTCAGGATCAATTGTGCATGGCTCTTGTCAAAGTTTAAGATATCATATTCTCCCCTTTCTTTTAAGATCATAGGAAATTATTAATTAGAGTGCTTTCCTCTACATTTGGCAACGTATAGGCAATCATGTAGAGCTGGCATGTTAAGGATTTCAGCTTTAGGTTGGTGTTTTTCAAGTCTTTTTTTTTTTTCTCGCCTTTTATTTATCAATTAGTTAGAAATTCCATTGATGAATTGGGTTTTCTTCATTTAATCAAAGGAGTATGTTTTATTATTTTCAATCTCCTAGCATCGTGTTCTTTTGATATTTAAAACAAAGCTCAAAACTCTCTTATCAAAGAGAGGTGCAATACAACCAACACCCAACACATCCTCCACCCAACTCTTTCCAGAGTCTTCCCACGTTCTGTTTACATGATATAAGAAGATTATAGTTTCTTTTCCTTTCAACTTCGTTTTTGTTAATGAATGCAGAACTCCAAGTATCTGTTTATCTTAAACCTTTCAAAACCATATTATCTATCTACTTATTATCTGTATATATGTACATCTCACTATTGATTTTTAGATTGTCATTAAATTAATTAGTATTTATTACTAAAACTAATATTAGAAATTTTTAAAAAAAATGTAAAAAGAGGATGAGATTTTAAATGCATCTTGTCAATATTCTATCTACCAAAAAAAATGTGTCTTATCAATATATATATATATATATTGGTATGCAATGTAAGTAAATATTTAAAGACGAACAAGATGATCCCCCCCTTCTCTGTTTGTGGAATCAGTTCAGTCTTACCTGTTCAAAAAATAAAAATAAAAATTACTGCCATTAACATATTTCTTACTCTCCAATTACAATTATCTTCAACCACTTTCGAAGATTCTTTCCATGATTATAATTTATTTCAAAGCATTCTTTATTTTATTCAGTTTTTGTGTAACAAATAAAATAAAATAAAATACTAAAAATGAATTCATAGCAGCATACTAATTATCGGTTTGTTGTATATATTTCCTAGATGTACTTGAACGAAAAAATAGCATATGTAACAGTTAGAAATATTAATAAAAATTAAAAGTTAATGAAATGCCAAAAACTAAAATCTTAGTTGGTCGTATAAGTTTAATAGTATAGTCGTCTATGCGCTGCACAATTTATCATTATAACATAAAATTATAAATTAATTGAAATAATAAAGTGTTTTTTTAATAATTTATCATTAAAATACTTTTTTATTTATAAACATCTAATATTGGCAAAAATTCACTAACATATATATATAGGTGGGGATCGTTACACCAAGTGTAAATATTGATACACTTACATCCTTCAATAACTTTTTACGAGTATAAAATTTTATTGATCTAATCATTAAATTCAAAGTTCTTACCTAGTAGATCCAATATATTAGATTTCATATAATTTGAAAATGATTTGATATTTTATCACTTTATTTTAATGGATAATATATTTTTAAAAATATTAGTAAATATCTATCATTAAAATACATGCCTATTATTATATTTTTTTTTCAAATTTAGCATCCTTGATCGTTAATATAATATCACATAATTCAACGGTTAGATCATTAAATTCAATTTATATGAAGAGTTATTGAAGGGTGTAGTGTATAAGACTTATACCTGATGTAACGATCCCCACCCAATATATATATATATAACGTTCATAAATATTTTTCCAAATATCATGTAATAACATAGATTTTAAATGAAAAGGCTAGACAAAATCACTGTAAACTAGCTTGCTGAAGCCAATTACTCTTATCTGCTATTTTGACTTCTGAATTTCTCTAAATCTAAACCCTATATGTCCTTGGAGGGTGCAACACCCTAAAAATCCCATATTACATTGGGGTCATATTTTGGCAATTACTAGTTGTTACTTATGCTTGCGAAACTTAAAAGAAATTTATGAAGTTACTTTAAGTAAAATAGTGGATAAATTTTTTTTTTTGGTACAAATTAGTATTTGAAAAGGTTAAGCTTGACATGAGAATTAGACATAAACTACTTGATTTGAATATAACCTTTGTGTATGTGTTCTTTTGATGGTTTTATACTAGAGCGGGTTATGATATGCATTTTGATGCATTTCGGGTAGTCCCTCATGGACTTTTTGATATATGCCCTGTGATTAGTAAATGATTGTATATCATACATGTAATGATAAAGCATGTTTGTCTAGTTCTATATAAACAAATATCCTGATGATATTAGTACTTTGAGAAAATTTAATAAGACTCGTTTATACATTATTTTCTCTCTATTCATAAGGTTGTAGCTATATGTCACTAAACACTATCACTTCCTCTTATGAATACGAACAAGGAGTAATTTACTAGAATAAGAGGCTATAAATAAACAAGTCAATTATTACATAGCATATGAATATGATACGTAGCACCACACTTTAGTTACGGTGTCACAACCTAGGTGGAACACTGTGATTAAGGGGGTGTTACAAACCTGTTGGTAAAATCATTAGTAATTAAAGAAAAAAGATAAGTAAAAAATAAAATATTAATTACCCGTTAGTACACCCATCGATAATGTAAAAATAAAAATAAAATAGAATTAAAATGTTAGTAACCCATCGGTAAACCCATTGGAAATTGCGCATATCAAGTTGCACTAAGTGGTTTCATCATTTACCGACGGGTATAATGATAGGCTATCGTGCAAATTAATAATCAAATGGTTGATAATGCAAAAGGCTAACAGCCATCGGTAGTATTCCCGATATTCCGTGTATTTCTAGTAGTGATAGTTGCTAAGCATGCCGCCTAAGTGCCAACTATGACAAGTTTTTATACTTTGAAGTGACTTGGCGCCTAGGCGCCCAACATCTAGTGCTCAGGTGGCGGCGAGTAGAAGCAATTTTTGACACGTCTAATTACAAAAAGAAGGAGCTTTGGGTTGGGGGTGAGGTTCTAAGTTAGAAAACACAAGAAACATCTCCAAGGGCTATGAGAAAGCAAAGAGGCGCTAGATGAGTAAAACTTATCTCGTTCATATTTAGGTTTTATATAAATTTTCTTTCTCTATCTTGCCTTCTCTTATATATTATTTGCCACTTGACTCTTTTGTTAAGGGTATGGTGAAGCCTAAATTAGAGTAAATTAATACTAATTTTTTGTTTGTTTGATATTAGAATTTATAGATTAAAAATTATCTTGTGTTCTTATTATAGTTTGGGAAGTATGGTCTCATAAATTTTTTAGGGTTCATGCATGAATTGAGAAATTGGATATGTTTTAGCTCTAGGGATAATCGCATAATTCTCAAAGTTTGGGAATATCTTTTGAATATGTGGATTTTGGTATTAGAATTGTGTGCTTAAACCTCCTCTTTGTTCAAACATAATTGAGATACCAATTGGGTAAAAGAGGATAATTGATTTTAACAAGGAATTTGAGTGCATTACTCATAGCCTATGAAGCACGGAGACACCATTTGGGTGTCGTGTCTAAGTGTTAGAGACGTATTCGTGTTAGATCTTGCATGACACACCATTGACACATTAATAACACAAGTTTGTATATAATTAATTTAAAATGTATTTTTTCTTATTCTAATATAGAAAAATATAATACAAACATGGTTATAAAAAGGAAATAATGTATATATTTTTTAGCTTATAAGAAAATAAAACATAATTGAAGCTTATATAAATAATATTTTGAATAATGTATAATTTTCATAATATTTTTACTTATATATATATTGTGTCTATATCCTTTAAATTTTCAACTTTGGTGTGTCCTCGTGTAATCTCGTGTCATGTCCTGTGTCCCTAGAATTCGTGCTTGATAGCTCATAGCAAATTTCTTTAATTAATCTATTAATCTTGAACTCAAGTAATAAGAATTCATTTGAACCTAAAGCAATGTTCAAACCAATCCAAACCTCAAAGCTTTTAAGTATTGTTAGATTTCATTAATTCTTTTTAAATCACTACTTGTTAAATCTGGGTAGTCTAGTGCTTATTTTAATATTTAGTTTATGCTAAATAAAAATAAATTTGGTACCTAAAAACACTAAGGGGTTGTTTGGCAAAGTTTTTTAAAACCGTTTTGTGTTTTTAAAAACAAAAGATTAAAAAATCTTGTTTGTTAATTTTTTTTACAAAATTTGATTTTAAAAACCAAAAACACAAATAAGGTTTTAAAAACAAAAAACCAAAAACTGGTTTTGGATGTTTTCAAAAACGGTTTTATAAAACTTGTATCATCATCATCACAAACCTTCTTCTTCCTTCCTTGAGTTCCATCATCATCACGGTGATCTTCTTCCTTCACTACTCCAATCTGCCTCGCCTTCTTTCGTTCCCTGATTCGTCGCGTGTGGCCAGTCCAGGACCCCAACATCACGAGACCCGAGCCCTGTCACGCTCGCCACACCTCCTTCCACAACCAGCCCATCACGGACACTAGTCGCCATCGTCACCTTTGCGAACCTCCGCTCTCGCTCGCCTAGCCCACCACAAGAACCTCCGTGCTTCCACCTTCCAATTGCAAAGCTCCACTTTTCCTCTGTCCAACGTCGCCACAAGCCTCCCTCTCTCCCTCCCCCACCTCAGCGGCTCCCTCCCTCCTGAATTGCCACCCTCACATGCATAACCATATTTGCCAATCCCTCTCTCTCCATCGTTTCCCCTTCTCTCTTGGCTTTTACAAAACCCCAAACCCTTTTTGAAATGAAATCCCCAATCCGTGTTAGTTAAAGTTTTGTCATTTTAGTTGTGATTGTTGGTAGTTGTTGATCTTTGTTGCGGTTGACAGTGGTTATTGATTTTTGTTGTTATGATCTTTGCCAAACAATTTTTTGTTTTATCCATCTTGAAAGTTGTTTTTTAAAAAAATTACCCAAATAAGTTTTCTTGTTTTTTTATTTTTAAAAATTAAACTTAAATTATTTTTAAAACGGTTTTAAAAACAAAAAATAAAAACAAAAAAACATTTCCAAACAGTCCCTAACTATTTTTCATTACCCATGATCTTTGTATTGATGCTTGATTATTCTTTGACACAGCATGCTTGATGCCCCATAGTAAATTAAAAAAAAAAAAATCTTAGGTCACATAACTGCTTCAAGCTAAAATAGTTTGACACTTACACAAACCACTGGTATATTTCACTTGCACACGGCTATGATCACTACTTGATAAAAAAAAATAATACAAGAATTATATTGAATAGGTGTTTATTATAGGTAGAATTTCTAATTACTCCATCTGTGTATGTGCCTTTTAAGCACTCAAAGAAAACTTCCAAAATTCAGTACAAATACTATCTCTCAAAAGAGCATCAACTGGGTTTTTTTTTTTTGTGAGCATTTATACACTTTTTTTGTAAGCACTTAGACTTTTTTTTGGTAATGAATCACTAGTTGACAGAGTATGAACTCAATATTTGAGTTTTTTGCATAATCTAGTGTTAATTCATATAAAAGCTTCTATTAATTTAATCATCATGGGTAGGTTGTATCATATGTGGGAATATATTTCTTACCATTAGGAAGAAGTCCCAAGTGATTCCGAATAAATAAAAGCGAGTTGCTAATTACTATATGAAATCATCTCTTTAAAAAACTTAAATGTTGGATAGAAATATATGAATAATTGTCTTTTCACGTGAATACCTTTTTTCGGATCTTGATGTGTGAGCAATTTGTTATCAGAATAGAGATAACAAATATCAAATCCTTGATATCCTAATCGCTTGGTCATGGAAATTCCAATACTATATCGTTTTTATCAAAAACTTAGGTTTTGAGTAGAGGCAAATGATTGGTTTATATAGTCCTAAGAACACGATTCCATCATCTTTAATAAAATTTAGATAAATATACAAAATTAAATTGAATGTGATTTCATCATCTTTAACAAAATTTAGATAAATATACAAAATTAAATTCTAGTCTTCCATTTCACCAGGGAAGAAAAATCTACTTTTCCATGTCTATGATGGTCCTTAGACCCTGTCCCTTGATCATGTAATCAAAGGCATTATTGATTTCAGAGAGAGGAACCCTATGAGTTATAAACTTGTCCAGCTCCAATTTCTACAAGGAAAAAACCACAGATTTCAATTGCCTCAAAGAATTCAATTACAAGAGAGAGAAAGAGAGAGGGGGCTGATTGTACTTACATTGTTCATGAACATATCAACCAGTGTTGGAAGACCTTTCTTAGGCTTGTAGTTCCCAAAGGTTGTACATGTAATTGTCTTTTCATCAAGGAAATTGTAGGGATTAGTCTTGAAAACTGCATCACTACTAGGTACTCCAACAAGGACGGCAACACCCCATCCCTGCATATTTCAAATTTTAAAGGAGCACAGGTAATTAGCAAGGAGCATAATTTGTTTCCTTCACTTCAGTAGATACCAATAACATTACATCATCATGCTAACCAACCAACTTGAAACCATACCTCATGAACAGCTTCCAAAGCAGACACTAAGGCATTAACGTTTCCGTGCATTCTATGCTCCTATCGACTCCACCATTTGTAATCTCCTTGAGGACCTATAGATTGTGTAACAAAGTTTTAGCTAGCAAGCATTAGAAATTTTATTTTGAACAGTCCAAACTCTAAAAGATTTAATTTTAATGCACTAATAGTCATTAAATTTATATCCAATCATGTATTGTTATATCAATAAATGTTGTTGAATTTCATACCGACTATTTGAAATCTCATACAAATAAAAGGATTTAATTGCTAGTGATATAGTGTGAAAAACTTATATATTGTTACACTATATATCAGTGAACCAAAATTACACACACCCATTCAATAATGTGGAATGATGTTTTCTACCTCATGAACTGGTTTTTCATGTTCTTCTGGATTTACAAAGTTGGTTAGTCCAAATTTCTCGGCTAGCATGGAGAGACAAGGAAAAGAAAACAAATTAATGGGGTCAGATATTTTATATGATGCAAATTAATTGCCAACAATGTGATGAAGAGAATAAGACAATCTGCGGAATTAGAATGAGCAACGCATACGTGCTCAAATTTGCTGGGATTCTTGTCAATACCAATAATCCTGGATGCCCAGCTATTCTTGCACCTTCAGACATGATCAATGATCATATAAACATAGGAAGCATTAGTGTAAATAACATTACATGTGATGAAACTTGAAAAGGTACAAAAAAAAATGCTAAAGAATTTAGATAGATATTAAGCAACCCAACAGCTCCAAGCCCAAAAATTGCTATTGAAGCACCCTTCTTTGGTTTGGCAACATTCAAACTGCTCCTAATCCTGGAATTTAACATTAGTTGTCTTCAATAAACATATCAATAAGATACTACATTTATTACTCAGAGATATATTTATGGTTTGTACATTAAAGGATTATTTTGGTACTTAAAATTATATGTGTGATTCACTTTAATCCTGAAATTTTGAAATTAACAATTTAGTATCAGAAATTATAAAAAAGGATTCAAATTAGTCCTTTTTAGTAATTGAAGTTATAAGTCTCTATGAATATTACAAGGTCCTGAGAACTAATTTGAATTACTTTTTATAACTTCAAAGACTAAACTGTTAATTTTTAATTTCATAGATTAAGGGCATGTTTAGATTGATAGAACATGGCAGAGCAGAGCGTAGTATAATAAAATGGAGTGAAGTGAAATGGAATGGAGCAAAGTGGAATAATTACTCCGCTCAATTGTTTGATTATTTTCTATTCCACTCCATTCCTCCCAATTTTTTTTTTTTTAGGGAGGGGGAACGTGTGAAAACAAATGAAATTTGATGGAATAAACTATCATTGCTTCATTAAAATTTTACAAATCCAAATAATGAAGCAAATTAAAATTACACTTTACTCCATCTAACTCCACCAATCGAAACATATCCCAAGTGAAATGTACGTACAATTTCAAAGATCAAAATAAAATTGGCTCGATAAGAACCTTGAGATGCCACAACTAAGGATGCAAACTTTCTCTAAATTAGCCGTGGGATTGATCTTCACTACACTTCCTGAATGAGCAACAGTGTCCTGGCTAAAAGTAGATGTGCCTAGAAAGTGACTTATAGGCTTGCCATGAATAGAGAACCTAGACTTTCCATCACTGATCATGAAATCTCTTGCTGGATTTATTCTCAACAAATCACACATGTTGCTCTCCTCAGACTTGCAATGTGCACATTCACCACACTCCCAGTGAACATGGAAGCACATGATCCCCTGGCATGAGGTCTGATACACCATCACCTACACTCTCCACAACCCTGCTTAGTAAGGAAAACTTAGTAATGTGTCCCTTATACTATATTTTGATTCAAGCTACCACTTACCCAGATGCTTCATGACCAAATATGCATGGAAACATTGGTGGCAAACCCTCATACAATGGTTAACAAGGGAATTATTGAAAGAGATAATTAAAGGGCAAGGTGTTGAATGAATATTTTATGCGCAAAAAATGTTCTACATTATCGAGTATGCTAAGTTATGGACCAAAAGCAGCAAAATGGATAGCTATATATTGTTAATTGGAGTTGGTATTGTTATAACCAGAAAAAAAAAAGGTGTAGATCCCTTATGGGCCTTAAGTGGTATAGACCACTCTAGACTCTCCCTTTTCCTTCTTTTCTTTCTTTCTCTTCTCTTTCCCCTCCAAACCGTCACTCTTCTTCTTCCTCCTTCTTTCTTTCCTTCTTCCTCCATCTCTACCTCATTTCTCTTTTTCTCACACTACCACCACCTCCATACTACCTCAACTACCATCACCATCTCCTCCTCCTCCCCATCATCATCATCATCAATACCACCATTATCAACCACATTTCTCTCTTTCTCTTTCTCTAACTCGTGGTTTCTCTCTAAGTGGAGGAACCGATTAGAGCAATGAGTTTGAATTATTCTCTACCTCTAATCTTCCTCTTAGAGTAGTGGATAAGAGATAATTTTACTCTATTTATCTTATTAAGCTCTCTATGTAGTTATTCATAGTAGATTGGGGTTTTTAGGACCCTAAGTGTATAGATTTAGGATTTTCTAGTATGTGAGGCTAATTAGTGTAAATTGATAGTATTATTAGCTCACTAATATTATATTTATCTTGTTCTTAGAGTTATAGAGCATTTGAGCATCAACGTTAGATTAATGACACTTAGGAGTTGATCTTTGATTCTTTGAACCATTTTGTGAGTAGACATTATGTCTATAATTATTTTTATTTATGTTAAATTAGCTCTAAATATGTTTTAGAAATTTAGAAACTAAAAAGTAATTATTTGGTTGTGTTACATAATTTTAACAAAATTACATCATTTACGTTAGCTTATGTTTATTCAAAATTGACACATGAGACGATAAAATATTGATTTTGAAAAAATTATTTTATCTCTATTATGAACTTGAGGAAAGGACTTGAAAAATTGTGGTTATAGCCAATTGTGGAGTTCCTGAAAATTGATTTGATAATTAATATGTAACATATTTATGGTATGTTTTAGGGAGAATCTCTGACAGGTCTGTAGCTAACGACAGTAAGCGTTAACCTTGGTGCACCTTGACTTTTGATTAGGACCACTTAGTGGATTCTCCTATTCTACGGCTACTCACATGGATAAGACTGTTCTTTTTAGGATCACATGAAGGAATAACCGCCTGAGTGTGAATCCTTCTGTTTGTCCTGAATTTGACGATTCTCTATTATTTTATATAAAGATGGTTGTTTTAAAAAATATTTTTCGTAAATAAAAGAATTTGTTGAATTTATATGTACTATGAAGTTATTATTGTTTTATTTATGGATTGCATGTTGTCTCATGTGGATTATAGATATTTTGTCTACCATTGAGTTGTAAAACCCATCCCATTATTTCCCCCTTTTTCCAGGCTCCTTAGTAGTTATTGTCTAGTTTGTGAGCCTTCTTGAGGAGGCTTTTTTGCATCCTGGAACTTATCTTTTGAGTTTTAGCCTATTAGAATTGTTTTAATGCTCCTTAGGTTATAGTCATATTAGTTTTATATTTATGTTTATATTTATACTTATGTGTGTGTAGTTAAAACTTAAATATATATAGATTATATCATGGAAAGGATTTGTAAATTAAATTTAGAATTATATTTTGAACTATGCCCTTAGGTATGATTAGACATATAGCTTGTGATCATGAGTTTACATGTGAGACTAGTTTGAAAACTAACTTCACTTCATTTTGATTTTGGGATTGAGTTTGATTTAAATTACATATTAGAACTTGGATTGAAATTTATGTGCTAAGTTGGTTGTTCTGTAGTTGGGGGATTGTGAGAATGTTTGAAGCTCGATTCTATATTTTATCTTTATTTTCATACATTTTTTTTTATTTGAGAATATTCAAAAAATAGAGGAAATTCCATCTGTTTTTCTGTAAAAATTTGCATGTTAAGGTTTGTGGGGAATGTATTCTTGCGCCCTGACACAGCCTAGTTGGGGCATGATGGGTATCAAATGGAACATGATATTCAACGGGGATATAATAATATATGTATACATTTAGTTGTTTACAAGCAATAAACTATATAAAAATTATTGAACAATACAAATGGATAGTAAAATAAAAATTCTAACTTAAATTATGTTTTTAACCATTGAAAAATAAATGAATTTTGATTTTAGTCCCTGATTTTTTCTTATTTTAGTCCAAATATTTGTAAAACTATTTAATTTTAGTCTCTGCCATAAATTTGTTTCTATTAAATATTGAGTAGGTTTCCAGAAGGTCCCAAATGTGTTACGTAGGACCATTGATTATCATGTAAGATTGGATAACATGATTTTTTGTTAGCTAGCTCAAAATAGATATGGACTAACGTTAGGAACTAAAATCAAATAATTTTTTATATATAAGGATCGAAACCATCTTTTTCAAGGACCCGAACCAATTTCCTTTTGCCCAATTCTAAAGTGATAAAAATAGTAAGGGAAATAATATTTTTATAATTAGTATAAATATTAAAGTATTTAAATTAATAAATCATAAAAATATATGGTTTAATAGAAAATAGATGACCAATAATTGACAATATGAACCCAGTTACAACTTTTTCTAAGTACAAGATCTTAATTAAAAAAAATTAAGTGAAATTGGAAAAAGACTTGATTAGTTAAAACACGCAAAAAGTGTGTGACTGGCAAAATTATTTTAACCGTAATTAAACATTAGGTCAAATACTTAGTTAGTTTCCAGGTTGATGAAGCATATAAATTTTCTTGAATTGCTAACCTTAGATTCCCAGAAGTGCAGATCGGTGTGGCAAAGTGAGGAATATTTTATCTGGATCCTTACTTCTTTGGCTTGTGGGGGAGCAACTTCCACATCCTCAATCACTAATGGCTTCCCTGCTTCCCATGCAACCGCAGCTGCAGATTCATAGAGAGCAGTTATTGCCAATACAGATGGAATTTTTGGAAGGCAAGCAGTGAAGAAAAAAAATCAATATGAGATTAAAATTCAATATAAGTTATCCACTTTTAATCTTCATCTTATTGTCATTAGTAGTAATTCAATTGCACCAATTTCACCCATTTTTTACAAATACCATTGATCAGTAGTATTAATGGTGCATTTGTTTTGATTTTTTTTTTGGATAAAAAAGTGATTTTTTTAAAGTAAAAGACTTCTTCTCATAGCAGTTATTTATATCAGCTTCTAATAAAAGGTAAAAAATATATTATTTTAAGAAGTTTTTTGCTTCTGATAGTAGAAACTTAGATGAATAACTTTTGTACCAAAAATATATGAATAACTTCTATGTAAAATAATTTTTTTAATGAAAAAATCAATTTTCTGTTAAAAAAGTCATAAACAAAATGCCTCCTAAATGTGGACCACTATGAGATATAATCCCATTAAGAAGCACACTTGGCAAAGACGACCAGATGAAATTTATTAGCAGAGAAAAAAAGAGAGAGAGCAAATTAAAGGGCAGAGAAAATTATTTCTACTCATATACCTTTGCAAGAAATCACCTTGCCAGCAGTGGAAGACATGTTAGAGACTAGTGCTGAAGGTTGGAGCAATATATTGTTTTGTAAGCGCAGGTACTGAAAAGAATTACGTATCTTCAGAAGACTCTGCATTTTCTTGTGATATGTGGAAATTCTTATGACAAAAAACCTATGATTCTTTTCCTTGCCAAAATTGTAATCTCGAGTCCTTTAGAAACTTGAGGACAATCCTACATGCAGCACTATATATATAGTTGATTGGACCCTTTCCCTTCTTCCCTTTATCTGTATTCCTTAACAGACACCTAGAATGGAAAGGAGGGGATGTGGAAATGGTAAAGCTATTTTTGTGGTGAAAACTATTTTGGAAGAATGAAATCAACAAAGAACTTACCTACTTAATAGTAACCATTGTTTTTTATGGAAGAGACAAATAAGTTTATTACCTCATATTACGGATGGTTTACGTAAGAGAAACTTACCTATAAATTGAGTTTTCTCAATTCATTTTTTCCATCAAGTCATCCAAAGAGAAAAACATAAGAGTTTTTTTGAGTAGTTTTCTCCTATATATTTAAAGAGAAGTGTGTTCTCCTTTTGTTAAGGGAGTATTGTTATTATTTTCTTATAAAAGAGAGAAGTTGTAATCCTCAAAAAAGGTTATTGAATTCTTTCCACATTTTTCTACAAATTTCCAATTTTCTCACTTTTATATTTTAGCTATGTTATACGTCGTATACGTAACAATAATATCTAACAATGATATCAGAAAAAAGATGATTGTTTTGTTATTATAATGGAAATAGATTGTGGGAAAGAAAGGCTCACCTGAGCGTGGGACAGAATATGCCTCTGAATTTATTGTGCACTTTATTTACAGATCATTCACTGATAAACAAATAATCTAAAAATTAAATTCAAGACATCACAATACATAATCAAAAGCTTGAACACAAGAATGATGATTGTTTTGTTTTTATAGTTGAAAGCAAAGTAGATTGTGAGAAAGAAGGGTTCGCGTGAATATATGGCCAAAATATTTATATGTCTCTAAATTCATTGTACACTATAGATCATTTACCAAAAAAAATTAAAATTAAATTCATGCATAATCAAAGGCGTAAATAGGTGAAGCTAGCCAACCTCATTAATAGAAGTACGATTGTATATATTACTCAAAGGTACCAAGGTCCTACATATTTATAGCCATATTAAAGACAAAATTCAACTAATTTTGGAAGTTGGTTGATTTTTCATAGAAAAATGTTATTTTGACTCACACTTTATGAGATATTATATTGACACACTCACATTCATCATTGAATTGAATGTGAACCCTACTTAATTTGGACCCCACCCCATCTAATTATGAATATGAGTGTATCAACAAGATCTCATAAATATGAATCAAAATAACATTTCTCTTTTTCTTATTGATATTCATGTTTCCTCAATCTTCATTCACATGGCAGCCTCACGTTGACAGGTAAAGACCCTGCCCCATGTACGACTAGGTCTCATAAAGCATGCTGGCCATTCATACCAGAAACCAACTCCATCCGTGACCCGTTCAAGTGCTGCTGGTTTAGAAATTAATTTTCCAGGGGACTGCGGTATCCATTGATAAATTGAGATAGCAACATAACACGAATTAATGAATTCTACCATAATTGAAGTATTACTCTGCTCAGCTCACTCAGTAAAAGGAACATGAACCACATTAACTTCATCAACTTGCCTTACTCTTTTTTATACTAAGTCTAAAGTGACTGAAAAAGGAAAGAAGAGATTATATGGATAGAGTTGGCCATCACAAGCTCAAAATCTTGGAAACAATACATTTGTTTACGGAAATAAGGCTATATATATACAAGTACAATTTCTAAACCCTATTAGGTAAGAACTAATGCACTCAACTGCCCATTGTGTACCTATGCAAACATCGGCCTATATATTACCAATAATAAGATTCAGTAAAGAGAAATGCTATACATCCAAATATACATACATATATATATATATATATATATATAAAATTCTTGACAGAAATCCTAGTAAAATAAAGTGGTGCGATCCATCAATTTAACTAAGAGAAATAATTGTGTCATAGCATTCTCGTTACAAAATTTTGAATAAGTTTCTGGTTGTCTGGTATTTTCCATCGATAAAAAGGATTACATCAATTTTAGATCGCATGTATTATCTTATTTGTTGGAGCCAATAATTAATATAAGTAACAAATGAGTTTTTGAGTGCCTTTAGATAAATTCTTTTAGAAAAAAAATAAATTAAGTATTTAAAATTAATTATTCTAAGATTAATTTTATCAAAAAGATAATTTTTACTGTTTTATAAAAAGTAAAATGGTTATTTTTTTAATTTCTTTTAAAATCTTATTTGAATGGCTGAGAACAAAAATTAAGAGATATTTTTATTAAAATATTTTCTTGAAAAATAAACATAAACTTATTTTTTATCTAATTTGGTAGGTTTCATTATATTAGTTTGACCAATTAACGTCATTGATTAAAAAATTTTACAGGATATTTTTATTAAAATATTTTCTTAAAAAATAAACACATAAACTTATCTTTATCTAACTAGGTAGGTTTCATTACATAGTTGGACCAATTAACGTCACCGATGTCACTCACGCGCGATTTTCGGTAAAACCTTTCAACTACTCTATCCTTTTCTCTGATTTTAGTGATCTCTCAATAATTTTGTTTTTTAGATGCATTGGGGGTCTTTTTTTTTTCTTTTTTTCTTTTTTTTTGCATATAGGATTTTGATGGTGTATTAATATTAATATAGTATTTTGGGGATTTTTTTTCTTTTTTTTTTTGCATATAGGATTTTGATGGTGTATTAACATTAATATAGAATTTTGGGGAAAAATTACATAATATGATTTTTTTTCAGTATAGAATTCACTATTAGCGGATTCAAAGATATTCTGTCAAATTAGATTCAGTATAAAATGAAAATTAATATAGAATTCACTAAAAATAGGTTCAGAAAAATGAAAATAATACAGAATTAGCCACAAATGAATTCTATAAATATCATATATAACTAAATTTACCTGTTATCTTATATAAGTATAAATCACTATCAAAACACCATATACAAATTATTTTTCCGTGCGTGGTCTTTCAATATTCAATCCTAAGCTAACGAGTAAACTCTCACCTTTAGTTTTTCAAATTATAAGTATCGATTGTAATAATTTCCAAATTTAAGAATTGAACTTTTAGGCTTATAATTAAAACTACTTTGATTAATAAAAAATAATGTTAAAAATTAATTTGATCTATAAGAATGGAATATTAGAAATATAAAGATATTTGTTTTAAACTTTAAGAATTCTTATAATCATTATACTTTCAATTTAAAGTGAAGATTTAAGCCTCTATACCTCTATGAAATGGGGATTTATGTTGTACAGTTGATTTCCCGACCCCACTTATAGAACCTAATCGAACCTACACGCATTCTAGCTGCGCGAGTGCTGCAAAATAAATGCACTTGCCAGATATTGGCTTTCAAGCCATGATCCAAAGCTCAAATTATTTTATTTGACATGTGTCTTATTGTTAGGAAAAAAAAAAACTTTCAATCCATGAGTCAAACAAATAAATAGAGCAAAAAAAAAGTATAGAAAATTTAACGCAGTTCAATTTTCTTCGCATACCTTTATGACTTCATGAATCAGTCCATTAAAATTTATCAAATATACAATTATCAATCTGACAAAATTTTAACATCTATATAATGGGTCCTCCTATTCTTCCAATAGTCTACAAATACATACTATTATATTATTAATATTTAGACCTATAAATATTGAAATTTTTACACATTTCAGTTCGAGATAAATCAGACACCATGCAAATCTTCCAAGATTGCTTGGGACAGATTTATCTTCCTAGCTTGATTAGAACTAATTTGATCTATAATACAAAATGTGTCACAGACGAATTTTATAATTAAATATCATATATAAATAAATTTATTCGTTATATCATATAAGTGTAAATCATCTAACAAAACATAATATACAAATTATTTTTCCATGCATTGGTCTTTCAATATTCAATCCTAAGCTAACGAGTAAACTCTCACTTTTAGTTTTTCAAATTATAAGTATCGATTGTAATAATTTCCAAATTTAAGAATTGAACTTCTAGACTTTTAATTAAAACTAATTTGATTAATAAAAAATAATGTTAAAAATTAATTTGATCTATAAGAATGGAATATTAGAAATATAAAGATATTTGTTTAAAACTTTAAGAATTCCTATAATCATTACTTTCAATTTGAAGTGAAGATTTAAGCCTCTATACACCTCTATGAAAGGGGGATTTATGTTGTATAGTTGATTTCCCAACCCCACATAGAACCTTATCGAACCTACACGCATTCTAGCTGCACGATTGCTACAAAATAAATGCACTTGCCAGATATTGGCTTTCAAGTCATGATCCAAAGCTCAAATTATTTTATTTGACATGTGTATTATTGTTAGGAAAAAAAAAACTTTGAATCCATGAGTCAACCAAATAAATAGAGCAAAAAGTATGGAAAATTTAATGTAGTTCAATCTTCTCTACATACGTTCACAGCTCTATGAATCAATCCATTAAAATTTATCAAATATGCAATTATCAATCTGACAAAGTTCCAACATCTATATAATGGGTCCTCCTATTCCTTCAATAGCCTGCAAATACATACTATTATACTATTAATATTTAGACGTATAAATATTGAAATTTTTACACACCTCAGTTTGAGATAAATCAGACACCATGCAAGTCTCCAAAGATTGCTTGGGACAGATTTATCTTCCTAGGTCGATTAGAACTAATTTGATCTATAACATAAAATCCATCATAGGTAAATTCTATATAAGAAAATTTATCCATTATCTTATATAAATGTAAATCATCTATCAAAACATCATATACAAATTATTTTTTCGTGCATTGGTCTTTTAATATTCAATCCTAAGCTAATGAGTAAACTCTCACTTTTAGTTTTTCAAATTATAAGTATCGATTGTAGTAATTTCCAAATTTAAGAATTGAATTTTTAGACTTATAATTAAAACTAATTTGATTAATAAAAAGTAATGTTAAAAATTAATTTGATCTATAAGAATGGAATATTAGAAATATAAAGATTTTTGTTTTAAACTTTAAGAATTCTTATAATCATTACTTTCAATTTAAAGTGAAGATTTAAGCCTCTATACCTCTATGAAATGGGATTTGTGTTGTTAATAAAAAAAAAAAAGGGAGATTTATGTTGTATAGTTGACTTCCCAACCCCTCATAGAACCTTATCGAACCCTACACATTCTAGCTACGCGACTGCTGCAAAATAAATGCACTTGCCAGATACTGGCTTTCAAGTCATGATCCACAGCTCAAATTATTTTATTTGACATGTGTATTATTGTTAGGAAAAAAAACTACCAATCCAGAGTCAAACAAATAAATAGAGCAAAAAGATACATAAAAAATTTAACATAATTCAATCTTCTCTGCATATGTTCACGGTTCTATGAATCAATTCATTAAAATTTATCAAATATGAAATTATCAATCTGACAAAGTTCCAACATCTATATAATGGGTCCTCCTATTCCTTCAATAGCCTGTAAATACATACTATTATACTATTAATATTTAGACATATAAATAATGAAATTTTTACACATTTCAGTTTGTGATTGTCGCAACGGGAATCGCACGGTGAAAAATTAGTTGTTAACAATTGGAGTCGCCACCAAGTTTATTTAAGTTGGGAAAAATATGGAAAAACTTATTTATAAAAGTGGTCTTTGAAACCATTAGTTCGGAGTCGGTTATGCAAAGGGAAGGGTAAGATTTCGCACCTAATACACCCATCTTTTGACGGTACCTTTCAGGTAAATGTGCAAATTAAATAATAACCCTTTTCTAAATAAATAAATAGATGAATAACGAAAAAACATATTTACAATTTAAACAAAACAATTTAAGGAAAGTTAATTTTTGACTTGACAAGGATCGGAATCGCCCTCCTACGTATCCCCTGGTGCAATGAGAAACTCAAAGTCACGTAGTTCGGAAAAATAATTCTATGTTGATGGATTTTAATCAACGAATAGAATGTGTTGATTGATTTTAATTTTGAAGATGGGCTTTTGATGTTGACTTATTAACAAAGAAATCCGATTTTTGCATGGGATTCAAGTTAGCACTAAGCTATTCAATAAATCCTTACAATTCAATAGTACATGAAGGAAGCATCCACCTCTCTATCACAACTATTAATTGTTGCGAGATAAATTTTTGTATTTTTTGCATATTTTGTTTATTTATTTTTTTTTTAGGAAAAGACCCACACATCCTAAACTAAAGAGACAGACCCTAGCCCATTCACTAAAAACCACAAAGGGTTTACTACAAAAAAAAAAACTAATAGGCCCAAGTATCCCAAAAATGAATCTGATATATAAAAAAAACCAATACCCCAACCCCACTTTCCTCATTCTAGTTTACCCTAGCCCAACAGGCAAGCCTCAAACAAAACAAAAATTTAACATACAATAAAATGAAGGGAAATAGTGACCCCAAACAAACGATAAAATCTAAACTAATGTCCTAAAGAGAAACTATTTCTTCAACCTGGTACACAACACGCAGGGGGAGTAGGACGGCGGTCTTCAAGGAAGAAGGGAAAGCTTCTCGGCGCGCTTGGCACGGTGGTCCTGGGCTTAGGACTTCGCGAGAGGAGGTGCGTGGGGCGTAGCTGGGCTTAAGCGGCGGAGGGCGGTGGCTAGCGGTCTTGCTCTCACGCGCCACGCGGCGATGAGGCGCGGTCTCTGCGCTCGGAAGGGCTAAGCAGCGGTGGAGGTCCTGATGGTTCTCTCGCCGCGTTGCTTTGCGGTGTTGGGTGGCGGTTTGCCGCAAGGAGCGGAGGCTGCTAGTGGCCGTATGGCGCAGACGAGGCCAGGCTGGCCATCGTTTTGCTTCGCGATCTGGTATGCTCGTGGTGAAGGGTGACGAGGCGTGAAGAACAGGGGTGTGGGGGGTGTCTTGGTGGCGCTGGGTTTCGCAACGTGCCACCCGCGGCTTAATGGTTGAGTGATTTGATTTCTGGGTTGTTAGTGATGGGAGGGTGATGCGGCGGTGATGGGTGGTTTGGGTGATGGTGTTTGCAGTTGTGATGATGATGGTTGGTAGTTTCGGTTTCACAATGATGATGGATGAAGGAGTGTGATTTCGTGACTAGTTGGTAGAGGTTCCTTTTTTTTTTGTCTTTGCTTGTGTTTCAATGGCTTGTTGGAAGATTGATGGTGAATGATAAAGGTGATTATGGTTATGGCTTTATGTTATGGTGGAGGTGTGATTGTATAGCTATGAGATGTCAATGGCTATTGTCATAAGAAAAATAAAGTCAAGAGATGAGAGTTTTGATGATGGTCATGGCAATAGTGTTTTGTGAAGGTGGTGAAAGGGTGGAAAATGGAGAATCCTCCTGGCTATGCCTGGCCTCCCCTGGTTCAATCCCCCTTTATTTATGTCCTGAGCTTGTGTTCCTTTAATCAGAAGTTATTCCCATGCTGTTCAGCGTGCTGAAGAACCACGCGACTTTGCTCCCCACGCCTTCTCTCTGCCCATTACTGAGTGCTCCACTGATTGGGTAGAGACCCATTCCTGTCCAGGAAGTGCAAGGAGTGGAGCTGACTTGGGGATGGGAGGAGGCGTCTGCCACTGGCCTTTTGTTCCCCTTTCATTTTTTTTATTTTTGTCTCTCTTTTTTTTTTTATAGAAGTGTAAACAAAAACTAAAAACGTACTTGGCTTGGCTAACGGACAAAATACCAGAAGATATTTTTTTGTATTAGACTTGGCTGAAATGAATGAATTGGATCCTTGTTTTTGTAAGAAAATTTTTGGATGAAACAACTAGAAGACCCTTTTTTTATTTTTAATTTTATTTTGTTTTGGCTCAAAAGTAAAGAAATATTGGTAAAAAAAGATAATGAATATTCTTCACAAGCTGAAAAAAAAAATTGCCAATTTTTGGGTTTTCTGTTTAATGAACTGGACAAAATGTGTTCAGGTTGCCCTCTTTGCTTATTTCTTATAAGAAAATATGAAAAACCTAAGTTTTTATATTGCCTTTATAAGGAATGAGTAAAGACATGAACATTGATTTTGTTCGGCAATGCATGAAATTGAAAATAAGAAAGATTGAATTCAAATGGTGAAAGAAACTAAATGCTCATGAGAGGCACATGCAATGTGATGATGCAATTCAAAAACCAAGATGTATGAGTGACAAGAAATGTGACATTCATCTGTACACAAAAAGAGTAAAAGCTGCAGGAAATTAAAAACAACAGGACCAGCTGAAAAGTAAAATGGCAATGTGAGGTCAACTAAAAATGAAATTGGCAATCTGAGGCCAATGAAAAGTAAATTGGCATTCTGAAACCGACATGAAATTGGCAATCTAGGCCGATGAAATGTAAAATGGCAATCTGAGGCCAACTGGAAATTAAAATGGCAATCTAGAGGCCAACTGAAAATGAAATTGGCAATCTGAGACCAATGAAAGTAAATTGGCATTCTGAAGCCGACATGAAATTGGCAATCTGAGCCGACTGAAATGTAAAATGGCAATCTAGGCCAACTGGAAATTAAAATGGCAATAAGGCCGATAAAAGGTAAATTGGCAATCTTGAGCCAACATGAAATGAAATGGCAATCTGAGGCCGATTGAAAAGTAAAATGGCAATCTAACGACTGAAAAGCAAAATTGGCAACCTGAGGCCGACTAAAAAGTAAATTGGCAATCTGAGGCCGACATGAAATGAAATTGGCAATCTAGGCCGCTGAAAATGAAATTGGCAATCTAGGCCAATGAAATGAAATTGGCAATTTGAGGCCAACTGAAATGAAATTAGCAATCAGCCTTTTTCCTTTTCAGATTATGTGCAAAAGTCTTGAAAAACTAACCGTAACCAAATCAAGCAAACCTCAGGAAGGCATGAACCAATCAAACTCGTAATTCTTGCGCTGGATTTTCTAGCACACATAAGACCTTTCCTTTCTTCTGTGACCTTGCTCACTTCTTCCCATTCCTCCTTCTTCTCCCTTTTCCTTTTTAGAATGGTGATTACTTTTCCACTAAGCCTACTTGAAGCTTCCGAATTCTCTTTGTGTGAAATTAGTCATTGATGTATTGCTAAGCATTATTGGGTCGTATAATTTAAGCTTAAATTTATGCTTACTCAAGACATCATAAATAAACATGCATGCAAAGGAAAAGTGGAAGGATTAACTAAATGAGGACTTTTATTGCTCGATGTATTTGGACGACAACGCAACATGTTTCGAAAAAGGAAACAAAATTGCATGAAAACTGGATTGCTACAAGCGTGAAATTTTGCCCCAGTTCTGGTCCTTAGTAGCTTATTCAATTGGTTTCTTGCAGGAATCGATGTCACAACCATTGTCTCCTCAATCTTCTCGTCTCTTGATCCCAAAAATTGCCCCAGTTTCAGTCTTATTGGCTCAGGACATGTTCAACACGGAAATTGCCCAAGTGTGAGTTACTTGAGATGATGCCTATTATTTGCTCTAATTTTTGCCTAGGCCGCCCTTTCGGGTTTTCGACCTAGCGAGCTTTTTTTTCTTTTTATTTTTCCTCCTTTTTGTTTTGCCCTAATTTTTGCTTAGGCCGCTCTTTCGAGTTTTCGACCTAACGGGCTTCTTCGCATTTTTTCAAGCATAAAACCTTTTGACTGCATCGTGTTGATTGGTTTAGGCAATTCTCTTCCATCCATGTCTTGCAAAATCAATGCCCCACCTGAGAGTGCTTGCTTGACAATGTAGGGACCTTCATAACTCGGAGCCCATTTTCCCCTTGCATCCTCTTGATTTGGGAGAATTTTCTTAGAACCAGATCTCCTGGATAAAATCTCTAGGACGAACTTTCTTGTTAAAAGCTTTAGCCATTCTACTTTGGTATAATTGACCATGACAAATAGCTGGTCTCTTCTTCAATCATATTCAACTGTTCATATGAGCCTTCACCCAATCAGATTCTTCCAATTCTGCCTCCATCAGAACCCTTAATGACGGGATTTCCACTTCTATGGGGGATACAGCTTCCATTCCATAGACCAATGAGAAGGGAGTTGCCCTGTGCTTGACCGTATGTTGGTGCGATATGCATGTAGTGCATATGGGATTATTTCGTGCCAGTCTTTATAGTTCATCACCATTTTGGCGATAATTTTCTTGACATTTTTATTTGCGGCCTCAACCGCCATTCATCTGCGGCCTATAAGGAGCTGAGTTGTAGTGCTTGATTTTGAAAGTCTCGAAAATTTTTTGAACTTCAGCACCATTGAGATTAGGAGCATTGTCTGATGATGATCCTTCTGGATCCAATATCTCCAGATAATGTCCCTTTTGATGAATCTGAAACACTTTCTGTGTAATCCTGGCATATGAAGCGGCTTCCACCCACTTAGTAAAATAGTCTATCGCTACCAAAATGAAACGATGACCATTGGATGCCTTGGGATTAATTAGGCCGATGACATCCATGCTCCACATTGAGAAAGGCCAGGGAGATACCATGTTATGTAATGTAACTGGAGAGCATTGACTCGACCTCATAGATTTGGCACTTGTGGCACCTCAGAACATAGTTGATACAGTCGCTTTCCATGGTGGACCAATAATAACCACTCCTTAGGATTTTGCGTGCCATCATGTGTCCATTGGCATAGGTTCCACAAATCCCTTCATGGACTTCAGCCATGATTATTCGAGCTTCATGTGCGTTTACACATCTGAGGAGAGTGGTATCATGATTCCTCTTATAGAGGACGTCACCATTCAAAAAAGGACATGACCAGTCGTCAGATTGTCTTCTTATTCACCTCATTTGCCCCGATTAGGTACTCTTTCTTTTGAATATACTACTTGATGTCATGATACCAGGGCTGCCGTCTAACTCAATCTCCATACTACCACAGTATGCTGGTTCATCTTGCACTCCTACATGGATAGATTGGACATTGGTGTGGACTTCCAATTTAGTCATTACAGCCAAAGTTGCCAATGCATCCGCAAATTGGTTCTTGTCTCGAGTTAAGTGAGAGAACGATATATCATCAAAGTGCTCAACTAATTGAGACAAGTACTTTTGATAAGGTACCAATTTTGGATCCTTTGTTTGCCATTGTCCGTTAACTTGGTAGATAATGAGTGCCGAATCTCCAAAGACTTTTAGTTCTTTGATTCCCAAGTCAATTGCAACCTGGACCATTCGCACATGCTTCATATTCTCGATGTTGTTGGTACATTCAAAATCTAGTTTGATAGAAATTGGGTCCGCTTCGCTTGGTGACATTACTACAGCTCCTACTCCACATCCGTTCATGTTGATAGCTCATCAAAATACATCTTCCACATATTCTCCTCTTCTTCATCTTCTCCTTCCACTGCAGCACCTCTACTAGGGAATTCAGCCATGGTGGGTTGTGCATCCTTCAAAGGGTTTTCAGCTAAATGATCAGCAATTGCACCTCCCTTGACAGACTTTTGGGTCACATACTTGATATCAAATTCTGACAATATCACTTGCCACTTCGACATTCTCAATGACACATGAGGACTATCAAATATGTATTTTAGTGGATCCATTCGAGAGATTAGCCAAGTAGTATAGTATAACATGTAGTCTCAGCCTTTTGGAAGTCCACACTAATGCACAACAAGTCTTTTCAATTGTCAAGTAGCGGGATTCACAGTCATTAAGCTTCTTGCTCAGATAATAAATGGCCTGTTCCTTCTTTCCAGATTTGTCATCCTGTCCCAACATTGCCCCAATTGACGTGGGCAATACCTGTGAGGTACAATATTAAAGGACGGCCCGGCGTAGGCGGGATCAAAATTGGAGGTTTCATTAAATAAACCTTTATTTTGTCGAAGGCCTCTTGGCATTCTTCATTCCATTCTCCCAGCTATGCTTTTGACAGCTTGAATATGGGCTCACAAGTGCTAGTTAAGTTGGCAATAAATCTAGCAATGTAGTTGAGTCTCCCAAGAAAACTTCTCACTTCCCGTTCAGTTTGAGGAGCCGGCATCTCTTGTATCACCTTCACCTTGTCGGGTCCACCTTTATCCCTTCTCTAACAATGAATCCGAGTAATTTACCTAGAGGCTCCAAATATGCACTTATTTGGGTTCAGTCGCAGCTTGTATTTTTTGAGCCTTTTGAATAGCCTTCTCAGGACCTGCCACGTGACTTTCTCCCTCTTTAGACTTGGCGACCATATCATCTACGTACACTTCAATCTCCTTATGCATCATATCATGGAACAATGCGACCATGGCACGTTGGTAGGTGGCACCGGCATTCTTCAATCCGAATGGCATAACTATATAGCAAAATGTTCCCAGAGTTATGAAAGTAGTTTTTCCTTTATCGTGAATGTCCATCGGGATCTGATTATATCTAGAGTACCCGTCCATGAATGAAAAACGGTGACTCCAACGGTATTATCCACCAAGACATCAATGTGAGGGAGAGGAAAATCATCCTTTGGATCCATAATCCACGCACATTCTCACTTTGTTTAGATCCGATAATCCACGCACATTCTCACTTTTCCATCCTTCTTGGGTACGAGCACAATATTAGCCACCCAGTTCAGTGTGTCTTGATACCTCCAGAAATCCAGCTTCTAGTTGTATAGTCACTTCTTCTTTTATTTTCAATGACATGTCAGGTCGCATTCTTCTCAACTTTTGCTTTTCGCTAAGCTTCTGGATACAAAGGGATCTTATGTGAAGCTATTTCCGATCTAACCTCGGCATATCATGATAGGTCCATGCAAAGACATCCAGATATTCTTCAAAGTGCAATCATTTCTGTGTTCTGGGTTTTCTACTATTTTCAGCTCTTTCTCTTCTTCGGTGCCCATGTTAATTAATTCAATCACTTCATTGTCTAAGTCAAATCTTTTTTCGTATTCTCCAATAGATTGGAAAATTGCCCAACAATTTCTTCATCCTCCTATTCGTGGTTATCACAATCGAGTCAGCAAGAATCAATTGATAGGCTTCCAAAGTCCATTTCATGTGGTAAAATTTCTATAGCATTTAGATTCCTGGAAAGCAATTATGGTGGATTGGAATGTGTAACTCCCTAGTACTCATTTCTATGTACTCGAGTCACATAAAAATTAATACCAAGGAATCACGTCCTATTTCATGAGCCTTTCCATATTAAATATAAATGTTGCTAATAGTTCTAATAAAAATTCGGCATGGTAACGACGTAGGTACCATGCCTCCTGGAAGACAAAAATTATAAACAGAATAACCAATCATCCTTAGCCAATCTGTTGTTCAAAATACAACATCCTAGTATCTTACATACCATCATCATAAGGCACTTAGAGCCACTCAATTCACAACATGAACATAGCAATGTCATATCAGGAGATCAGGAGCCTCAGACTACAAAATACAAAATATAGAAGAATAAAGGTCTCACAACCCAAATACAAAAGAAAGATCCAAGTATCAACTCCAAAATAAAAATGACATGTAATTCTATAAGCATTTCAAAATATCAAAAGAGATCAAGTGACATAGCGCAATTTCCAAATCAAAGCAAAAGCAACAGTCCAGCCTTAAGTTTCTACATTTAGGGTCTACCCTCATCTAGAGATGATATGGAAGAAGGGAAAGGGGTGAGAAATCAATTGAAATCTCAGTAGGAGTATATGCAACTAACATGACATCATATTCATCTCTAGTCTACCTTGGTTTCTTTTGAAATCATTAATATACAATCATGAGATTCAATTTTAGAATTTCGCAACCATTCCTTATCAAGGTAGAGGTGTCTTTTAGCATGGTCTTGGTATGAGATGTACATGCATGCATGAAAGAACTTTACTAGTATAATTAAAGAGACATGCAAGCATGGAGAAAGATTAGACTTATTCATTAAATGTCATAACATGCATAAATGACTATCCTAATACAAAACATTGAATACATTATAGTTAAGGTTTTTTTTTTCTTTGGTCTTATCTACTTCATGACTTTTGTGTTCCTATTAATATCACTATCCTTTTCTCTCATTGATCTTATTTAGATACTTTAAAAGCTATGAGCTCATGCTTAACCGGTCGTCACCAGTTCCTTAATGCGAACAAACAGAAACCCTCATGTGCACTATAAAGAAAGTCAATGCCCAGTCGTCACTGGCCCTCAAAACGATTCAGTGTCGGAACCTCTTTGTTGACATAAGTCAACCCTTAATCTTTATGTCTTAATTCCAATTTCTTATCCTTAGTTTCACTTAGACATTTAATCAAACAAATAGTATATATAATGAGCAATTTTCGTGCATAACGTTGCTCATCACCCGAAACATCACCAAAAGTCATATTTCTAAGTTATTATGCATTAAAAACAAGGGATCATATATCTATATAGATCAAACACTTAATTTTTATAAAAATCCAACTCAAAGCATCACAAAAACATGGTAAAATAGACCTATCCAACACATGGCCGAATTTACACTTTTATGCGTATAACTTCCAAGATTCCTCATCAACTTAGCTTTCTACTTTTGTAAACATTAGTATTGCATTAAACTAACTATCCATCCAACAAATATGCAATAGCTCAACCCCAAATAACATTTACTTTCATTTAGACATTTTCTCAAACACATAGCATGCATACTTACTCATTTTCGTGCATCATGCTTCACCTATACAAACACCACACTTAAGGTTACATTTTCAAGCTCTCATGCATAAAAAACAAAGGTATACATATATATATACAGCCAACATTCAATTTTCTTCAAAATCCTACCAAAAACTCAACCAAATCATGGTATAAAATGGTTCCCAATTACAAATCCGAAATTACTTCAATAAAGAAAAATAAAGAGAAAGCAAAACGTAGAAACCCCTACCAAAAGATGGTTTTCACTAGAGATCAAGACAACCACAAGCTCCTTGAAGTTTGATCTCCCAAGTAAGGAAACAAAAGCTTTTTCTTTCCTTAATCCCGAATTTTAGTTTGCTCTGGAATAGGTAGAAGAAGGCTTTTTCTTGAAAAACTAATGGTGGATTTGAGTTTGTTGGGTGGAAGAGCTATGAAAAAGTGTATTTATTTGTTGGATTTGGTGAAGAATTGAAGAAGATAGGAGGTTGGGATGATGGAGGAAGATGGAGAGAAAGAAAGGAAGGAGAAGGAAGAGAAGAAGAGTGATGGGTGGTGTATGTGTGTGTTGTAACCGTGAGTGAGGGAAATAATTGGGGGGTTTGGGTTTTTATTTTCATTTTTTTTTTAAGAGTGTGGGTGTGTATGAGAAGGGTAGTTTATCAATTAAGTATATCTAAGTGAGAGTAGTCTAATAATTTCACATACAAAATCACTAACATAAACATGAAACGCCCATTAAAATATTATTTTCACATACCTCTAATTCCACACAAAGATAATTCAATTCATCCATTAGCTAACCAAAGCAATTAGTATAAAGAAATTGGGGCGTTACATTTCTCCCCTCCTTAAAAGAATTTCGCCCTCGAAATTCAATGTACCTGAAAATATATCTGGATAGCGGTGCCTCATCTCTACTCTAGCTCCCAAGTGAGCTCCTCGGTGCTACCCGTTCCCCAAACCACCTTAACCAAAGGCACAGACTTGTTCCGTAACTGTTTGGTGCCGTGGTCCACTATACGAGTAGGCGGTAGGGTGAAAGTTAAGTTATCTTTTAATTGTATAGACTCGGGTGCTAACACATGACTCGGATTAGGGTTGTATTTGCGAAGCTGTGAAATATGAAAAACATTGTGTAGTCTAGCCAAATGGGGTGGAAGGGCCACTCGATAAGCAACGGTCCGACTCTTTGGAGGATCTGGAAAGGGCCAATGAACCTAGGACTCAACTTCTTGACTTTCATGGCACGTCCTATACCTGTTGTGGGGGTAACTTTCAAAAATACATGATCTCCCTCTGCAAACTCAAGTGGTTTCCTTCTCTTATCCGCATAGCTCTTTTGTCTACTCTGCAGTTAGAATCTTTTCCCTAATCCGTCGGATTCTCAGAGGTTTGGTTTACAAGGTCTGGTCCTAATACACTCTTCTCACTCTCAAACCAACATAAAGGGGATAGACATTTTCTCCCATATAATGCCTCAAATGGAGCCATGCCAATGCTAGCATGATAGCTGTTATTATAAGCAAATTCCACTAAAGGCAAACACTTGTCCCAACTCCCTCTCTCATCCAAGACACATGCCCTCAACATATCTTCTAATGTTTGTATGGTTCTTTCTGATTGTCCATCTGTTTGAGGGTGATAAGATGTGCTAAGGCATAACTTGAACCAAAACCCTCTTGTAAAGCACTCCAAAAACGTGATGTAAATCGGGGATCTCTATCCGATATTATCGTCTTCGGGACCCCATGCAATCTCACAATTTCTTCCACATACATCGTAGCTAACCGCTCCAAGGGATAACTAATCCTAATGGGTAAGAAGTGGGCCGACTTAGTCAATCGGTCTACTATGACCCAAATAGCATCGTGACCCGCTTGGGTCCTTGGCAAACCACTTACAAAATCCATGGAGATACTCTCCCACTTCCACTCTGGAATGGGCAAAGGTTGCAGCAAACCGAAGGCCGCTGATGCTCTATCTTCACCTTTTGGCACACTAAACACCTACTAACCCACTCTGCCACATCCTTCTTCAAACCAGGCCACCAAAACATCTCCTTCAAGTCATGATACATCTTTGTCGTGCCAGGATGTACGGTGAAATGACTTTTATGAGCCTCTTTCAAAATATCCTTTCGAGGTCACCAAATGTTGGCACACAAATCCTACCTTCAAACTTCCACAATCCATCTGTTCCCAAAGCAAAACCTTTTTGTTTTCCTATTTCCACACTTTTCACTAAACTCTTAAACTCCTCATCCTCACCCTGGGCCCTAGCAATTTGTACCTTGAAATCACTCGTCACTCTAAGTTGGCAAAGTCTCATATTGGTGGGGGTAAAGGTAACTCCAAGGTTTAGGTCCCTAAACTTCTCTATGAGTTCATTGTCTTTTAAAATCATATGGGATACTTGTAAGTTCTTCCTGCTAAGGGCATCAGCCACCACATTGGCTTTACCCGGGTGGTAATTCAATCCAAAATCATAATCATTAAGGAGCTCCATCCATCTCCTCTGTCTTATATTCAACTCCTTCTGTCAAAGAGATATTTCAAACTCTTATGATCAGAGAACACCTCAAATCTCACACCATACAAATAATGTCTCCAAGTCTTGAGTGCAAAAACAACTGCCGCTAACTCCAAATCATGGGTAGGGTAGTTAACTTCATGAGGCTTTAACCCTTGAGGCATAAGCCACCACCTTTTGACATTGCATTAATACACACCCTAAACCCTTGCCAGAGGCGTCACAATAAACCTCAAAAGGTTTACTAGGGTAAGGCAATGCCAACACAGGGTAGAAGTCAACTTTCTCTTTAGTTCCATAAAGCTCTTCTCACACTCATCTGTCCACTCAAATGGGGCACCCTTCCTTGTTAACTTCGTCAAAGTCAAGGCTATCTGAGAAAAACTCTTGATAAACCTACGATAGTAACCGGCCAAGCCTAAGAAGCTACGGATCTCGTCACCGTAGTAGGTCTCTCCAGTCACCACTGCCTCTACCTTACTAGGGTCAACTGCAATGCCACCCTTTGACACTACATGACCTAAGAATTTCACTTCCTCCATCCAAAACTCACACTTAGAAAGTTTCGCATACAACTTTTTCTCCCTCAAGATGCCTAAAACAGTCCTCAAGTGGCCCTCATGCTCCTCTAGTGTCTTGGAGTAGATGAGAATATCATCTATAAAGACTACTACAAATTGATCCAGATAAGGTCTAAAGATTCGGTTCATGTAGTCCATAAACACTCAGGAGCATTAGTTAGCCCAAAAGACATTACAGTGAACTCATAATGCCCATACCGCGTCCTAAACGCAGTCTTGGAAACATCTTCTTCCTTCACCCTGATCTGATGGTACCCTGACCTCAGATCAATCTTGGAAAACACCATAGCTCCCCTCAACTGATCCATTAAATCATCAATTCTTGGAAGAGGGTACTTGTTCTTCACGGTCACCTTGTTCAATTGGCGGTAATCCACACACAACCGCATACTACCATCTTTCTTCTTCACAAACAAGACTGGTGCTCCCCAGGGAGAAGCACTCGGTCTCACAAACTTCTTCTCCAACAAATCCTCCAACTGGGCTTTCAACTCTACCAACTCGGCTAAGGACATTCTATAAGGTGCCATAGAGCCCAGTCCAGGGACCAAATCAATGGAGAATTCGACCTCTCTCGGGGGAAACTCTGGATCTCTTCTGGGAACACATCGGGGAACTCACTAACCACAGGCATACTATCCAAGGGTTGTTCATTTTCAACTTCGTTCGAGGCTAGGAGAACATATCCTTTCTCTATACTCCCACAACAGTCAAGGGCTACAGCATTAAGGAAAAGATGCACTGGCTTGATAGGCACAATGGGTTCGGAAGGAAAATGACTGACTTGGTACGACAATGTAACAACACATTATGTGTATCTAGCCAATCTATACCTAGAATAAGTCCTAGACCGATCATAGGTAAACAAATAAGGTCTGATACAAAGGGTCTACCATCAATGCTAAATTTACACTTGAGGCATACTAGACAAGTTTTTATAGGTTTAGCTGTAGGGTAGACACATGCAAGTCATATGGTAACTTAGAGAGGTATATGCAATGATTTCACATGATCAAGAGAAATGAAAGAATGCGTAGCACCAAGTGTCATAAAGTACAATTAAATCACAACCGTTCACCTCACACTTACCTTGAATAAGATTATTGGACTGAGCAGCACCCTCTCCAGTGACGGTGAAGACTCGGCCTGGTGTTGGGGGCGGGTAGGGGTAGCTTGTGGAGCTTTCTGCAATCTCTTGGGCACTCACGAGCCATATGCCCTGGCTCGCAGTAGTAGCACAATCCTTGGCCTGCTAAGCATGGGCGAGAACCATGTTGCTTCCCACATCTCTGGCATGGAGTGGTGGTGGGCAGAGCACTAGCTGGAGTGGGCTTAAACCTCTGGGATTGGCCACCCCAGATCCCTGTGACCTACTAAAACCTCCAGATGGGTATGGCCTTTTATTGCCTTGCTGTCTTTGTTGTTGTCCATGTAAGGGTGGTCTGTGCCTACTAACCTCATATCGATAGTCGGCGGTCCTCTTTTGATTGCCCTCCACTATGCGACATGTAGAGGATAACTCAGCAAAGTCATCAATCCCCAAATGCTCCACTGCTTCTCTAATTGGGGGTTTCAGGCCCCTAAATACCTGGAACATTTGTAGCGGGGTCTTGGGTTCTCCTGGTATATGCCATGGAACTTTAGGCTCCTCAAACTTAGCCGTATACTGCGGCACTGTCATGCTCCCTTGCTTGAGTGCAAGGAATTCTGCCTCCTTCGCATCCCTCTCGGCTAGTGGAAAGTACTTGGCATAAAACTCCTCCTTAAATATAGTCCACGTGATAGGAGTGCCTTCCGCTTCTACCATCCTCCTAGCCTCAGCCCACCAATAATGAGCCTCCCCCTCCAGCATAAAGATGGCCCAAATGGCCTTCTGCTCCTCAAACACTGCAACATATCAAATATCTTCTCCAAGGACTTAATCCAAGCATCAGCCTCGCCTGGATCAGTGGAACCTGCAAAAGGTCTGGGCAAGCCATTTTGAAGTCGGCAAAGCGGCACCTTCACCTCGGTAGCACCAGAGGCCTGACCCTGAACCCTCATCACGGCGGTTCAGCCTCTCTGTCATAGCCTGTGGGCACGAGTGACATCTCGGAAAGTCTCTAATCCTCAGGGTCCCCGTCCTATTCTGGCGCCTAGGTTGCCTATTTGATGCCATCAGTCCCTACGCACACCAACAGAAAAATTGAGGTGATCAGTCTCAATAAATCATGTCAAGTGAGCATGTTACAGTGACATACAAGTAAAGCAAATCATGCATCTCCACACCTCATAGTCTACCGTGCAAATAAACGAAGCAAAAAGCATGACATATCTATCGCTCTATACAACAAAAGCATAGCAGTCCAACCCTTCGGTTCCAATGGGCCAAACCAGGCTCTGATACCAAAATGTAACTCCCTAGTACTCATTTCTATGTACTCGAGTCACATAAAAATTAATACCAAGGAATCACGTCCTATTTCATGAGCCTTTCCATATTAAATATAAATGTTGCTAATAGTTCTAATAAAAATTCGGCATGGTAACGACGTAGGTACCATGCCTCCTGGAAGACAAAAATTATAAACAGAATAACCAATCATCCTTAGCCAATCTGTTGTTCAAAATACAACATCCTAGTATCTTACATACCATCATCATAAGGCACTTAGAGCCACTCAATTCACAACATGAACATAGCAATGTCATATCAGGAGATCAGGAGCCTCAGACTACAAAATACAAAATATAGAAGAATAAAGGTCTCACAACCCAAATACAAAAGAAAGATCCAAGTATCAACTCCAAAATAAAAATGACATGTAATTCTATAAGCATTTCAAAATATCAAAAGAGATCAAGTGACATAGCGCAATTTCCAAATCAAAGCAAAAGCAACAGTACTCCAGCTAAGTTTCTACATCAGGGTCTACCTGCTCATCTAGAGATGATATGGAAGAAGGGAAAGGGGTGAGAAATCAATTGAAATCTCAGTAGGAGTATATGCAACTAACATGACATCATATTCATCTCTAGTCTACCTTGGTTTCTTTTGAAATCATTAATATACAATCATGAGATTCAATTTTAGAATTTCGCAACCATTCCTTATCAAGGTAGAGGTGTCTTTTAGCATGGTCTTGGTATGAGATGTACATGCATGCATGAAAGAACTTTACTAGTATAATTAAAGAGACATGCAAGCATGGAGAAAGATTAGACTTATTCATTAAATGTCATAACATGCATAAATGACTATCCTAATACAAAACATTGAATACATTATAGTTAAGGTTTTTTTTTTTCTTTGGTCTTATCTACTTCATGACTTTTGTGTTCCTATTAATATCACTATCCTTTTCTCTCATTGATCTTATTTAGATACTTTAAAAGCTATGAGCTCATGCTTAACCGGTCGTCACCAGTTCCTTAATGCGAACACAGAAACCCTCATGTGCACTATAAAGAAAGTCAATGCCCAGTCGTCACTGGCCCTCAAAACGATTCAGTGTCGAAACCCTCTTTGTTGACATAAGTCAACCCTTAATCTTTATGTCTTAATTCCAATTTCTTATCCTTAGTTTCACTTAGACATTTAATCAAACAAATAGTATATATAATGAGCAATTTTCGTGCATAACGTTGCTCATCACCCGAAACATCACCAAAAGTCATATTTCTAAGTTATTATGCATTAAAAACAAGGGATCATATATCTATATAGATCAAACACTTAATTTTTATAAAAATCCAACTCAAAACATCACAAAAACATGGTAAAATAGACCTATCCAACACATGGCCGAATTTACACTTTTATGCGTATAACTTCCAAGATTCCCTCATCAACTTAGCTTTCTACTTTTGTAAACATTAGTATTGCATTAAACTAACTATCCATCCAACAAATATGCAATAGCTCAACCCCAAATAACATTTACTTTCATTTAGACATTTTCTCAAACACATAGCATGCATACTTACTCATTTTCGTGCATCATGCTTCACCTATACAAACACCACACTTAAGGTTACATTTTCAAGCTCTCATGCATAAAAAACAAAGGTATACATATATATATACAGCCAACATTCAATTTTCTTCAAAATCCTACCAAAAACTCAACCAAATCATGGTATAAAATGGTTCCCAATTACAAATCCGAAATTACTTCAATAAAGAAAAATAAAGAGAAAGCAAAACGTAGAAACCCCTACCAAAAGATGGTTTTCACTAGAGATCAAGACAACCACAAGCTCCTTGAAGTTTGATCTCCCAAGTAAGGAAACAAAAGCTTTTTCTTTCCTTAATCCCGAATTTTAGTTTGCTCTGGAATAGGTAGAAGAAGGCTTTTTCTTGAAAAACTAATGGTGGATTTGAGTTTGTTGGGTGGAAGAGCTATGAAAAAGTGTATTTATTTGTTGGATTTGGTGAAGAATTGAAGAAGATAGGAGGTTGGGATGATGGAGGAAGATGGAGAGAAAGAAAGGAAGGAGAAGGAAGAGAAGAAGAGTGATGGGTGGTGTATGTGTGTGTTGTAACCGTGAGTGAGGGAAATAATTGGGGGTTTGGGTTTTTATTTTCATTTTTTTTTTAAGAGTGTGGGTGTGTATGAGAAGGGTAGTTTATCAATTAAGTATATCTAAGTGAGAGTAGTCTAATAATTTCACATACAAAATCACTAACATAAACATGAAACGCCCATTAAAATATTATTTTCACATACCTCTAATTCCACACAAAGATAATTCAATTCATCCATTAGCTAACCAAAGCAATTAGTATAAAGAAATTGGGGCGTTACAGAATGCCAAAATATATAGTGGGTAAGCAATGCGGAAAAATTCAAATTAATGGGTTGAGAAAATAAAGATAAAAATAAAAAGAATGGAAGGAGAATAAAAGACACAAAGAACTGTAAAAGATGAGTAGGATAATAAAGAAAAATTGCTAGAAAAACATGCAAGTTTTATTTAACTGATGTCTTTAAGTAGCATAAATAACAGCATAAACGTCTTTACAACATAGACAATTACTTTGGCAATAACATCAGTCACTGGTTCAGTTGTCCAATTCATCGGTACTTTATCATCATTGACAGCATAAACCTTGTTGCTTTCTTCAGTTGTCTCCATGTCCAAGGTATTGATGGTGAGACGGAGGCAAGGAGCGAACTTTTCCAGCTATAATCACCTCAGCTGGACCTGGAAATGTCTCCTTCAGGTGAGGGATTTGCTTTATCTTCTTCTCATCATTCTCTTGTTGGAGGGTCATGACACCATCTCCTTTGATAATGATGCATCATATCCCAAACCAAATCGGTTAGGTTTCTTGGAGATCGGTATAGGTATTCTGATACCTTGCAGTTGTGATCCCAACCCTTTACCCTGTAAATATCCTTCTTAGCCATGATATGAGCCACTATTTGATTAACATTTTGAATTGTGGATCCACTGCACTCATGTTTAGGCTTCACCAACTCCAGGTTGTGCCACAAATTATCGTCTATCGGCTCAACATTCTCCACATATGGTAGTGAGACTAGTTTGGACACAATGATGTCCCTTTCTCCGTGAATTGTCACGACTGATCCATTCTCAATATATTTAACCTTTTGATGCAAGGTTGAAGGGACAGCACCAATATCATTGATCCATGGTCTTCCTAATAGCATATTATAATCTGAGCCGATCTCCATCACCTGGAATAACACTTCTGATTTGCTTGGTCCAATCTCTAGTGGCAACACCACCTCCCCCAAAATGCTTTTCCTAGCCCCATCAAAAGCCTTCACAACCATCACTTGGGGTGATATATCATCCATACTCATCGATAGTTGTTTCAAGGTCGACACTGGTAATACATTTAACCTTGATCCTCGTCAATAAGGACTCTAGGTATTATGTGGCCTTTGCATTTGAGGGTTATATGTAATGCTTGTGGGTTAGCCCGTGATACCACTTCTTCATCTAAGAATGTGATCATATTGACACGTTTCACTAGATCCACCATATTTACCATATTCTCCAATGAAGTGCCGGGCTTGACATAGACTTCCTTTAAAACTTTTAATACTGCCTTTTGATGAGACTAGATGATAGGATTAGCGACAGAAGAGATATCTTGGCATGAGTCTTCTTTAATTGTTCCAGAATATCGTACTCGCTTTGTTTCATGATTTTAAGGAATTCTTCCTCTTCCTCTTCCTCTTCTTCCTTTTTCTTCTCTCTAACATCTCCTTCGTCTACAATTTTTCCTTTTTCCAGCTCTTTGGTCCGTACACCCTTCCACTTCTTGTTATTCCTTTCACCTCCATGATATTAGTCACCTCCTTTGAGATTTCTCCTTCATCACTTTTCATCTCAACCTTGGTTTCATAGCTCCAAGGTACGACATGTGTGTCCTCATATACAAAAGGTGTTGGTTTCTCCATAGTGATCACTACCTTTTCTGGCTTCTGTTGATTAAGCGGGGCACTCGAAGCACAAAACGCTCGATCACATTTACTTCCTCAAGGAAGTTCGGCCTCTTTTTGCCTGAATCACACCCAGGTTGAGTAATTCTTGAACTCTAACTTTAAAATCCCAACAACTTTTTATATCATGACCGAAACCTCAGAGTGGTACACATAGTTTGACTTCATATCATTCTTCTCATTCTCTTTTATTGCACAAAGTCCTTGTTATTTAGCCAGCTTTCTTTAAACTAAAGAAAATTTTCTCCATGGGTGTTCTAATACTCAACACTTTCTTAATCCAGGGTTCCTCCATTTCCAAGGCATTTATCCGACTTCCTCCTTCATGGTTCGGAATCGGATTATTGACAATATCTGGTTTTGACTCTTCTTGAAAGTCCAATCTCCCAAGCAATTAGCTTTTTCACTCTCTTAAAGCTTTCACAATCTTCGATAGAATGCCCTGCTATATCCATATGATATTTGCAAGTTAAGCTCGGGTTATACCAGCTGGGTATGGTGGTTCCAATGGGAGCAGAGGATATTCTGAGATCAGGTGAGCATTAACTAGTCGTTGAAAAAGGTCAGCATTTGAGATGGATAGCTTTGGAAAGGGGCAAATTTGGGAAGGGAACGGCTTTGGCTTTGGACATTAGGCCGTGGGGTAGTGTTTGGGTAGTTCTGAGGATACATGGTTAGATTATTGGTATATGTTGGACGAGCTGGTTGGTATGGGCGCATATGGACGTTATTGACTTGAGGTTGGGGGTATGGAATTGTGTTTGCTTGGTATAGTGGGTAAGGAGGGATGGATGGTACTTGGGTTCTTGGGTGTGTCGAGGCATATCCTGGCATGAAAGATTGCTGACCTTGCACATAATTTACTTCTGCCTCCTTTTTCTAGGCGGGAATCCTCTTCTTGCTTCCTCATGGCTCATAGGAAGTTTCCGGACTTAGCCAGGCTCTCAATCCATTCTCCAGCTGTTCTGAGCTAGAGAAATCCTTGTATGTGGCTCCTGCCATTGCCCCGATATAAGGGATCCTAAAGTTCCCAAAAAGTATGAACACATTTCAGCTGGGATGAGTGGTGGCTGAATTTGAGGCTAAGGCTCTCCACCTTTGGGCGTAATGCTTAAATGGTTCATCCTTCTTCTTCTGCATTGAGCTTAATTGTTCTCGGGTAGGTGCCACTTCAGATTGAATTTGTATTGGCTCATAAATAGATCGGCCAATTTTCTCCAGCTCGTGACTCTCAATGGTCCAGCTGAATGTCCAAGTCGGCAGGTCCAGTTAAACTTTCATGGAAAAAGCTAACAAGGAACCTTTCATCTTTGGACCATATTGCCATCTTAGTACAGGAGCTCTTCAAGTGGAACAACGGGCCGGTCCCATCATACTTTGAGAAGTCAGGGACCTTGAAGTCTTTGGGAACTATTAGGTCTATAGGAGCGCAAGTTGCTCAATCTCCACACCGCCATAGGAGCTAGGACCTTGGATAGCTTTAATCTGTTCTTGTATTTTCTTCATCCACTCTTCTTTGAACCTCTCTTTCTCCACCTCTGAATGATCATTCCCTAAGAAAGGTGATTGTTTTTGAACAACAACACGGATGGTTCCCAAATAGGGGTAACGTGTTCATGCTCTTCAACATGTGCATTTTCTACGGCATGATAACCTTCTCAACGGGAATCACTATTGGCATCGTCTGGCGGTTGAGAGTTACCTGACATTCCGCCAATGTCATTCATCCCTTGGATGATGTTTAGAGCTGCATCTGATACCATAGGTATGGTTATCGTTGCAGCACTTGGTTGTACACTCACTAGCATACCCAACCTGTCTCGATTTTGGTAAGCTCCTAATAAATCTAGTGACTCTTTCATGGCTAACATTTCTTCTATCCTTGTTTGATTATTCAACATTTCGTTCAATTTTCCTCTAGTGCATCAACCTCCATGCTTAGATTCCTTCCTGAATCAACATGAGTTGCATCTGAATGAGCCTTTCCTGGATCAGCATTACCTCCTGCCATTTTGGTCGCGCTCTGGTATTGTGGACAGAGTTTGATCGGTATCCGTCTTCCTTGGCGCCCAATGGTTACAAATCTTCACACTATCAAAATGTTAACAACATTCAAGCAGGTTAAACAAATTTTTTTTAAATTATAACTATATGCAGAAGAACGAATGAACAATAGTCATCAAAAGCTCTTTGTCGACACTAGGATGCCCCGCACCCATTCTTATGGGCATATCACCCTATAAGTCAAGGTGCGGTTAATAGCGACTCTTTAGGGAGAATCCGCTCCTTTATAGATGCTATCTAATGAACACTAGCAATGCAGTTCTTCTTTTCTATATGATTGAGTTTCTCACATTCTTGCGTAAGGATAAACAATCTCAAAGCAAAAATGTGATTGATCACTTTCTAGGGGAACATTTGACCCTTCATAGAAAGCATCGAGCATAGTATAGACAATTGGTAACTTGCAAATATTAAAATTTCATTTACTTCCGAGTGAAATTCTAAGTACAAATCATTTCAGAATACATCATACACTAACAGATAGAGAAAACAACTACATCAACAGGACCTTCATTCATGAAACTACATCAGAAGCTTCATCTTCTTTCTTTTGAGACCTGGCAATGCTTTCGCATGAATCCATGAATTCTGTCACTTCTTGAGGTAACTTGAATGGTGGCATCTTACCAATTTGTTCACTTGCCTTTGCAAAGCAATGGACAAAGTTTGGGATGTAATGACTCAATTCACAGCTAACTTCCCATACTTTTCTTTCCATTCGAGGGCCTTTTCTCTCCATGATTTTCCAAATTCGGTCGCATCAACAAATAAGTCATGATCCTGGTTTGCCGATGTCCACCCGAATGGCATCATGTTTGGTCTGTGCCAACATTGTTGACAAGTGTTCTACTTGCGCTTCTAGTTCCTTTTTCTTGTCCTTCTCTTTGCTGATCTCCATTTTCAGGCTCCAAATGCTTTTATCTCTATTGCTAACTTCTTGTTCTACCCTTTTTACATGCGACTCTTTTGTTAATCTCCTTTTCCTTTCTTTTTCAAACATATGAAGTCTTCCTTCCAGCTCTTGAATCTTGGCCAAATGGGTAATCGGAACCTTTTCTTTACCTTTCTTGGATCTTGTGATAGCACATTCATCTTTTAAGGCTTCAACTTCCTTAGCCATTTTCTCACACCGACTTTGAAGAATGGTATTTTCCAGATCAGATGCCTCCTTTTTCTCTTCCAAGAATCGCATTTGTGCCTTCATTATTTCTATTTGGGAGGTGAATTGTGCTGTTTCTAAGGTTTCCATGGGAACCGTCTTGTTTGGAATGCTCTTTGGGATATTATTTTTCCCAACTCTTGCCTGCCTCCATTCTCTGTATTCTTGAGAAGAGGTTAGCCGTTGTTGCCCGAGCTCCTTTTTCCTAGGACCTTGATGTCATCCCATGCTATTTTAATCTTCTTTTCTTGTTCCATGGTACTTTTATCTTTCTGATATAGGAAACTAAACCCCTCAAGTTGCCTTTCTTGTGGTTTTGTTTGGGTCCAATGAAGTTGTCTAAGCACCAATGCAGGTGTGTAGGAGATACATCCCCTTGGACCCATCAAAGGAACATTGTGAAAGTCACTGCAACTATATATAACGCTTTCTCCATGGTACCAAGGGCAAACCCATTTGAAAGAACTTGATTGGATTTCTGAGAACTCTTTTTCCATGCCAGTGCCTCTTGATGACTTATCTGCACATGATGGAAGCTTCCTAAAGGATCAGGAAAGAGGCCCATGCGATTATTGGCATATGTGTGAGTCATGAACCAAACGTATAACATTTGCGAACAACATCGCAACCTCCACCATTTTCTGGAGGCAAACTCCCAAGGAAAGAAAGGTATCTGCCAATATAGCCGGAATAGGATTCATGCCTTGTGTCTCAAACTTGAAAAACACATCCATGGCGGCCTGGTCAACAACATCTGGTGTGAATGGAAATAGGACTAATCCATAAAAGTTTAGTGCCAACGTTCGATTGAAGAAGTCCCAATTTCCTTGTTGGGCTAAGGTTTGCAGATGAGTTTCAAGAAAATTCCTCTTGATTCCTTGAGTGGATCCCTCACTTCCATTTCCATCTAACTTACTTCAATTCCAATTATTTTGGCAATCTTTTCTTTACACATAATGCCCTTGATAGGGATACACACAGACTTGTCTCGAATTGGTAGCCTTATCATGACCGAGTACTCTTCTATGGTTGGTGTCGTATCAAAATCAGGTAACTCAAAATAGCAAATAGAAGAGTTCCAAAATTGCGAGAGAGCACTTAATGTTGTTACTTCTACTGGGATAAGTAGCAAATCCAATATACGCCCATATGTGTGTCTAAAAGGATCGGACTTCACGAGGCATCAACTGAATTATTTCTTTCACATTCTCAAGCTCGTTACTAGTCACTTGGAACTTTGATGTTCCTTCTCCAATTATGTGCATTGCTAGTGTTCATTTGTATTGCTTCCATATTGCTTTGAACTGATGATGACTTTTGCTTTATTAACAATCAAAGATCACACTGGGAAATAAAAAGATGAATGAGTAAAATTAAACAGATGGAAAGAAAGGACAGAAAAAATGCATGCTCTTATCGAGAATATAAGATGCTTCCCTAAGAACATGATAACACACAAACCTATCAAATTTTCTTATCAGAAAGTAAATTATGGAAAGAATAGGATGTGATGAATGCATGTGATAATGTTTTGATGCAAGATTAACTATTTAAAATAAAGCATAAAGAAGTGCAAAGTAAAGGATGAAAGAAGCATGCTCCCTTTGTCCTAATAGGGTAAAACAATGGATGGGAAGTTCTAAGGCCAAGAACCTGATTTGGGCGGTTGCTAAGTTCAACTATGCGTGCACACATTCATGGTGGATCTAGACTTCTAACCTCATGGTCCCCATATTGCCCCTATCCATAGGACAGAGATCGACCTTCAAACCAACCATAAGTAAGGATGAACCCTCTCAATATGATTGACCCATAAAGCCAGGAACAACCTGAGTGGTATCCCAACAACTATCAAGTGAGCATGAAGCCCCTCATGACAATGTCAAGAAACCCCCTATCCTCGTTCGCAGGGCTCGGTATAGAGCCCAACAAGTGTGTGAGATAAGTGATTGTGAAGTGTGTGCAGGGAGCATACAAACCTTTCAATCCTAACACTACATGCACTCCTGCAAAACAAAATACAAACAACAAATATATACAGAACAATAATGGTCGTCTACCCTAAGGTTTATACATAAAGAATATTAAACTTCTAAGAAAGGAAAAGCATTGTACAAAATAAAATAAGAAAGGAAAAACAGAAATTGAACGGCTATATTTAATTTGCACAATTAACTAAAATATGCCTTACTCTCTTCCTAGTCCCCAGTGGAGTCGCCATCTGCGCAAGGATCGCGGGGACGGCGAAAATTAGTTGTTAACAATTGGAGTCGCCACCAAGTTTATTTAAGTTGGGAAAAATATGGAAAAACCCATTTATTAAAAAAGTGGTCTTTGAAACCAGATTTGAGTTCGGAGTCGTTATGCATAGGGAAGGGTAAGAATTTACGCACCCTAATACACCCATCTTTTGACGGTACCTTTCATTAAATGTGCAAATTAAATAATAACCCTTTTCTAAATAAATAAATAGATGAATAACAGAAAAACATATTTACAATTTAAACAAAACAATTTAAGGAAAATTAATTTTTGACTTGACAAGGATGCCCTCCTACGTATCCCCTGGTGCAATGAGAAACTCAAAGTCATGTAGTTCGGTAAAATGATTCTGTGTTGATGGATTTTAATCAACGAATAGAATGTGTTGATTGATTTTAATTTTGAAGATGGGCTTTTGACTGTTGACTTATTAACAAAGAAATCCGATTTTTGCATGGGATTCAAGTTAGCACTAAGCTATTCAATAAATCCTTACAATTCAATAGTACATGAAGGAGGCATCCACCTCTCTATCACAACTATTAATTATTGCGCAGATAAAATTTTATATTTTTTGCATATTTTGTTTGTTTTTTTTTTTTAGAAAGAGACCTACACATCCTAAACTAAAGAGACAGACCCTAGCCCATTCACTAAAAACCACAAAGGGTTTACTACCCAAAAAAAAAAAAACTAGGGCCCAAGTATCCCAAAAATGAATCTGATAAAAAAAAAAACCAATACCCCAACCCCACTTTCCTAATTCTAGTTTACCCTAGCCCAACAACAAGCCTCAAACAAAACAAAAATTTAACATACAATAAAAATGAAGGGAAAGAGTGACCCCAAAAAAATGATAAAATCTAAACTAATGTCCTAAAAAGAAACTATTTCTTCAACCTGGTACAGAGACACAAACAGGGGAGTAGGACGGCCGGTCTTCAAGGAGGAAGGGAAAGCTTCCGGCGCTTGGCATGGCCCTGCCAGGCTTAGGCGGACTCCGGAGAGGAGGTGCGTGGGGCGCGCTCAGCGGCGGGCAGGCGGTGGCTGGCGGTGCTCTCACGCGCACGCGCGATGCAGGTGCGGTCTCTGCGCGGAAAGGGCTAAGCGCGCGGAGGTCCTGATGGTTCTGTCCGCCGTTGTTTGCGGTGTTGGGTGGCGGTTTGCGTCGGCAAGGAGCGGAGGCTGCCAGTGGCCGTATAGGCTGCGAGGCTAGGCTGGGCGGCGTTTTGCTTCGCGATCTGGTTTGTCGCTGAAGGGTGGCTGAGGCTTGAAGAACGGGGCGTGGGGGCTGCCTTCGCGGTGGCGCCTGGGTTTCGCACGTGCCACCCGCGGCTTAATGGTTGAGACCTGTGATTTGATTTCTGGGTTGTTAGTGATAGGAGGGTGATGCGCTGATGGGTGGTTTGGGTGATAGTGTTTGCAGTTGTGATGATGATGGTTGGTAGTTTTGGTTTCACAATGATGATGGATGAAGGAGTGTGATTTCGTGACTGGTTGGTAGAGGTTCCTTTTTTTTGTGTCTTTGCTTGTGTTTCAATGGCTTGTTAGAAGATTGATGGTGAATGATAAAGGTGATTCTGGTTATGGCTTTATGTTATGGTGGAGGACTGTGATTGTATAGCTATGAGATGTCAATGGCTATTGTCATAAGAAAAATAAAATCAAGAGATGAGAGTTTTGATGATGGTCATGGCAATAGTATTTTGTGAAGGTGGTGAAAGGGTGGAAAATGGAGATCCTCCTGCTATGCCGGCCTCCTCCTCATTTCAATCCCCCTCTATTATTTATGTCCTGAGCTTGTGTTCCTTTAATCAAAAGTTATTCCCATGTTGTTCTGAGCGTGCTGAAGAACCACGCGACTTTGCTCCCCACGCCTTCTCTCTTGCCCATTACTGAGTGCTCCACCAATTGGGTAGAGAACCCATTCCCTGTTCAGGAAGTGTAAGGAGTGGAGCTGACTTGCAGGGATGGGATAGGGAGGCATGGTCTCACTCCCGCCTTTTGTTCCCCTTTCATTTTTTTTTATTTTTGTCTCTTTTTTTCTTTGGATAGAAGTGTAAACAAAGCAAGCTTGCAACTAAAAACGTACTTGGGCTGGGTTAGAACGAACAAAATACCAGAAGATATTTTTTGTATATTAGACTAGGCTCAAATGAATGAATTGGATCCTTGTTTTTGTAAGAAAATTTTTGAATGAAACAACTAGAAGACCCTTTTTTTATTTTTAATTTTATTTTTGGTTTGTGTCAAAAGTAAAGAAATATTGGTAAAAAAGAGATAATGAATATTCTTCACAAGCTGAAAAAATTGCCAATTTTTGGGTTTTCTGTTAATGAGCTTGGACAAATCCGTGTTCATGATAAATCAGAACACCATGCAAATCTCCAGGATTGCTTGGGAATTTATCTTCCTAGGTTGATTAGAACTAATTTGATCTATAATATAGAATTTGTCACAAGCAGATTCTATAAATATCATATATAAATAAATTTACCCATTATTTCATATAAGTATAAATCACCTACTAAAACACCATATACAAATTATTTTTCCTTCCATTGGTCTTTCAATATTCAATCCTAAGCTAACGAGTAAACTCTCACTTTTAGTTTTTCAAATTATAAGTATCGATTGCAATAATTGCCAAATTTAAGAATTGAACTTTTAGACTTTTAATTAAAACTAATTTGATTAATAAAAAATAATGTTAAAAATTAATTTGATCTATAAGAATGGAATATTAGAAATATAAAGATATTTGTTTTAAACTTTAAGAATTCTTATAATCATTACTTTCAATTTAAAGTGAAGATTTAAGCCCCTATACCTCTATGAAATGGGGATTTATGTTGTATAGTTGATTTCCGAAACACCACATAGAACCTTATCGAACCTACACGCATTCTAGCTGCGCGAGTGCTGCAAAATAAATGCACTTGCCAGATATTGGCTTTCAAGCCATGATCCAAAGCTCAAATTATTTTATTTGACATGTGTCTTATTGTTAGGAAAAAAAACTTTCAATTCATGAGTTAAATAGAGCAAAAAGAAGCATAGAAAATTTAACGTAATTCAATCTTTTCTGCATACCTTTATGGCTTCATGAATGAATCCATTAAAATTGATCAAATATGCAATTATCAATCTGAACAAAATTTCAACATCTATATAATGGGTCCTCCTATTCCTTCAATAGTATGCAAATACATACTATTATACTATTAATATTTAGAGGTATAAATATTGAAATTTTTACACATTTCAGTTTGAGATAAATCAGACACCATTCAAATCTCCCAGGATTGCTTGGGAGAGATTTATCTTCCTAGGTCGATTAGACAGTTGGCTCGAGCACCAACTGATTTTGTTGCAGCATCCCAATCTTATGAAGCCTGCTTCTAGAATTTATTCGATCAATTAACCACAGACCAAGCGAGTTTTTCAACTCCAGGAGGTACTATATCTTTCCAAATCCCATTTTGTAAAACAATAACTACTAACACCTTTCCACCACCTTCATTTGGTAATTGAGGAACTTGGCCTGAAATAGAGAAGAAGGCATTGGTTGAACTTAAAAATTGGAAATTGAAAGAGGGCCACTATTAATTTCAGAGTGTTGTGGGGTGGATAATCAAAAACCCCAAAAGGACAAAACTTACATGATCTCCCTTGTCCTTTGTAATTACACTTGTCTCATTTTAGATTTTAAAATTTCACTCACTTCCATTATTTAATTTAAAATTATTACACTTAGGCTCTTATCATTTTTTTTTTAGTTTATAATAACATAAAATTCAATTGAATTGTCAAGACTGTCCTCACCCCACACCCCCACCCCCACCCCCACCCCCACCCCAACAGCCACCACCACTCACAACCCCACTATTCACTCACTACAAAAACCGAAACCCAATCCAACCCCACCCCTTCACATATCTGCCCTAAACCCATGGCCAAGGCAACTGAATCGACCCAGTAGCTGTCTGTTGGGTTTTCATTTGATTGTGACATTGTTACTTGAGAATGAAACTGATGTGAATTCAAGTAATTTGTCCAATCCAAAACCATATGGAAGACTACCGTATCAGCCACCAAGTTCTAAAAGCATTGCATTGGGTGTAAATTCGAGGTCGACCTTGTAATTTTCAGTCATTCATGGATTCCTATTATAAGCCATTCGATAACTGTTATTTTTGTTAGATAATTTGTTGGAATCACTAATAATAGGAGATCAAGACGGATTCAAAAATAACAGTTCCATATAAAAATAACCTGCATATCGAGATTTAGTTGCAAATTACGATTACCATTCCCACTCCGACTCTCCGAGGTGAGTGAGGCTGTGTAAGTCATCTATCAATTGAGATGAACATTCCGATGTTGAAACCCAACACTATTGTAGCCCCTCCTCATCACCCAAACCTGCTCCTCCCACAAATCAGAACATGCAAAACCATTCGAGAACTGAAGCAACTCCACGCCTTCCTCATCAAAACAGCACAAACCCATCACCCCATTTTGGCAACAGAGCTCCTAAAGCACTGTGCCACCTCAGATTTCCGAGACATGGATTACGCCCTCTCACTGTTCGACAAATTCCCCAACCAAATTGCTTTGCTTGGAACACTGTTATAAGGGCATTTTCCGAAACCCATTACAGGCCACTTCATGCCCTCTTGCTTTTCTGCAAGATGATCTCTGATGGGGTGGTTGAACCCAACAGGTTCACCTTCCCTTCTGTGTTGAAGGCTTGTTCTGTGTTGGCCAGGTTGGAGGAAGGGATGCAAGTTCATGGCTTGGCTGTTAAGCTTGGATTGTGTGGTGATGACTTTGTCGTGAGTAATTTACTGAGGATGTATGTGATGTGTGGGAACATGGAGGATGCCCATGTTTTGTTTCATAGGAGTGTTGTTGATGGTGCTGTGATGAGAGACAAGAGGAGGGAAGAGGGTAATGTGGTTCTGTGCAATGTGATGGTTGATGGGTATGTGAGGGTTGGGAACTTTAAGGCTGCTAGGCTGTTGTTTGACTGGATGCATCAAAGGAGTGTGGCTTCTTGGAATGTGATGATTTCCGGGTATGCGCAAAACGGGTTCTTTTTGGAGGCGGTAGATTTGTTTCGTGAGATGCAGATGGGAGATGTGTTGCCAAACCGGGTGACTCTGGTTAGCGTTCTGCCTGCGATTTCCCGTCTTGGAGCACTCGAGTTGGGAAATGGGTGCATTTGTATGCGGAGAGGAATAAGATTCGGATTGATGATGTTCTTGGCTCTGCATTAGTTGATCTGTATGCCAAGTGCGGAAGCATTGAGAAGGCAATTCAGGTCTTTGAGAGGCTGCCTAAGGGTAATGTGATAACTTGGAATGCTGTCATTGGTGGTCTAGCCATGCATGGCAGAGCCAATGATGTGTTTGAGTATTTTGCAAGGATGGAAAGAAGTGGAATATCCCCTAGTGATGTCACATATATAGCCATCTTGAGTGCTTGTAGCCATGCAGGTTTAGTGGACAAGGGTAGATCATATTTCAATCACATGGTTAATGTGGTTGGATTAGAGCCTAGGATAGAACACTATGGATGCATGGTTGACCTTTTGGGACGTGCTGGCTATCTAGAAGAAGCTGAAGAACTTATATTGAACATGCCAATAAGAGCAGATGATGTCATATGGAAGGCCTTGCTCGGTGCATGTAAGATGCATAAAAATATTGAAATTGGTAGGCGCGCAGCGAAGATTTTAATGCAGTTGGCTCCACATGATAGTGGAGCATATGTGGCTCTCTCAAACATGTATGCCTCGTCAGGAGATTGGGATGCAGTTGTAGATGTTAGGTTGATGATGAAAGACTTGAACATAAGGAAAGACCCTGGATGTAGTTGGATAGAGATTGATGGTGTTATTCATGAGTTTCTTGTTGAAGATGATTCCCATCCTAGAGCCAAAGAAATACACTCGATGTTGGAGGAAATTTCCAACAAGTTATATTTGGAAGGTTATATACCGGATACTACACAAGTCTTGCTTAAGATGGATGACAAACAAAAAGAAAGTGTGCTGCACTACCACAGTGAGAAGATTGCAGTTGCCTTTGGCTTAATTAGTACATCACCAAAGACACCACTTCAGATTGTCAAAAACTTGCGAATTTGTGAAGATTGTCATTCCTCAATGAAATTTATCTCAAAAATTTATGAGCGTAAGATAACTATTAGGACAGGAAGCGCTTTCACCATTTCGAGAACAGCTCATGTTCTTGTATGGATTACTGGTAGTTTGTCATTTCCTTGGAAACAGAATTCCACTACTAGAAAAGTGAGTATTTTCAACAATTCAATACATGTAAAATGTAAATGATTTAGTATTTCTCTAATTAAGTGCATTCTCCATGTATTATGTGCTTATTTTTCACCCATTAGCAACAAGATAAACTGTTTATCAACAAGATTGGTTCTCTTTAGCACATCCTTGTTATTAATATTGTTTTTGATTGAGAGATTCTATACTAGGCTCTAATTTTAAAATCTTGCACTTTTTTAACATTTTCGTCTAAGAAAAATGATGGCTTTCTTTCTCATTTGCTGAAATCATGCTCCCAGTAGTAGGTGTTGATTAATTAGTAAACAACCTGCAGGGGGAGATTAGAGATAATCTGTAATTTTCTGAAACCTCTCTGTTAATCGATCCATGTGCTAGCTACTTGTAATAGAATAGATCAGCATTCAGCAATGGTAGTGCTGTGGTTGTGGTTGTGTCGATAATAGAAACCAGAAATAGGAAGAATAGACATGGAAGAAACTGTGCTATATTGCACCTCATAGAGAATTGGTTCAATAAGAAAATGCAGTACAAGAGAGAAAATGAGCACTATAGCAGTTCTACTCTCCTATGCCTAAGCCTTTTGCCAATATCAAAATGCTTCCCTCACTCCTAATACTACCCAACAATTATACCCTTTTCCCTAACAAAATTGCTCACTACCATGCATTGCATATCCCCTGCCAGCACACACACGCATAGCAGACACGACTGTGCAAGTTAGTTAGGGCCAGTGGGCCCCACAGAACCAGCATTCTCTTCTTCTTTTCTGAATTACCTTAATAAACTTCCTTCTTTTTGTACACTTGTATCCCTTTGGGGAAACGATCTCTAAGACTACATTTGATCTGCATTCTAGCTTTGTGTTCTAGTTCTATACTTCTATTTCTAGATGAATTTTTAATTCAAATATCTGCATGTGGAAGGTTTCACCTTTGGTAACAGGAGAATTTTATATTGAGAAGGAGTGAAGGAATTTTCATGGACTTGCACAAGCTTTTGTGTTCAATCTTGAGGTTTTGTTGAGGTTGGCTGTGACATTTTTTGCTACTTGCTACTTTCTCAAAGTCATTCAAAATTTGGTAAAATTACTCTTATTGTTCATCGTCTAAGGAGCCTATTTTTAACATCGTTTTACAGGGTTGGGCTTAATGTAAAAGCTAAGGATACTACCAGGGAGATGGTGGATTCTGGGTTGCAAGTATCAGGTCTAAAGTCTTTTTCAGTCTCGTTTTCTGGTTTAAGTCTGTGTAAGCTTGTGCTCAATCTCTTCCTTTTGCATTTATTTCTGGTTTTCTGGCATTTGCTTTCTCTAGAGGAAAAATATAAGTGGCTGCAAGCTTAGCATCTTTGGGAACGGATAATGGAAAACTAACTGTGACATTTGGTGGTTTTGCAGCATGAGTAAAAGGAGTCATTTATTCCTTTTGCCAATTGCTTTTGACCATGCCCTTTATTTTCCTATGAGGACTTTGAAAAAATCACAGAAACTGTGTGCAATAGCTGTGGTTCAATGATTTTGGAGATGTTTCTTTTCTTGATTCATAGAACAGAAAAAAGAACATAGCAGACAAGAACTTTAAAGGAATTCATTTTCTGTGGTTCAATATGGAAACCGCAGAAGTCATGCCCTTTGGCTCCACATTAATCTTAGCTCAATTTCCAAAGCATAGTTTCATCTATGTTGCTTTCAAGTCAGATGTTAGTCCCTGTCACACCATCATGCGTATTAGAAGCCTTTAATTTGATGGTTTGAACTCTGTTTTTCTAAAGACCTTAACTGGATACAACCACCTTTCACTAGTTTATTTTTATTCATCTTGCTCCCGCACTGATGTTATGTCAAGAGTCAAATATATTAGGCTATGATTGGAAGGGATGAAATGAAAATGGGAGTGTTTGAGTGACATTAGGCCTCTCACATCCCTTCTTCACACACTCACTTTGATTATGGCAACTGCTTGTTGGTTGGCTAGATTTTAAGGCTTTAAAAGGCTTGGAATTCTTTTATTTTAAAAGCCTTTTAGTATTCTTTCTATTGCCTATATGGATTAGCATATTGAAAATTCCTCTGTTTTGTCCATTTGTTCGATGGTAATAGGTGCCTTTTCAAATGTGAATGTGAATTTTCAAAGCCTCTTCTCCATCACAGCGCATCTGTTTAGGTTTCTCTTCTTTTCAGCTTCTATTGTTGTCTCCGATCTTGGTAACTTCATTTATAAAATGGTCTCATTAGCTACATATTTGCTGTTTTTAACTTTTCATTGTACACAACAACTAAGCTTGGTCTTACTAAATGAGGTTGACCACATAGATCAAGCAATGTCATAGCTTTATCATATAATATATATATATATATATATATACTGAAGAATGTGGAATGATTCTTATTGGTCATTGGAAACAAATACAACATATACAGCAGCTAGGCTAGAGTAGAATCAACTTACAGCTCATCAAGATGAGAACAAACCAAATGAAATCTGTCATCACAGAAAATGCAAGACACTTACCTGTCGAAGACTATTCATCAAGCTCCCCAAATCTCCGATGACATCTGTTTGCTTAATAATTCTATGAACAAGATAATAATAACATTTGTGAGCTAATAATGTTATTACCAACTCACTTAAATTAGCTCTAGATTTCAAAACACTTAATTTCTGAATCTTAGAGTTCCAACCACCCTCCCCACATTCACCATTAGGGGTTCCAAACCCATAATTCTAGTATTTGATGGTTGAGATTTTGTCACCATTTATGGTGACAAACTCTTTATTCACCGCTTAAGTCTTCACCTATCAACAGGGAAGATCTTAAAAATGACTCATTTGAAAGTGAAGACAATGATGAAGATTTTGCTCACTTGTGTCTTATGGTAGATCAAGTTGATGAGGTATAACCTTCTTATCAAAGGACTTATGGCAATCTAATAATCTAATATAATATAATATGTAAAAGGAAGACTTTGGGTGAATTTTGCCATTTGGATTTTATTTTTGACATTTGGAAAAGAAATTTGACATATGGCACCAATATATATATATATATATGAATGGAAAATCTGTGACAATTGTTTTTTTTTCATCAAAAAGTAATTATTAAATTGCAATATCAAATATGTTTATTTAAAAAAATTCAGGCTGATTATTTCTATTTAAATTTTTATTATTTTAACTATAATCGTGTTAATTCTTCATTGTTATTTTATAAAAAAGCAAGTTTCTACTATATATAGATTTATGAATTTTTTCACTTTAAAATTTATATGTTGTTCAATAAATTTTTAAATAATATCTTTGGTCTTAGTATATAATTACTTTTAAAATACTTTAAGTTATTATGTATTTAGGTTTTAAAAATAAAAAAGTTAAAATTATTTACTTTCTTTTTCCTTGATATAGAATTAAGCATGCTCTAAACCCTAATGCAAGCAAAAAAATAGTCATAGTAGTTTGATTTCACTATTTTACATATACATGATGAATTCTATCAACATAGATATTATGATTAGTTAAAAAGTGGTTATTAACACAAACTATTATTTTTAACTAATATATTTTTCAAATATTTATATTAATATTTGTATATTATTCTATAATATAATTATATATTACAAATATATTTATTTGTGAATATTTTGATGAAGGAAATTTTTTAATTTTATCAATTTATTTATTTATATATAAATTTTTAAAGTGTTTACTTTATATTCATTTTGATAGGTTTAGGAAATGGTTTGGAAAAACTGACATGTACCCCTATAAAAAAAACCTAACATGTGAAAAAAATTTCTTAGTTATGATATCGTATTCTGAAAATGAGTTGTTCTACTCTTTTATAATTGAATGTTTAAATTTTTTCCTTGGGAAAAAAATTACACAAAAAAATGTTTCTATCTAGACAATTATTATAGAATTAAATTATCATGTTCAATATAAACATATATATTTTGTTTAAAAAATTTTGACTTTTGATGTTACATTTTATGAGATTATAAAATTGTCATGCAATACAATGAAACACAAATATATACAAGAAAAAAAGGTAACACAAAAAAAAAGTTAGACATTTTTTTAAAAGTTTTTAAATCTCAAACGAAAAATATAAGTATATATTTAAGAGAAGGGATCAGTTTACTTCAAGAGTAAGAGATAAAATGAATTTTGACTATGTATAATTTTTTCACTTTTAAATTTATATTTTTATAATGAGAATTTATCATTTTTTGTTATAAATATTAAAAAAATTACCTGATTTATTAAAGTTTCTTATGGTAAGATGTTCAAATTATATTTCATATAGTACAGATTTATTACAGTTTATTATAATCTTTGTATATTATAGATTTATATTACTATTTTATTTTAGATTACAATACCCATACCCAGCTCTTCCTGAGTTACCAAAGGAACTACCATCTTATTTCAATTTTATAGCATCACCAGCTGAATGATGATTAGGCGATCCCATGAAGGCAAGTAAACAAGAATCAGCCAAATGAGCCTTATTTCCAGTTCCATAATCCCTGACCCAATCAACTAAACCAATTTTTTTTGCATGATATTATTATTATTATTATTATTATTATTTTAATTTGAACTCACACTGTGATCTCAAAAGATCAAAATTAATTAACATATTAATTCACTCTTTTAAGTGATGATAAAAGTAAAAAAAAAATTTCACTTAATAATGCTAGTTTTGTGTTGGAGAAACACCGGTGCTTTGAAAAGGTGCAATTTAAGACAAAGCGTGGCAATAAAGCACCAGTATAAAGGGATGAAATTCTGATTTAAACAAATGCACAACCAACTGTTGTAATGATACAATCTTTTTCCCCTTCTTGGCCCATTCTATTGGGACAAATCACGAAGAGCATACAATCAAACTCAAATAGGATACTGGTAGACAGAGGCCGAATTCTATGACTCAATGGGATAAGTGAGAAGAAGATAGCTACAAGGGAAGAAGAGAGGAGGATAGAATTTATTCCCCTTGGAAAATTAAGGGAAAACTCTTGCACAAGTGAAGTTTGGGAAATGGCTTCTTTTCTAAGCAATCACAGTTATCAATTTGATAACGGTTTGACATATGTGACAACATGTACAGATTTTTAGGATATCTAACTGGGGACAAGAACTCACAAACCACGATTGCTGCAAACTCACTCAATGACATCTATGACAGTAAAATAACAAGGGAAAGAAAGAGTGAAAACTTCTCTTTCTTCCTTTGCTTTATGCTATTCTTTGTTTCATGATTTTGTTTTTTTTTTTTTCTTGTATTGTTGGTATTTTAACACGTGGAGCCCTGCGGCAGTTAAGAACACCAGCACCAGAGGTAATGGTTCCAACCAAAGAAGAGGATTTGGCACCAAGACTTGAGGCTCTGGCATAGCTTGATGCAGCTCCAGCTCCTGAAGAAGTGAAAAAAGCTCCATTCAGAAGAAGGTCTCCCTCAGACCTCCAATTCCAGGCTTTCCATACTGGTTCCCCTGTATCCACCCTCTTTGTCACCTGCATCACACATCAATTAATTTACTCCCAATTTTTTAAACATGAAGTTCAATCAATTCACCAGAGTTAGCATATTATGACACTGCTAGCATTTTACACATTTTTAAAAAGATGTTACCTCCTTAGCAAAAGGGTTCGGAGGGGCAAGGTATCTGTTGCCCTGGCTGTTAATTGTGGGTTCAGCACTGCCACCAATTGCATACATCTCCCAGTGGGTATAGTCATTGTTTACCACGTGGAAATACCCATGTCTGCACCTGCATTATCAATAATCCGTCTTCACTGTTAATACCCAATAAAAATTAGGTGAATGTTACAGTGTAGTTTGCACATCAGTGTATAATTGAACAAACTTTTTTCATTTCTCTAGAAAAATATAAGTTTACCATCTCTTTCTTTTGTCAGATAAAAACTACACTAAATGTACTGATATGCAACTGCAAGAAAGAATTGGCCTAGAAATTATGGCATCCATATCTCCATAACATCTTATTATCATTTCTTCTTTCTTGATCGGATCAGAGGTGACTTCAAAATCCAGTTACATGAGCTGGACAAGGAATAGACCAATTGGAGATGGGTTTTTCCCTAATGAAGGGCCTCGTACATCCCAAAGGGATCAAGAAATCTTGAAGCATGGAATATTTTTTTGGTCCAACTGAACCATGGTATGAGTTCTTCAGGGGGATAAAGGCACGGTATGAGTTGGGTAGCCCAGGTTGAAATTTTTTTAGTGGCCTTAAAAAGCCCAATACAAAAAAGGTATTCAATGAGGCCTAAGGCCTCTAGCACCAAAAAAGGCCTACGCCCTAAACCCAACATAAATACTCATATATGCAAAAAAAAGAGAGAGAGAGACAGTGAAATTAAGGCCTAAGGGATATGCCAAAATCAAATGAACTGAGCAAGAACATTAGTAGCAATGGCGTGTTAGATCTTATTACCTAGGCATTCTTTGAATAAGACCCTCGCCAAAATGGTTGTAGGCAATAGTTACTTGCATCTGCTTGTCTCGGACATAGGAGTCACTGTGACCCAGTAGCATAACCTGTACAATAACAATAATTTTCAAAAATCAATAAATGAACTCACTTGATCCTTTATTTTTTTTTATTATTCATTTTAAACCACCTTAATGATTTAATTAACATGGTTTTACTTTACCTCATTATGGTGGGTAAAATAGTTGTTGGAAATGGTAATAGCAGTCGATCCCATAATAGCATCAATGAGCCCATCAGCGCAATTAGACAGGGAGTTATGGTCAATCCAAATGTGACTCGAACCAAAGATGGAGATCCCATCCCCATCAGCCATGGTCCTCCACCCATAATGCGAAGGCGAGCTCCGCACCATAGCATTCCCAGTTGGCTTGCAGTCATGAATATGCAAGCCATGAATGATGACATTGGTGATGAACTGGAGCGTAAGGCAAGCACCATAAGCAATGTGCACGTTAGCACCCCGACCATCAATGGTCTTGAAGCTGTTCATGATGAGCTCTTGTTTTAATGTGATCACCATGTCCCTCTTGAAGACTATCCACAGTGGCCTGTCTTGGATAACTGCGTGGCGGAGAGTGCCTGGTTTGGGGTTGATGGGGTCGTCGTCTGCCGGGTCTGTCACGACATAGTAACTGCCATCACGCGGCCGACGTTGCGGGCCGAAACCGATGCCACAATTGGCCAGGCGCTTCGGCGAGCATACCATCGGCGGTCGCAGCGCAGCAGTCATCAATTGGGTTCCCGGTTCCACATGAGAAGAAGTTCAGGTTCCTTCTCGCTGTGTGATTGCGAATGCTCCTGTGTTCAAATCCATCAAAGTAATACTATGAGAGCAATGCTATTCAGTCACAATGATGTAATCAAAATTTTTTACTGAAAAGAGATTCTTGGATAAATACATCTAACAAATTAAAATTAGGCACACTCATAATAGAAGTGTGTTACATCAACTTTAAGTTATTATACTTGTATCTATACAAAAGTTTTTTCTTGATAGAATAATTTGAGTCTATATTTACATTTTTCTTAAGAGTAAAGGTAATGATAGAATTCACTTATTTATTTAAATTATTACCAATTTACCAGCGAAATCTTTCACTGCATTTATTATAGCTGGCGTTTTGAAGAATAAGTTTCATTTGGCTATGCAGTTCACAATATTATTATTCAGTCATACTTCAATCTATTACGATAAGAATGTGATTATGATCATAAGAAATTTAGAGGTTAAACTGTAGCAGCGTTTAATTAGATGATGACATAAAAAAATTCCATATTATGAAGCTCTGAAATGAATATCCTAGCAGTATGTGAACAGATACCTAATAGTTTAACAAGCAAGTTACAAGCAAAGCATGTGGAACTATTTATTCTTTTAATCATAAATTTCCGACCGAAGCTGTACTAGCGGGTCATGTGCGTCTTCAATTATGTATACGGATAGGATGATACGGTCCATACGGAAAATGGGGGCTGACATCTTCCCTCGGTTTCAAAAAATTTCAGTATAGACACAATTTTCACAAGTCACTACACTCACAATAAAATAAATAAAATTCATAAACAATATATATATATATATATATATAAATAAGTCTATTTTTCATCTAAATGTGTCTAATGTGAAGGGCCAAGGAGAGGAGGAGCTAATTTCTGCCTAGAATATAGATTGGGGTGTCGGTGTCTGTGGTATAGCCTAATAACTTATACTATATAATAATTGTAACTAAATTAAGGGGTGTCGGTGTGTGCATGTTAATAAAGTCATGTGCCTAGAAATTCTCACTGAATAACTTAACTATATTTGTGTCAGACACAGCAGCTGCTAGATTAGATCATCCGAAACACGACTATGGTGTAGGAAATGTTATGGTGAAACCAGATCTGATGTGCAGTTTGGTGCCCTGTGATTGTGTGTACAGGCTGGAGAGAGTAGCAGATTCATGTGGCATTGATTACCACCCCCCCCTGGTTGGATAATGTGGGAATCGCATAAGTTCCAAAACTTGATTCGATTATTGGGCATTATATGTGGTGCTGTAGGGGAAAGGCAACCGATGACACACGAGAGTTTTCTCCACTGATTTATATCTTCGTAGGACCAAATAAATCATGTGCATCAGATGATACAATTATTGTATCCATTGGTATTGAAGACTTTTGAAGTACTCACTGATTTTGCATCAAATCTTTGAATTTCCCTGCCAATTGGGCAATTTGATATGCATGTTTCTGCTCTATTGCATCACCACCCATTGAATTCCCTTACATTTTTGCATTTTATTATTTAGTAGTTTTAATTAGTCCTAGAAGAAAGTAACTTACACCTAATGTCCACCAATGAATGTGAGTAGGGAAGAAACTAGGGGACCACTGAAATACAAATGTAAGGAGAAATTTAGATCAGTAGTATGCATAAAAAATAATGATTCAAACAGATCGAGCAATGAAACGTGGATTTAGGCACTGGAAGGTATTTGTACTTGGAAATAAAATTCGGATGAGGGAATCAAGATAGAAGAAAAAATTATATTGTAAGCAACAGGGCCTGATCTGGCGACATTAGCATGTGGTGAAGCTGGCAAGTAGAATATAGGGACTTCAACTTTTCAAAGAGATATCCTTTACAAACAACCATCATGGTGGTTGATTTATAAGGATCATAAAAGGCAGCTTGATAAGGTGAACGAGTCATTAAAGCAAGAATAACATTTCAATGTTCATGCTAGGGAGAAAAACAAAAAGGATGGCAGTGAGAATTTTAAAGATTATGGTGCCGTGGGTGAAAAGGAATAGCAGTCCTCTGTATATCTGATGGTCATTTAATAGGGGAATAAAAATGCATAAATTATAAACTTTCATTAAATGGGGCCTGTACGGCTTTATACATTCGAATTTCACTTCAAATTTATTGGGGAGAAATAATATATGTACTCATATTTCTATCAATTCAATCAAGAAAAGAGAATTATTGGACAAAATATACTTCTCAAAATAGACCCAAAATTTTGTGTTGAAAGTATGTTGGCCAATAAATCTCGATTGATGTGTATAAATATCAATTAGGACAGTGTTGTTTCTTATCAGAAAAATGCTAGATAATAAAATTTTTTGTCTAAGTTTAAATATCAAAATATTAAAATAATGGCATATATATTAACTCTTATACGAGATAGATAAATTCACCTGACAATTGCCATAATTTCTATCAATATTTTTCAATGTAGCATTTTTCTTTCTAAGTTCTAACATGGTGATATATGCTTAAACGAACAATTTTGCTCTAATTTTCCTGGTTTTATTGATGTGTCAGTGTGGGTGACTTACGAGTGGTAACTTAATTCGGCAAACGAGGCATAAATTCTGGGTTAAACCCAAGAAAGAGAAAAAGTCATTGAGCTAGCTAGCTTCCTTCATGACAAAGCAACAGGGTTGAACCGGAAAGATTGAAAAAAGCATAGCAGCTTTCAGTCTTTGAACACTAAAGGACTGACCACCCTTGACTCAACGAGGCTTTCAATTCAATAGGCGGATGAACACAGAAAATGGGGCGAAAGTGACATCTATAATATTTTTTTAATTAAAAACGGATTCAAGATAAGTTATCAAGGGGCGTGTTTTCCTCATTTTTTTCTGCAGTACCTCTCAGTTATTGTTATAATTAAAACCAAGAAGTGGGTTTTCCTGTGCTTGAAAACGCTGACAGTGAACATTGATCATGTGAGTCTTCTGCCCTAAGCCCAAGACGAAATTAAACTAATGTACCCAGCACATGGCATAGTATGTGAGAGATATGAACCAATAATATAACTGGAAAAAGTAACAAATTTTAATAATAAGCATAATTAATAGCTTATAGTTTATGAACTTTATATATATACTTATAATTATAATTAAAAGAGTTTAATTTTAATAAAATGATAATATAAAAAAATTTATACTATTATCTAATCAAATTATCTTATTTAAATAAATTTTAAGTTATGGGTAAAACTCAGGTATTTTAATATATGATTAAATAAATGTAAAAATCATTAGTGTATATAAATTAAACTCATAATTATATTATAATTATGAATGTTGAGAGAGAGAGAGAGAGATTACATATCAACCATAGAAGGTATGTCTTCTGGGTTATTAACAGCATGCTCCTTCAAAGTGTCACCTGGCCTGCAAAATCGTGGACCAAAAAAGATCAACTGCTTGAATAAAAACGACATCGTTTAGGAGCAGAAAATGACAGAATTAACCCCCTTGCTCGCAGGGACTTCCGACACAAGCAAAATTTCATAAAGAAAATAAAAAAGCGAAAAAAAAAAGCACTGGATTCGAATTTCGAACCTAAAACACAGAATTACCAAAAAAATAAAAATCTCAAAAAGTAAATAAAGAAGACGAGAATGAGAATATATAGTTTTGTAAAAAAAAAAACAGCGAGTGATCTCAAGGTGAACGCTTTCCCTCATGAAACAGAGAGAAACATGGGGTGAATAAACTGACGTAACGGTATTAACGGTTCAGATTTTTTTCAAGATCCGATCTCAACAGCTCAGATGTTCCTCACACCCTCGGGGTTAATCCAACGGTTCTCAACGAGTTTCGTTAGACGGTCACGACGACAAGTCCAACGACGTCGTTTAACGCATTATACTTGCACAAACCGCGAAAGCTGAGAAAAAAGAGAAGAAAAAAATGCAGCTCGAAGTCGAAACGGTAATAACTAGTAAACGACACTAACCTGTTCGCCATTGAAGAGGAGTTCTTCGAGCTCTTCAAGCTCCCAGTTCCCACATTGCCCCTGTTTTTTCCACCCAAATTCAGAGACACCAAAAAAAAAAAATCACAAAAATGGCTCACATTGAACCCTCAGAAAATAGCAGAAAAGTGATTAATTATTAAAAAAGAAAAAGGATAATTGACGGACTCGTTGATTGAGGTGGTGGCGCAAGGTGAAAGCAGAGCCGTGAGCAAAAGACAGAGCGTGAAGCATTTCATTGAAAGCTCCATTGGCGATTATTTCTATTTTGTTCTCTCTCTCGCTTTTTCTCTGTGTTGTTGTGATCAGTGTTTGTGTATGAAGAAGGGGAAGAGGAGAATGATATGGTGTTAGGGGAGAGAAGAGAATGGAAGTAGGGGGGTTTATATAGAGAATGGAATGAGAGAAAGAAAAGAGAGATAATAATAATAATAATAATAATAATAATAATAATGAGAGAATGGACTGAAGAACGTGGTGATGTGTGGGACTAGAGTCTGCGCTGGCCAGAGCACACTTGTCCACACTTGTATTGTTGTATACAATATTCCATTGTGGTCACTTAGCATTTATTTTGAAATATATTTAATTATTTTTAAAATAAATAGTTAGAAGTAATGTATTTTTATATTTATTATAAATTTTATAAAAAGATTTTAGATATTAATTATTTCATAAAAAAAGATATGTCTATAATTTAGTGAAATCTTATTCTAAAATTAAGGGTGAAGAAAAAAAATTTCATGACTCAAAATCACAATTATTAAGCACGATTACTAAATTATTCTTCAATTATTTGATTTTTTCTCTTATTATAATTGTGTTAAGGATATTTTGGAAATTATGACATATATTCTAGAAATATAGATTATAAACAAACAAACTTTAAATTTATTCCTAAAATCTTAACAAATAATTTTAGGAATATTTAATATTAAATAAACACTTTTTAAATATATTTGAGAATAATATTCTCAATATTATAATTCTCAAGAATGCGATTCTTGATAATCTAATTTCAAAATTTGAAACATACGCCTCTTGATTCCTTAACTATGGTTAAGTTAGGAAGCCATTTTCAACAGGCGGCTTTACCAATGTTTAACCATATTGTGACCACACTTCTAACCGTCACTAACTGCTTTTAACTTTCCTCTTCCTCTCTCTCTCAGATGTGGCATGCGCCTCGTCGGTCACTCACGTGCCATGCCCTCTTTTGATTCTAACACAGTGGCTTTTGCTCTTCTCTGACCACTCCATTATGTCAAGTAAGCTAATTGGCAGTTTTGTTTTTATTTTCTATTACCATCGAGATTAAAAGTTTATACTTTATACACTTCAACTACGGCGTGAAAATACTGATCCTCGGCCTGAGGTATGTCCCGCCTAATTTCATCTAGCCAATTTGATAGATGAGGTTAGCTCTGATATTTTAAAAAGTATTTTTTAGATAAATGGAAGAACCTCTATAGAACCTCTAAAGTGAACTTGGAAAAAAAGAGAGACGTGATCACTTTTATTTACAAAAAATAGAACTCAATTGGCGTGTTAGTCAATTTGTCAAATGGCATGGTTCGTTGAAGAGCCTCCCATAAATATAGTTTTTCTTTATGGCTATTTTGTTAGTGGCATAATTTTTTGAAGGCCAAAATGGTAATTCTTCCTTAGCTAAGTAGACTAGGCTTCAAGGTATGAATGCAGTATATTGGGTGTAACTGGCCTATTTATATTGTTACTACTTCTATTATTTGAAAAATCTAATGATAATAACTATTTTGATTTATTTAAAAAATAGACTCTTTTATCTATTTAAGGAGCCATTTGACATATATAAAAATATAATTTTATATATTTTTAGAAGTTTTTTAATCCTATTTAAGAGTAGAAGTTTTTGTCTTATTTTTTATTATGATATAGGTTTTTAAATTGGTAACTTTCGGGCTATGTTAGACTTTTGAAAAAACTAGGATAAGGTCATTAAAAAAAACATATAATAGATATAGGTTCAAGCTCAAATTACTTTTTTAAAATATAAATCACACCTATTTAAATTGAAGTCTAACTTAGCCTAATATATTCCATCCCTAACTTCAACTAATCTTATATAAATTGGATAAATTTACGATAGCATTAATTAGGGACAGATTCAAAATAACTCTAGGGGCGTGGGGTATGCCAATTGAGTTTTAGTTCATGAGAAATTGTGTTTAGACATGATGTTTTAGTTAATCCCTCTTTAATTAGACTGTCAATACATCTAAATTAAACTAAAAATATATATCCATGTCAAAACAGCAAATGTGAGACTTAAGACTTTAAATTATGTTTTACAAGTCAATTTGCAGATTGATAGGCTCACAAATCTATTGCCTAAATGCTAATCACTATAATTACTTGAGAGACACTTTTTCTTTTTTATTTTTTTCGTCACCTTATCTTTGTCACAACTTTACTTTTAAGTTTGGGAAAGTGGCTATTAGCACTCTCATTTGCCTATTTTTACTTCATATTAATTGCTCCCCATTGTATTATTCCTCGATAATACTTAGAGTTATTTTGATAATTAAAAGCCAATTGAGAAAGATATAAACTAGCTAAAAAAGCATGGACAGAACTGTGACACTAGCAGTTGATTAAAAAAAGTTGGTCTTCTTACATTACAAGCTTTTTTTATCACACATTTAACAAATTAAAAAGAGTAAGTTGTTAACTTAAACCAAACAATCGATCCAGTGAGAAAAAGTTGGAAATTATTTTATAAGACTAATGTGAATCGTGATGACTTCATACAGGTCAACTAATTCCATGCTAGCTTTTCAGTTCAAATTATACCAGCTCTTGAAAAATCACTACAAATGGAATGTTATTCTTTAATGGGTAAGTTCAAAACTGAATTTCAATTATCAAGGACCTATTTGTCACACTATACACGACATATAGAATAAACTAAAATAATACATAATTGTTTTTATATATTATTTAGTGTGACCTACGTATTTCATAACTATATCTATCAAACCTCTCTTATATGTTAAAACTATGGGTAACTTAATCAATTCTAGAAAGATAGAATAAGTTCTAAAAAGCTTTTTACATATAAGGTTTATTTTCCTTATTTAATTAATTAATAATATAATAGATAAAATAATTATTAAATCAATAATAATAAATAAAATGAATATTTAAATTAAAATAAATGATAATAAATGAAATAATGAATAAATATTTAAATAAATAATAAATAATATTTATTAGAAAAATAAAACTAAAAATATTTGTTTAATATTTTAATTAATGGTATAATTTAATACTTATTATTAAATTAAATTTGAAATAAGTTATGATAAAAAAATACTAGAATAACATTAAATTATATAAAGAGATTATATTACATTTTTTAATTTATTGAAATTGTGAATAGTTATAAAATATTTAAATAAATGATAAATAAGATTTCACATAAATGGAAATTTTAAATAATAATATATTTTTTAAACTAGCATGTCTTTTTGGGAAATTTCATTTATTCGAGTGTTGATGGCATGCAGGCCTATATTTCTTGGTTTCAATAGGACTCTTTAAGAGCATTGTTTTTATCTATTATTGTCTAAAAATAATCAAGTTATTAATGATTGGTTGGATGAAAAAAAACATCATTTTATTTTAATTCAATATTTATTTATAATTTGAGTTATTTGTAAACAAATACTAATATCATATATTTTAAAACTATATATATAATTGATAAAATTATTATTTATTTTTATTTAATATTTATGTATAATTAAATTATTTGAAAACAAATTATTATATTATATAAATAAAATATAGTATCTTATACAATAACATACTAAACATTGTATAATACTAAATGTTTATCAGATCTTATACTATCAGATTTTATTATATTAAGTCTTTTATTATTAGGCTTTATTCTATTAGGCATGCCAAATAAGCCCCAAATGTTGGTCTTTGATTTGATGATTTATTCTTTAACAACCATGTCTGCCCGTGAATGCTAATGGCCGCAGCTGATTCCATCTTTGAACCATTTCCAAATGCTTGGAAGATTCATCTATTTGTTCTCAAGTGTATTCTACAGGTGCAGGAGGCTACTAAATTGTTGTTTCAATCTTACTGCTGGAGTGAAAGTGTCACGATTCTATCCTTGCTTTTCTAGCTAGTTTATATGTTTTTCAATTGGCTTTTAATCATTAAAATAACTCTAAGGGTATTTGAGGAATAATATAAATGGGAGCAATTAATATGGAGTGACAATATTGCCACTCCCTAAGTTTGGTGGTCAATAATGGATAAGTAACTTGAAGAAACTTCAATCAATATGATTATTATAAAAGATTTTTACCGTAACTGTTTAGATCTTATCTTATGAATCAATTAATATGTTTATAAGAAACTAATAAAAATAATGTTAGTATATAAGATGGATTTAATTTATATGCATTAAAATGTAAATTTTTTTTACATATTCATCGAATCATGTATTATCATGTCAGTCGTACATACAATGAACTTGCACACCAACTAGTTAAAAAGTCATTTAAATAAAATATTTTAATTGGATGATAATATAAAATAATTTTATTTATCAATGCATCAAAATTAAATTCATATAAAATATATGTGAAAAGTGTAGTGACACTTTATATGTTTTTGTATCTAAAAAATATATCAAAGAATAAATTTGTCTCTTGAAATTTGAAAGTATTATATTAGTCCTTCACAATTCGAAAAATATGACAAATTAGATTTTTCATATAGTTTGTTCAATATTTTCTATTTTATTATATAAACTTTATACAAGTAACCAATCTATATCATTTTCTTGAATTGTGGAGGATTAATAGGTTCAAAGCATAAAGAATTAATTTGTTCCATAATATATTTGCGAGTGACCAAAATGGGATTTACTATTTACTATTTTATAGATATTTTTAATCTAATTAAATATATGTCTATCAATTTTCTTGCAACTTTTGAGAGGATTGTGGAGGAGGAAGGCTTATGCTTCCCCAATCCCTAGTTCCATCTCAGCAATAAAATTTTCTAACCCTAATTTTTTTTCATTTATTTTGATTACGAGGACAATTAATTGCTCTATCATTTTATTTGTATTTTTTTGTGGGGCACTTTATTTGTGTGTGTGTGTGTGTATATATATATATATATATATCTCTCTTATTGATGTTTCCTCTTGTAAGTGTTATTAAAAGCCTAAAGGGGTTGTCATTCTTCCTCTTTATGACTCTCCTACAGTTCGCCTTTCACTACTTTGACTTTTTTCTTATCTAATAAATTTCCCACGCCTATCAGAATTTGAGCATAATTGTGTAAGTCTACTTGTTTCATATCTTCTGTCTTTTGTTTTCATTGTCTCTTTTATAGTTTTTTGGTTTCCATTGCAGGTGTTTTTATATGCTTTTGCATATAACAATTTTTTTTTATTTCCTAATATGTTTATCGCGATATGTAGTGACTAATTATTTTGTGTACTATAAGTCTATTTAAAGGAGTAGACATTCACCATAGGTTTTTAAATTGTTTCATTCTTAGGTCTATTTTAAAGGAGATATAATATACTCTTTAATTAGCAGTATTTTTCATTTGTTGGTGTGAAAGATAGTCAGACATGGTTAGTCTTCAAGCAATGAGCAGATTCATAAATCATTAATTAGTATGAGTTCAAAACGCATTTGATTTTTTATTCAATTTGAATATAATATGATGTATCTGAATTTTCTAATTTATAAATATTATTAAGTTTTTCATGAATAAAATTCTCTTTTCTTTTTCAAAAAAAATTTCAATTCCATCCAGGGAGGAAGTGGATCAGTTTGTGATTTAACTAAAATGAAACAGAATTTTGTATGGTTTTTCTCTGGTTTCCCTGAATTTTTGTTAGATTTGAATTTTGACACGCTATTACTTTATAAGACTTTTACATAGTTGTTCAACTATATATAGCCATATCATGGTAGAAATATTTGACTCTTATAATTATTATTTTAAAAGTCGCACTTATGGTACAGGATGATAATATGTAAATTCTTTTAACTCATAGAATGTCAAAATTAATCTTTTTTCATTAGAGTATTGACACTTTATAAGAAAAAATAATTTCTATACACTGTATAACCATCCATTAGAATTTGAAATTTTCTATTAAAATAAGTAAAGTTAACAGATATTGTTAAAAGTATTGAGTATCCTTACCAAATTAGGCGCTAAAAGAAATCTTCATATTTTATTCAAATTCCAACTATATAAATCAATTAGCTATTTTGTATGAAAAAATTTAAACAAAATAATTCTTATAAGTAAAAAAAATATATTTTATGTATGTATGTACAAAGTAAGTGCAATAATAAATAATATATATTTCAAAAATTAATTAAAATTTAAAATTATAAAAAATAACTTATTGAAAAATCTTTTAATCACGATGATATTTAAGAATAAATTCTACAATTATACATCTAATGATATTGAATGACACATAATAATATAAACGTTCATGACACATTAAAATTTAAAAGTATAAATAGAATAAAAAGTTTAATATTAACAAAAAGTAAAATTTTAATAATTTCAAAATATTTTGTACCGCCATCTAATTAAATTTTTTTTTGTTCATATGATCATTGAAATAGTGAATTGAGAATGAACTATATTTATTAATATACCAATACATAACTAAATAATAATATAAGTTTGATTTTTATATAATGACAATATTTAGTTGATAGAATTTCACTAAAATGATAAATCATTATAAGTGATTGTGATAATAGGTAGTTATATTTTATGATTTGTCATTTTAGTAAAATTCTATTAATTATCAGTATAAAATTATTTTACATTATAAGAACAATATTGGTTTGGATAAAAATAGGGGATAAGTTTCTTATTCATGAAAATTTATTCTCATTTTAAACCCCAAACCAAACACATCTTGTTTTAATAATATAATTTTTATAATTTTAATACATAAAAATTAAATTTAAATTCATATATTAAAAACTAAAATCCATGTTATTTAACAAGAGGTCAGGCCAATAATTTGTATTAATTTAACTTGTTTCATAAATTTACTATTTTATTTTCCAGGTGTGGGTGCTGCTCCTGTGTATGCTACCACGCTGTTTGCGAGCCACGTGGAGGGAGTGTAAGAAAGAATGTGGCGTTGCCATCTGTGCGAATCGTCTTTTTTATAACAACCTGTCGTGTTCTTTTTTATGAACTCACAAAGTTAAATAATAAATACTCATTTTAGTATTTCAGTTTTACCGCATATAAATTAGCATATTTTTTTTTATAAAAGTCACATATTGCTCCCATGTATTTAAAAAAAATGGATAAATTGGTTTCTTATATAAGTCTATATAATTAAAAATTATTGTACAAACCTATAGGATGGATCAATTTATCCTTTTATTTTTAAAATGTGAATGATTAATATTACACTTTCTAAATTTGAGAGATTAATTGATTCAAAATATTTTAAAGGGACAACTTTAAATATTTATTTAAAAATAAATGGCATTGGCATAGAACGGTGTCCTTCCAGGAAGCACGGTGGTTAAGTTTGAAATTTGTTGCCGCTTCTTCTGCGTTATAATATTTTTTAATTACTTGAGGCAATGCTTATTTTTTTGAGAATACATGACAAATGTTGCCTATTCATAGATAACAGTTTTCAAATATGTTTTATTGATACCTAAAAAATATTGCATTCTCTATTTAGGTGTGGCAAATTGTATAAAACATTACTTTTGAATAAAGAATTCAGTGTTTTTAATGTATCAAAGGCAATATATTTGAAAAAAATATTATCTATAAGTACTTATAGGCAATAATGATACTAGACCAATCATGACCAATTATTTATGATAATATTTTTTAATAAAGAAGGTAATATTATTTAAAAATTTTAATTTTAATATACTAATAGTGTAAAATAATTTTACACTATCATCCAATCAAAATATTTAGTTTGAGTGACTTTTTAGGTAGTGGGTATAAAAATCAACTATCATAACTTAAATGGTAATACATGATTAGATGACTGTGTAAAAAAATTTTATACTATCAATATATGATAATTAAATCCTTATTTAAATATTAAAAACAACATATTTAAAAAGAATGTTATTATGTGTACAAAGATAACATTTTTCAAGCGTTACCGAGATCCGAAAATATTGCACTGCCAGTGGCTGTGTAGAATCTATTAACAGTTAAAATGAGAAATCATTTGTAATGTACTTTTACCTAAAAAAGCTAAATAAAAGTATTATGACTCTTGTTAATTATGTTCTAAAAAATTTGGTTAAAGACTCAATAAAATAAGGTTTGGCTAAAAGTAGTCATTTTAAGTTTCACATGCGAGTGAATATTCATTTTTATTTTTAAATTATATTTATCTATTTAGTTCATAAAATTACAAAAAAGTTATTCAAGTTCCCTAAGATAATATTTGTGGCAACTAATTTGAATAACCAAAATGATTAAATTGAATCTTCTTTTGCAATTTTAGTGACTAAAAGCTTTAAAAAAACTTTAAAATTATTTTGAAATTATAATAAAATAAATTTGTAGAGCTATGGAATTTTTAAAATTAATTTTCTCAGTTTATTCATTATAATTATAAGTTTATAAATTCTTATTTCTATTCTAAAATAAACATCTCATTTTAATGCATGAAATTTAAAATTCTTTCTCTAAAGTTAAGTATTAAAAACTATATTTTAGGCTCATTTTTTTTCCTTGTAGTATTCCCTTATTTGGTAGGTGGAAAACAAATCTCTTAGGATAGATTAGCTAGGTGTCTAAGCAGAAATTCTTTCCAACAATATTTTTCCATACACACAAATCCTGGCTAGAGCATGATTGTCCTAGTCTCATGTTCTTCCATGACATACATAATATTTTATTCTATTCCAAATAAATTGTGCGTGATTTTTCTAAAGGCTTTGATTTTCATTGATTCCAATAACTTTTTTATAATTTTACTAAGAAACTCATATATATAACCATAAAAATTAATTTTCATTCATAAATATTTTTAATTATTTTTTGAAAAAGGACATCATATAATTCATTGATTATTCTTGTCCAAATCACATGTATGCTCTTATACTAAACGTAATCCCATTTGAGTCAAGTAGAACCACTAGGATGACATAGCTTTCCCTCCCGAATTTCAACATAGCTTGCATATGCAACCCAAACATGAGACTTCTAGCTAAGTTAGAAAATTCCGCTACAAATTGATCTACATACTCATTGATATGATTCATTGATAATGGTTATATACTAACAATCAAATAAAAACATATTCATATATAATATGCTTGTAAGTAAAACAAAATAAATTTACAATATGAACTGTAAAATTAACACAAGTATAAGTTTGAACCTAACTATAAAAAGAGTTTGACTTTAGTATAGAATTTTTTTACAACATCATTTTTACACTAAATGTCATTTATTAGGTCATGACCAACGCTCAGAGAACTCATCCCAAAAATAGATAAATTAGAAGATATTAATATAGGTCTAACAACTGGAAGGAAGATAGATTGAATTTTGACAAATCTCAGAAGATATAAATATAATTTTCTCTTGAATTTTTTTTTAAAAATTATACTGATTATTAATGAAATTTGAACTCTTACAAAAATAAATAAATTAAGAAAGCCTTGAAAAGGTGAAAGTATCCGTATTTGAAACTATGAAAACTTTTCATGACAAAATGGTTTGAACAAGTGCTTTAGCAATTACTTAAAGTTCATTATACTTAATATTGTGCTAATTTATCTAATGTTAAAAAAATTTTATTAGGTTAATATATGAATAAAATTCTCTTTCACATTAAAATAAATTATAGTCAATCAATTGATATTAAACAAGAATCATTATCATAAAAATACATGAATTAGAATCAAGCTTGATTTCATATTTAATTTAAGGTACTTCAAGAACAAACTGTATATATTAGAATCAAGCTTTGAAAAAGAGTATGATGATAGAAAATATATATAATCAGACAAACATAAAGAAATTCTTTTGGATCATACCTTTATTGCGACAGAAGCTGCTAAAAAGAGTATATGATCAGCTCAATCACTGCAAGCTCACTTCCATAAAGGAGTGACAGCTAGCAAGACCAAGCTTTATATGGGTAAACACATGCAAGGTTCAAAAAGACCCTATGATGAGGACCCGTGCTTATCAATTTAAAATATTTTATCCAATTTACCCTGTCACTTCCACTCTGAATTTATTGCAATTTTTTGATTTATTATTCTCTTAGTTTGCAGTGAAATGTTGTAATTTATTATTCTTTTAATTTATACATACATATATATATATATATAAATAAAATGTTGTAAATTAATAATTAATTAACTGCTTCCACGAATCGAGCTAAAAAAACATGCGGGTCAAATTCAACGTTTGTGTGTGAATGTGACAAATAGAGTGACGACTGAGGAGGAGGGAAAAGAAAAAAAGAACTTCGATGTTTCTCCAAAGGTTATATTGAGGTACAAGTTATAACACATTTGATTTTCTTTAAGGTTAAAAAGAAAGGGGAAAAAAAACACCAAGAACAAAAGAGCACTGTCCATCTTTAATACTGCTAAAATGGAAGATGTCAATTGTCATCGAAATAAGCATGGTGATGTCTGAGCTTTTGTGTTAGATAACAAAGAGCCCTTCCATAAAAAAAAAAAAAAAAGATAACAAAGAGCCCTCACATCTAAGCTAACTTTATTTTTTCCTATACATCATTTAACTTTAATAGCTGCAAGAAAAGCATCAAGTTAAAGAGTCATAAACACTCTCACGTAGTCACATTATCATTCACAACAACTTGGCAACATTTTCACTGTTCCGCCAATGAGGGTTGGACAGGTGGTAAGAAGTGGACTCGTTTCCCATAAAAATAGAGTTTAATTTTCACTGTGACAATGACGACTTTTTAGTAGATGATCTCATAAATTCCTCGTAATACTCTCTAAGCCAGGACTGTGTCTTAACCTTAATGAGATGAGTGATTCGAACCCACCTAAATTTTTTATTATAAAATAAAATTCCACCTATCATTTTCTCCATTAAAATATAACTAGCAACAAGATTTGGCAATCACAAATAATTTGCCTTAAGCCTTCCTCAGAAAACAGTGCAACGTTTTTCTCCGCCTTGCTATGATGCCAGAACTTTTCATCTTTAGACTTTAATGTATTTGCTGCTTTTAATTTTGCTGTCATCTCATATCATGAAAGCGAAGGGTAGGCCATATCCATTTCATGGCATATGATTTTCCCACACAGAAGAAGAATACAAACTATTTTAATTAGCATTAATACGAAAGAATGATATGATTAAGTAATTAATCAAGTACAAGCAGCATGTCTGAAAATTAAAGTCGGGTCTGCGAGTTTATGTATAGGAGTAAAACACACATAAAACTTCCTGAATCCAAATTAATCTTTCCTCAATTCTAGTTATATTAAAAAAAAAAAAAGGTTTTTCTAATTGGTGTCTTGAGGACAATTGCTAAGGTTTTTACAACTAGTAAGTTAAAAAGTTTTCTGATGGATCTCACAAGTTCAAAACATAATAATCATAGTTTTTAATGGTAAGCTTACCTTTTTTGAAATCTTAACTATTACTCTAAAGATACTGATTAGCAAAACCTATATAAATTAAATGGAGAATTGCACAATCGGATGAAGAATCTGGTTCCAAATTTTGACCCAAAATTTTAGTTCATTTCTTATATATTTTCAACAACCTTATCATAGCGCATACATTATATTGTATTTATTAATTTGTTCCAACAGACCGACTTATTAGTCGCTTGCCATTACCCGTGCTGTTCACTAATGAAACCGTGAACATTTTTTTAATAATGTGTCTAATTAAAATACTTCGAATTTATTCCAAATTCAAGCATGGTTTTCTCCGATCTCAGAATTGCGCAACATACATGTATCGTGCACCCAAATTAAAGCCAAACAGAATTATTGCACGTTGACTATTGCTGAATTATATAGGCGTAACTACATTTGTCGTCCCGTCAAAGAGCACCACCTTAATTATCATAATCAAGAACCCATTTGACCATAATGCAATGCCGAATGACTAAATAAGAAGCTGACTCGAAGAAGAAGGAGAAAAATTGAACAACAATAAAAATATAAAAGTTAAATATGCAATTAATCTGATAGCATATTGAAAATTGATAACCTTCAATTAAAAAATTTATACTATATATGTTTATTTATTTAACTAATAGGAATGTGTTAGAAAGGGAAAGTAAGAGAACTGAGTAATACCATCTTCTTGTTTCAGCGATTAATAGGAGAATGAAACGAAATTTTTTCAATCTTATTTGAAAATTATACTATAAAAATGGAATAAAATACTTATTCCCATCCTTTTCACTCCCATTTTGAGAAAGAAAAAATAATAATTTCTCTTGAATTATTTTCTGTTCTTGTGTATATTCAAACACTCAGAGAACTCATATGCCTTTTGTATCCCATTAATCATTACAAATGCTAAGCGGAGTTGTGTCCATCACATAGAAGGAGGATTATTGAGATGATAATTACAAATATTCTAAGTGCTCCCCCCCTCCCCCTCTCTCTCTCTCTCTCTAACTTGGAGCAAAAAACAAAGAGATAGTGAGAATACCTAAGCAGTGTATAATAAACCTCTAACAAGCTACTTATGTGCTTTGTTTTTCTTTGTATTGTTGTACTTTCTTCTTGGATTTTCTTTATATTTCTCTGGTACGGTTGTTTTGCTCGCTACTGCATGTGGCTGGCTTGAGCATTTAATTTGCTTATCAGGAAAAAAAAATTAGTAGTTAAAATTCCAAAGGTGATTGGTCCATGTGATTGTACATGTTGACTTTAAAGCCAAAGAGATTGGTAATTGGTGAGAGATTTTAAATATTTTGCAAATTATGAGATTATGTATATGGTGGAAAATAAAATTTAATGAGGATAAGGGCATGTATAGTTTGAGTTTCAATTTTTTAGTTTTTATTTTTAGTTTTTTAAATTTTGTGAAGAAAATATTGAAAATTCTTAAAACTATGAATTCTAATTTTCAGTTTTCATTTTTAATTTTCAATATTTTTTTTATAAAATTTTAAAAACTGAAAAACTAAAAATTAAAAATTGAAATCAAACAGGCTTGATTTCCTTAATGTTCGGTCTTATTCTATGTTATTCTAGTCTGCCGGGAACCGAGACTACTTTTTTTTCCTCATATGACTCTATACAGCCAAATACGTTGTACATTTGTCTTTTTTTGGTTTCATTGTGCTTTATTTTTTCACAAATCATATATTATATTATATATCATATATGTAATTCTAAAATTAAGTTTTGCTAAAAAAAAAATATATTGATTGACATGTTTTTCTATGGACTATTTGATTTCCCACCCATGAAAAGATATTAATTGCATCAATTTTTATAGGAATGAGATTCATATTTTTTTTAATGAAAAAATCACATACTAAATATTTAATTTAATAGGAATCTAGTTTTCAAATGAATTAGATTTTTTTTACAGGAATAGGATTCAAATATTATTTTATAAAGAGTTAGTTTTTATAGCAATAGAATTCAAATTTTTTAATAAAAAAATCACATATTAAATATTTAATTTAATACAAAGATATGATTTTCAAATGAATCAAATTTTTTTAGGAATAGGATTTAAATATTATTCTTTTAATAAAATCTGATTTTGATTCAAATGTTAGTAAAAATCTTAAATAATATTGTTAATCTGGTTTTCAAATAAATCTGACTACTTTTTATAGGAATAGAATTCATATTTTTTTTTGTAGGAATAAGATTTGAATATTAGTAAAAATCTAAAATATTGTTAATAAAATCATTTGAGTAATAGAATGCAAATGATTTGCATTACAATATTTTAATAAAACTAGATTTTAAAATATAAATGATTAGTATTAGTATTTCATTGTGCTTAGTATTCAAATGTATTTATTATTACTCCACTTTTCTAATTATTTATTTACCATTTTATTTTATAGGATAGGAATTAATAAGAATTAATATATTTATTTAAAGAATGTAATAATTTATTTTACTGCATAAATATATGAAATATAATTTTTTAAATGTAGATAAATGGATTTAATATTTAATAAACTTTCTTACTATTAATTATCCTAGACATCACAATGGTAATAAACTAGTTAACATTAATAAAGGAAAATTTTGCAGTAGTGACGCATTATTAATTATTGAAAAAAGAATGTATCGTGAGACATATTTTCATTTAAAATTAAAATTAAGGTTTTATAAAAAAATACAATTAAGGATGCAAGTGAGCCCACAGTCTAGTGGTAGACTCATGTATAACTCAATGGGGTCGTGAGTTTGAATTTCATCCCCTCCCCCTATCCTCTACTTTCTTAACTAAAATAAAATTACAATTAAGGATTAATTTAAAATCAGAACAAAATTACAAAAACCAAAAGAGTAATCAATTTTATAGGTTACTCATGAAGTACTTTGTTAAATTAATATTTTATCGAATACAAAAGTTTATTTGGGAATTTTTAATAGTTTAATTTTAATATATTGATAGTGTTAAAAAAAAATTATACAACTATCCAATTAAAATCTTCTATTTGGATGATTTTTTTTAAGTAGTGGTATAGAGTTAATCATATTGACTGATGTGATAATATATGATTAAATTATAATGTATTTTTACACATTCAAGATATAAATTCAAATATGTTCCTTAATTAGATAGGTACATTTTTTTAGATATATTTTTTTAACACGTTCCAAGTACATTTATAATCACATATACGTGATTCTGGCTAAGGTAAGGCAACACATGGGGTGGTTAGGCTTGATATGGCAGACCCTTTTTTTGGGCATACAGTTCATCATTCCAACTCCTGCCTGTTTCGTTGTTTCAAAAATTTTGAAAATCTTCACGTACATTAAAAGGTTTTCTAGAATTCTTCAAAAGCAATATATATTTGTGAACGGAACGCTGCAGCCTGAAGCTGTCTGGGATTTTGTATTTGTGTGAGACGTGACAAAATTGATTAGAACCAAACAAATTGACTCGCTAGCATACTATTGTCCCAAATGGATGGCATGTGCACATGCAAGTGTGATAGCAGTTTGGTGCGGGGGCAGGGCGAGGGAGTAAGATTGACCCCTTGAGTCGAACACACGTCCCTCAAGTACAGCTATGTGATGAACTTGAGGCCATAATTAAGAGTATGATTTTTAAGAGTTAGAATGTTAAAAAATTAAATAATGGCCAAAAACTTTGGCCACTTTCTCAGACTTTTGGAAGTTTCAAGTGCTTGCTGTTTGGTTTGAATTTTTATTTTTTCAGATTTTTAAATTTTAAAAATTAAAAATTTTATTAAAAAAAATATTAAAAAAAATTAAAAATTAAAATAAAATCAAGCAGACCAATGGCTTGCCTTCCCTCAACTTAGCTATCCCTCAAGTTAAACAACATTGCCAAACATTTTTTCCAGGGAGAAAAAGTACTCTTTATTTACACTTTTCAATTTTTTCAATCAATCATTGGTTACTGATTTACACTAAGTATTGCTATATCAATAAAAGTTGGGTACGGTACTTAGTAAATAAAAGACACTCTTAAAGCCGCTCCTGCAGCACTAATGGTTTGATCAACTTTGCCTATAACGAATAAATAAAAAAATAAAATAAAATAAACATTGTAATTTTTTTGCTAATGTGAATTCAAAGGGAGACGTATACGAAAGAATTTTTTATTTATTGATTTTTTTTGCTATGAACCATTGTAATTAATTCTTTATTTATTAATTTCTTTTTTTCGTGTAGTTCTTCCTTCGAATTCACATGGTGGAGCTTGACATTTGACTAAATACATTAGGCCTGAATTATTCTTAACCATTTTAATGAATCCAAACAATTAATGTTAAATAACGATAACAACTTGACCATTCTTGACTAAATCATTGTTGGACCACGCAATAACGTAGTTATTATTAGCCTTCTTCCTCCTTAAAACATGGTTAATTAGTTGCTTTTACAATTTTGTGCATGTCAATATTATAACTTAAGCAAATATAGAATGACTTATGCCACATAAAAATTATTTCTATATTGAAATTTGAATCATAGAATTGTAAGAATCAGTTTTGGTGAGAGTTCCCAGTTCCAACCTTATGACAAAGAAAAATCACATGGGGATCGACGCTCAACGCTAATCAAGGAAATATAGAACAGGTTGATTCTCAAATACTTGACCTCTGATTACGCCTTCCCATGATTGACGTTTATGTCTTTGTGAACTTCAGGTATAAATCTTAATCGTTTTTATCTCTCGATATTATTTTATATTTCCATCTTTATATGATATATGTTGAAACATGCCTCCCTAATAAACCAATTAAAATAATATATGTAACACATAATGACATAAAGAGTGCGTGTTCAATACGCAATTAATACAATATGGAAAATTGAAGGAAAATTGAACATTTGTTAATGTGATCTATTGGTGGTAGTAGTTGTAGGTAAGTGGAGGCATTAGTGGTAAATGGTGTAATTTGGCAAAGTTAGTCATTTTTAGCGTACGTGGGGAAATGAAGAAGCATTATCAAGTAGGTGATGGACTTTGTGGTTTCTTATTTGTCAAAGCATTGCCATTTAAGAGGTATGAAGGAAAAGCTAGGAAAGAGTCTAGGTTTAAGTTTGAGAAAAATGCTAGCCGAACATTAACTTCATTAACTAGAACTTAGTTGTCAAATAATGATGGGATATAGTAACTATTGATTCTTAAATAAATAAATGAACCATGTCATCACTTCATTTTATTCAACAATCTATATGTTTTTTAATAAAAATTCTAAAAAAATATATATTTTATTTATTTAGCTATCTAGAATTCCTACTAGAGATAGTGCTGGAATAGAAAAGAAATGAATAAATGAGGAGCAAACTCCTAAGTCCTAACCCAAAAATTGTCAATTTTCTTGGACAAAAGAAATTACGAAATGTGTCACTCGAATTACAACTTTCTAGCAATAGGTGCTTTTTTAACTGTGTATTGATGCCCATAAAGTTTGTGCCTTGTGCCTCACCCCACTAAATAGAGAAAAGATAAACAAAGTCACTAAACTTACATTATACATTTATATTAAGTTAAAAATTATAAATTACTATGTAAAATCATAAACCAATATGTAAAAAAATTTTACATACTGATTTATAACTTTTAATTTGATATAAGTGTATGGTGTAAGTTTATTGATGATTATATATCACTCCTCCACTAAATAATAGTAGGGTCACGGAATGTAAGTGTCACTAAATAATAATTGCGGAACCACTGAACGCACGTGTTACTCCAAGGAAGCAAAATGAACTGTGGAAAATTAAAGCTGAGGAAGTGACTTTGTATTGTCATCTTGACTCCGGGACAGTCCAAATTAAATATGTTAATTATATTTCAACTTATGAGCCACTTTGTTCCACTTTACATCTCTTAATATCAAAGAACAACAAATGGATGAAGGTGTGAAAACTTGAGGTTTAGTGTTTGGGAAATTATTATTAGCACATCGATAGTGATTGTAGCTCATGCGTTGGGGGGAATGGGCATTATATATAAGCTGTTACAATCACAGCCTTCTATGGCGGAGCAGGAATTGACTACAAGCACTCTCCCAGCACAAGAAATTATTACATGCGTAGGTATCAAATTGTCTGTACTCTATCAATCTATCTAATAATAAAATAACATTTAAATAAAAATGAAAGTCTTATTATATCGTGAAGCTGAAATGTCATTCAATTAGTATTATTATTGAGTAAAATACAATTTATTTTAATACTTTCTTCATACGCAATAATTTACAATTTGGTTACATACGATCGCACTCAAGTGGTGCTTCTCATTTTTTTTTTGATAAATTGTTAAAGAGAAAAGTCCAACAGACTCCATTCAACATTTTTCGACGTGTACTTTGATCCTATTAGTTTACAAAAGTACAAATTGGTCATGATATTTTTTATATGTTTAGATCTCTACATTTTGTTTGAAAACGCTAGATTTTCGATGAAAAGAGACATGTACGTAATTGAAATTTTATTTCCACTATTGCCTTCATGTGCTTCTTACAATAAGGTTATTTAGTTGGCACGTGCATCTTATATGCCCATTTCAATCCAAAAACTAAACATTTATTGATAAAATGTAGTGGTCCGCACAAATTGAAAAGTACTTGGATCAATTTGCATATTTTTAGCAAGACTAAAGTTAAAATTGAGTAAAGTTGAATGTGAGTTTTTGGAATTTTTCTATTTGATAATATCATCACAAGAAAAATAAGTATTTTCAATAATTAAAATTAACTTTGAATGCATTAATAAAAATATTGTCAAAAACAATAATTTTGACATTAACTTACTACTGAAAATATTTATAAATTTTTATTGGCATTTATTTGGCAGAGCTTAAAAAAAATTTTTTTTGGGGGGGAACAATTTGCTATGCAAATTAAAGGATGATAATTAAATTAAAACTAATTGCATATTATATAGTACATTTTAAAATAAATAATTAACATGACAAATATTAATAGGTTAAAAAAGCAATGTGTTTTGCTTAGATTTTATGAAAATAACTGATTTTATATAATAAATTACTAAGAAATTGAAATATGAAATATTTTGTTTGTGTTTTGTAATATTTAATACTTTGGATTATTTTGACAAAAACAATATAATTCTAAAACAATTAACTTATAATTAAAAGTTTAAAAAATCTGCTTTCACTTAATTATTAGTGAATATCACACTTAAAATTATAATTCTTTACATCTAAATCATTCAAACTTTTTACATAAACGTGTGAGGTTATTTCAAAATTAAATAGCTTAAATTTGGGGAAAAGGTTATTTTTTGCTCTTCCAAACGAACACCAAACTAAATAGTGTTAAAAAATTTCTAATCATTCTTAGGAATTAAAATAGATCAAGTTTAGGAGCTAACAAATTCATTATTATTTGATCATTAAACTTATTGCTAGTAAACTGTTGTAATTGCTTTTATATATATATATATATATATATCCACTCTAAAATGATGAATCGTGTTCAATCGTGATGTGATTTTTTGTTTGTTTGTATTTTTCAATTGAAAAAATGTGCTAATATACTTTTTAAGCTAGAGAAACACGTTTATATAGAGTATTATCATATATACATAGTAGTATAATTAGACTTCAAATCTATTTAATATTTATCATGCAAAAATTTTCTTTATGGGTGTGTTTGTTTTAGTTTTTTTGACAGAAAAGTGAATTTTTTGGTAAAAAAAAATCACCTTTTATAGAAGTTATTTGTTTCATCGATCTTCTACTCAAAAACCAAAAACAAATTATAAGATTTTTAAAATAATGAGTGGTTGAATCAAGATACAACAACACATGATTAAATGCTTGTGAAACATTTTTCTATACTAACAATGCATAACAATTAAATTCACACACACACACATATAAAAGATTTTCTAACAAATTTTTGGCGGACTACACTTAATGTCAAAATTTTCCCTTTGTTCTATCTCCAAAAACCTCATTCATAACCCCACTCAATAATCCAACAGACACAAAACACAAAGAAAACAAGAGTCATGGGTGCTAGAATGCCGATGCTGGGCACTTGGGCACCAGGAAGCATCTTGAGGCATTAGGTTGATTGAACTATGGGCGTTGAAGTGCCAGATTTGGCATTGGAATGCTTATAACACGTTGGAGCTTCTTTTAAGGTGCTAGGACAATTTCTTTCCCCTTCCTTTTGTAACTTGCTTTTGAACTTGAAAATTAAATGACAAATTATACTAAAATAAGATAAATTCTAAAACTTACTAAACTAATCGGAAAACATATTTACACACTTAAAATTACAAAAGACTCTTATCAAAGGTTAAAATTTTACAAAAATTATACAAACTTGGGTGCTCTAGGCTAAAAAATCAATAACAAGATGGAACATCATCCATTTTGCTAAATGCCATTTTGTGATGCAAATCCACATATTCCTAAATAAGTCTAATAGCTTTAAGTGGACCCACCTATATTATCGAATGCCTGCATGAAAAACCCTAAGAATGTAGAACTTATATTTTTGAACGCTATAGTGGTCAATGACAACAATAACAATGGTTGGTGCAATTGCACCATCATTGGTTTGCAAGTGACCGCTATAGTGGTGATGGCTATGGGACCGCTATAGTAGTTATAAAGCGCTATGAGTCAAGCAGTTAGCTCGTGGTGTTTTGGCCATTAGAGACCACAACAACATCATGTGTGTATACGTGCCATGGTGTTTTTCCTTATTAATTACTATAGACCGCTATATTGTTCCTGAACATCATAATATTAAAATAACGTAGTTTCATTACATGAGCCCCCCAACACTATAAAAACCTTCCACCCATGCATTTTTAACCTAAACAAAATTACTCTCTCATCCTCATCTTCCACCCTTTCATCTTTCCTCCTTTATACCTCTCTCATGTTTCAAGGTAAGGATTTGCTCATGGATTGTGCTAAGTTTTTCCCTTTCTTCTTTTTCATATGATTGGGTGTTCATGTTCTTGGTTGCTATTAATTTTGGATACTACCAATGTTCATTGAGTTATTCCCGCTTTTGGAGCTCCAATTCCTGCACCTTTCTTTTAACCTTCCAGGTAAGTAGGTTTAAGCTCATGGCTTTAATTTGGCCATTACAATAGTTTCTATATAACTTTTGTACCTTTCATGAAATTAGAAATTTAGTTATGCTATGAACATGCTTTTTAATTATGCTAAGTTAGAAAAACCTTGATTTTATAGCCTTCCGTAAAAATGCATCACAACCCGATTTGGATTGCATGTGGGGAATCCCATTCCTATGTAAGCCTCGTGATTTCTACGCCGTACAATATGCATATTTTATTCATAAAATATATTTAAATCATAACTTGAATCTCATACTAACCATAAATGTAATCTGAAATGTTATAATTGTGATATACAATTCAATTGAGTTGCTCAAATACAAAAAAAAAAAAACCCATGGATGACATAGTTTAAATACAAAAGAATCATAGCATATCAAAAGGCAAAATATAAATCTATGATCCAAGATCTTGCCCATCACATCACTGGAGTCTTCAATGACAAAAGACTTCACTACAATGTGAAGCTCACCCAGATAATATCTAATCCTGAGGAGGAGGGGAGGAAGATCCTGAGCTACACCTTATCTGGAAAAAGGAAGGAAAGAAGGGTGAGTTTTGCTACAAAACTCATGGGTGGATCCCACTAATAACCATACATGGACAAGGAAGAATCATACATAAATAATAATAATGTAACAATTACAATTCATTTCTATTTATTTTACATAATAATCATAAAATTGTAATTTATTGAATTCATGAAAGCTATATTATTTCCCAAGGCATTACTTAGAAGGATTATTTGTAACTGAAGGGTGGTACAAGTCTTAGCGAACATGAGTCCATAGCTAAGATCCGCGTCCTGGCTGACTCTATAGTATAATAATAACTTGCCTCTGGTATGCCTTAGTATACCAAGGTTAACAGAACAACCTTAACTCATAGTTCTGTTCTTAATAATTCCCCAATCTAAAATCAACTGGAATCATAAAAGGGGAGTTCTATGTGTTCTAAGTTCAACAATTCTCAATTATTAAAAATTGAACATAAACTTTATTTATCCTTTCATTAGCTATACTAACATCTTATTATCAAAATCACTTCTAAGATGATGAAATAACTCATATAATATTAACTTAATTCAATAATGGTCCCATGCATTTTAATAAACGTAGATTTTCATGTTAAGTTTCAAACATATCAATGATAAAACTCAAGCAAATAATTCCTAATCACTTTATGATGCTAGAAATAATTTATAAGATGACCAAAATAAGGCTATATAGATCAAACCCACTCACCTGAAGGGTGAAACGGTTGCCAACATTACTAGGACTCCGATGAGGGATGACACCAACGCTGTCATTACAATCATAAAACTCATAAGAAAACTATCTAAAACAACTCTAACAATATTGGAGAGCATCCCACTTGAAAACAATGGGAGAAATAACCAAATCCATCCAAGATTATGAAGGAACAGTAAGAAAGGGACCAAAATCTATTAACATAAGCATACCTTTGATGATTGGGAGCTATATTTGAGTGCAAATAAGAGAAAAAGAGAGGATGGGGTGAGGAGGGTTTTGGTTCGAAGAGAATGGGGAAGGAAGGAGTGGGGAAAAGGTTTTTCAAAAAAGAAGGCTGAAGAATGACGCCGTTTTGGTACTGTTCATGCTCCAGGGTGTAGCTAAGGCCGCGTAACACACCTCCGTGCACTTATGACCGCTATGACGGTCTAGACCCTGCAACCATTTTTTTTATTGCTCAGGGTATCCCCAACGGTAGAGCTAATTCCTCGAACTGGAAGATCACGAAGTGGGTTTGCCTCTCCCAACAAAGCCCCTTTCTATACACACGCAGGAGTCGAACCTTGACACATGCTTAAAGGATCCAACAACCTCCAACGTGTGCCGGCTTTGTTGGTAAACCACTTGCAACCATGAAATACATTTTATCACATAGGTGAAGAAAACCAGAACTTCTGCATAATTCCGTTACATAGCTTCTAGGTATCTCACTTATTTACATTTCTTAATTTTAAGTTAACTTTAAATATAAATATAAATAAGGAAATACCCCCCATTTGGATTCAAATAAAATATCAAAAAAATCAAAACCCTAACAAATCAAAATCTAAATTTTGGGTTTTAGTTCAAATCCAAAAGTTTGAGATTTTCTAAACTTGAGAGCTCAAAACGAAGGTTTAAAGATTTCATAAAATTCATTAAAAATCACTCCTCAACTTATTTTCCCTCTGGAATAATTACCGAGATTTTGATCTCAAGAATGTGATTCTAACATATAGCCCTCAAGGAGGTATAGATCCAAACTTAAAGAACTCTGTAAACTTGGTCCTGAGACTTAGGCGTGAAGACTTGTCTACTAACACGTGTACACCAGGTATTCCAGCATGAGTTTTAGAAAATGCATAGGGGCCATTATTGATACTTGTGTGCCATTTATATTATCATGTCATTTAAACTTCAGGATGAAAGAAATATTTATTCCAAAAAATCAAGTGTGAACTATAGAAGCAATGGAAAGCGCTAAATTGAGATTTCTAGTTTTGAGATTTTGGCATGTTGAATGTGAGTGATATTTGGATAGGAATTAGAGAGAGATAGAGCTTGGTTATCAATAGTAAATTCGTTAATCTTGGTATACCATGACACCCACATGGGGCAATTACTCACTTAGATTATTCCACGAAGGATGTGATTCGAGGAACTTAAAATTTTAGTTAGATGCTCTTGTATGCGAGTGATGACTAAGCCTCGCCTTTATAAATCCTTCAATTTATCTCATTTTAATTCCTTAGAAAATTATTATGTTTTCTTATGCTTTACATGAAACTGATATTATTACTATTATTATGTATTATGAATATAAATGATTTTTATTGCTTTATTACTATCTATGTACTTTTCTTGTTGTCCCATGTATGGTTGTGGGTGAAAATCCACTCATAACTTTTAGGTGAAAGTCACTCTCTTTTTCCCTTATAGATAGTTTTTGGTCCAAAGTCTTCCCTACCTCCTCCTCAATAGCTGTTAGTTTTATTTTTAAGTGAGTTTCACTTTGGAGTGAAGTGATACTTTTCAATTATGTTAGTAGTGCTCTATTACATTGCAAATTCATGGATCTTGCATATTTATAATTAATTAAATTATTTTTGAGGATTTGTTTAATTACAAGTTATGATTTCTTTTGGAAAAATTATTTTGTCGCTGGATAATGTTCATGGATTGTTTTATGACTTATATGAAAAGTGTTAATTACCCAATTTATATTTAAATTATTTTTAATTATAAATTATGAAGTTTTATGTATGTCATGTTATATAAGGGCTTCCGTGGTTCAATTCCTATGTGCGGTCAATCTCAAAATTGGGTAATGGCATATTTCATGATATACCAAACAAAATTCCATTCCACTTTATCATATGCCTTGCTCATATAAAGCTTCAGTGCTAAGTTAGTGCTCCCAGATCTCTTGTTATTCAACAAAGGCATAAACTCATGAGGAACAAGGACATTATCACTAATGAGTCTGATAAACTTTTGGAGCCTATGCACAAGGATTTTGCAATAATCTTATAAAAAATGGATTAAGGTTTATTTGTCTAACCTGATCATGGAAAAGGCATTCTAAATTTTTGGAATCAGGCAAATTAAGTATGATTAACCTCTAACCAGGTTAACTAACTAGAAAAAAAAAACCAAACACCAACTCATACATAAGATTGGATAATATCCCAATAGCATAGGAAAAATTTGTTGTAATGCCATCATCTCCTAGGATTGAGTTTGGGTTAATTGATAACATTGCCCTCTTTATTTTAGTTTTAGTAAATCTAATCAACCATTTGTTCATTCCATTTGTCACTTTTTGATTAAAATCTGTTGTCATTATGTTAAGAAGGATTGCTAGTTGAAAATAGATTCTCAAAAATATCTTACACCTTTTCTCCTATACTTTTTAGGGTTGGACACCATCCACCATTTCCTTCTACAAACTTCCAATTTTTATTATTTCTGTTCCTTATCTCATAATTTGAGTGGAAAAATTTTGTGTTTTGGTTACCCTAATTCAGCCAATTAGCTTTAGCCTTCTCTTTCCAGAACCTCTCCTCTTGGTCATATGCTTTACTAGTTCTTCCTTCATTTGAAGTATTTCTACTCTAAATGTACTTGAGGATCATCTTTTTTAGTTGGTAGCAACTCTCTAAGCCTTCAAATTGGCTCTGAATTTCTTGGATTGATTGTTGCCATTAAACAAAACATGTATACACTTCTTTAATGTCTAAAACAACAAATGCAAAGAAGGACCTTATATTCAGTTCCTACACTTCCTATATGATTCTTTTACATCTGTTAGATTACCACTTTTCTTGAAATTTGAAGCTTCTTATACCGCTTAACCAGGGTAGAATGAGGAGGAATGGACAATGATCAGAACGTTATCTTCCAAGTGATTGACTTTTGCCATAGCATAGAGCCTTCTCCATTCGCAAAGAAGCCAATCCTCTATCAAGTCTCCGCCTTATAAATTTGTCACTAAAACTTCTATTATTCTATGTGAATTTCCTTCCTACATAGCCCAGATCCATCATTGCTTCATTGATGAAATTATTAAATTTGTCAAGCTTGACTTATTAATTGAAGAATCCTCCTTAATTGGTGGTATTTATCTTTCATCAATATGGAAATGCATAACAAAAACAGACCATTTCTGCTTTAATTGACCATACCACTCGAACCTAAAAATAATCCTCTGCATTATATCACCTGAGCCTTCTCCTTCCACCAAAGGTGTAACCCTCTTGTTGTTCTTCTTGGCTCTATTGTAGAAGTTTGTTTATAGCCACATTTTTGTGCTTAGGCTATAACAAACTTGATTGGTGTTTTGTTTCACAAAGGTACACCACCTTGGGGAATGAGATATACAAATCCCTTGTAAGTTGTGAACTTAGGGTTTTCCCATTTCTTGACAATTCACATCAGCATCTTTATGGTTATTGGGTGCCCATTGAATGGTGGTATCCTCTTGCCTCCCCATCAACTTCCATGGATTTCCTTTTTTCAAAGACTAGCCCTTCACTATTCGCATTCCTGGCTAGATTTCTTGGCTTTTGCTTTTTATGAGGGACAACTTGTTTCTTCATAGTATCACATTTGTCTTGGTTTGTTAGTCAAAGCCTAGTTTAATTTTCTTCTCAATCGTCTGTCCATTATATGTGATGGACATGATGTCATTTTCATCTAGTTCTCATAGATGCCCTTCACCATTTTTGTGTTTCCCTATTAGAGCTAATGACTATCAACCTTTCATCTTTTCACGGATTAATCTTCAAGCCTTCTGAACTGGCTCGATTTTCCTCTCTCCAAATCTGTCATTGTTAGTTTTACAAAACTATGTGATAATGAGAATATTTTAGTTTTTGAGCCAATTATTTAGATGTATAGCCCCCGTGTTATTTAGGGTTCATATTCTCCTTATTATCCTCTAGTCTACGTCCTCTTGGTCTGCCTAGGCCATGCACCCCACCTTTCCTCCTAATAATAATAATAATAATAATAATAATGCACTAGCTAGATCTATTGAATAATGCCGTGTTTATAATCAATATTTCATCTTTACTACTTTTAATATTATATTTAATTTGCAGGATCGTAGTTAAACCAAGAAAAAAATATATATATATATATATATATATATATATAAAATCTAGTGCTCCTCTTAGTACTTCAAAAATTACACATAAAACTTATCTAGAAAATTTTGTCCTACTTTTACTTTCCAACTAAATAGATCCTAAAAGTTACACATATATACAATATAATATTTATCTGTATGTATTTTCATAAATATTCAAAAAAATACAAAAAAAAGTGCTAATATTTAACTAGATTACCACAAAATCATCATCATATGGTTGTGTGTGTAAAATGTTCTGTATGCCTAAGGCCAAGGGCAAATCCAGCTCTTCTCCATATATCTCTCTCAATGATGCAGAATGATATATTCAAGGAATAAGACCAACCTTATTGCCGGCAAATAATGTGTATACGTGTGCTTAATAGCAATCGCCAACATGATTGTGTTATCCATTCACGAAAAAGCTCTTGTTTGATTGAATGCAATAACATGCATTTTTAAGAGGAGAAAAACATATTAAATTAATAACTAGTATTCTATCAAGACCTTTTTATACATAACAGAACCCCATGCATGTGGCTCAATAAAGTGTCTGCTGACTTGTGCATGTATATCTACCTGGCTTCTTATTCCTAACTGACTAAAAGTACATTATTATAACCCAATTGTCGAACCTGTCTACAAAAACATTACCTCATTAAAGAAAAAGACTCAGCATAATTAACTTCGTAACCAAATTTTTCAAGTCCAATGGATAATATGGATTTAATTTGAAGGTTTGATTTCGATCGAGGAATCGCTGCAGCAAGCGAATAATGAACTTTCATAATATTGAGGACTATAATTGGCCACTAGTTATGGATGTGTATATGTAACATTTAACGGAAATAATTGATAAATTATTTTTTAATCAAACTAAATATGCATGACATTGTTTACCCAAGAGTGATTGATCAATTATGATCCTAGATAAATTTTACTTGTAATGTCAAGAGTTTGATTTTTAGAGTCGTGACTTTAATGAAGCTTAATTTTACTCCGGATCCAAATAGCATGATCAATTTTTAAGCTAAAATCTACCTTTGTGTGGATCAAAAAACAAAAGCTATAGAGAAAATTTTGTGAATAATATATTTTTGGTCAAGTGAAGGGAAAGAGAGAGGGGAGGGGGTGGGGAGGGATTTTCGTTAAAAGAGAAAATTGTTTAAAAGTGAGCTTGTATAATAGAGTTTTCAACTAGGGATTTTTTGTTTTATTGGAAATTTAGGGTGAGAGAATATCATCTCAGTGCAAGATATGAAAAACCTCCCAACTCAAAGATCATTTATAGAGAAATTTATATTTACTTCATATATAAGATTTTATCATGCTCAACTTGGCCTCTCTCTCTCTCTTTCTTAATTCTCTTTTGGGGGAGGGGACAAAGTTGCCTCTATATATATATATATATATACACACCGCGTATTGACTTTAATACAATATAAGTGTAAAAATATTTTACATTTACATTTACTTGGATATTTAATTATATATGGAAAAGTAAAACTATTTAACTTTTATACATACAATTTTATAAGTCTCAAAATTAATTTTATATAAAAATTGATGCTAAAATTGGAGCCAGTGCTAGGATCGGTTTGGCATACCCGATACCTACAATTTTTTTCCTTTTTTTCGGGTCAATGCCAAATAGTTTCATGTAGAGGTTTTTTTTGTTTTTTGTTTTCAATTGTCGAAGTTTATTTTCTATTTTAATTTTTTAGGTCGAAGTTGTGGTCTTCATCGTGGAGGTTGAGTAGCCTGTAACCTTTGGCCCTTTTTCTGGTCAACGTCTAGAGCCTTCAGGTACCTTTCAAAATGTTATATCACTACGGTGGCCCAAATGAAAGATTGGGTCACAACAAACAACTCTGTTGGGATTAAATTTGTTACTTAACCAAAATAATTGGTCCAGACCAAAAGGAGAACAAAATAATGGGTTTAAGTTTCAGATACCTTGCTTGGTGAAAACAAATGTGGGCCAGACTCAAAAAAAAAATTTGGGCAATGGCAAAAGCAATACAGGGGAGGTGACCTTCTTTTTATTTTCTTTTGTATTTATTTGTATTTATTTGGGGCTTAGAATATGTACTCCCCATGCGGCCATACCTCCTGCCCCCTACAATGGCAAGCTAGCATGAGCCATAATCCATGAAGTTAGATTAATATTGCATACAATATTCTTTTATTTGTCATTCCCAAAAATGATTTCCTATATAGGATATTAGTGTCACGTTTATAGGCAGGGGCGGTGTATGGGAGGAGAGCAATGTCCGTCCCTAAAATTTTCAATTTCTTTTAGATATAGTTTATTTTTTTAATTTGGCTCCCAGGAAAAATTTATTTAGTTAATAGAGGTTAGTGTGTGTTTTTATGAATGGAGGAGTGTCATAAGTAATATTGCCTAATGCCACGAAGGGCCAGTATGATTTACCTATAATTTATACAATAAGTGAAGGACACTTAAACCTAACAATAAAAGTACATTGCCACGAATGAATATACTTTACGTTTGTTTTCTAAATTTCCTCCTTGACTCAAAAGAAAACAAAAACAATTTTTCAATTAAAAACATAATTAAATTTTTTTAGGTGGTATAATAATTTGTTTTTCTCTCATATTACAAGAGTTTAACTTATCTTTAATAAATTGTTTTCTCTCATAAATCGTTTTAAATAAATTTTTTTCTCTCATATTATAATTAGGAGTCACCTTTAATTTACAATATTAGAGTTTAAGATTTAGGATCTAACATTGTGTCTGAAGGTTTTTGTATTAAAAATACGGATCATAATAAATAGGAAGAGATTGAAAAGGAAGAGAAGTAAAGGAGCAAGACCTTTTTTTTTTTTTTGGAAGATTTAATAAGGTAACACAATGAAAATTTATTAATCATGTTTGAAAATTTAACAATAAAGAAATGAAACAAAAAATTTATAATTATTAATTTAGTAAATATTTAGCTCCTCTCATTTCACCTCAATTTTGAGAAGAAAGATAATTAACTTTTAAGCGGAAAAGAGGAGGAGTTTCCTTTTTTTCCCATATAATATTAAACTCTCAAACACATTGTTTAAGATTTAGGGTCTAAAAGCATATCCACTTAGTATTCCATGAGCATATATGAATTGAGTTTAATTGTTATGCAAGTTAATCAATAGAATTTCATCAAATGACATCAAATGACAAATCACGATAGGTGATTGCAATAGTGGACACTTATTTTTTTTATGATTTCTCATTTAATGGAATTGTATCAATTGGTGATATAAATTTACTTCATACTACATAGAAAATAAATTCATAATAATTTATATGATGTGTTAGTTTTGTTAATTAAAACTATGAGGGTTCATAACCCTACCATGACCTTGAACTTGGTTAAACCGAATCTTATTGGGTTAGATTCTTCTCCTTGAATAATTTGATTTGTTATACTTTTTGGGATGAGTTTGGATCATATTTCATGTTGGCTTTACTTGAAAATTAGTAATAAATTATAATATTTTATATTTCAATTAATATATTTTAGATAACTTAATATTATTTTGATATTGATATGGTTTGTTTCAAATATATATTGCAAAATATCTCTTGTTTTTATTTCTTATGGTGTGATTAAGATTAAAAATGAGGTAAAAATTATCTATATGAATTTCATGTGTTATTTTACATAAAAAGCTCATTTAGGTAAATTTTATCCCTATTTTTACTCATCACTAACCAAACACACGCTTAGTTGTGAAATTTTATAATTTTATTATATATAATGTTCAAATTTTTATATATTGTTTAAAAGTTGGGTTATATGCTTTGACCCGATTATTAGTTGGGTCATCATTGGGTCATGTTTGGACTCCAAAAAAAAGAATCTATCTAAAAATATGGTTGGGTTTGGATTTGGTCTAATCCATCCTTTATACACCCAAAGTTTGGTTTCCCAAGCATCCACCGTCGGCAACAATAACTAATCCCTTTAAAGAGTTCTAAGGGGTAAACCTTTGACCACCCAATTTACACACTTAAACATGAACGTAAATAGGTAGATTTTTTTTTTTTAAAAAAAAGTGGCATCCTACTCTAATCTTGTTCCTGCCTAGATTTTGTGCTGGGCTATCCAAATTGGTGGTGGCTATTTTGGTCTTCTTGAGTATTGGAGCATGGAATGATCTCTTTGTAAGTGTGAAGCCTAGACGAGAGTGGAACACCCCTTGAGCAGATTAGTGGATGCATTTATAATAGTTATGTTCTTCATAACTGCGAAGCTCATTAAGCATGGGTGGTGTAACAGTTAAGTAGATCATATACTCCATGGTTAAATTCTATAATGGACTTCTATCTTTATGCCATACATGAGGTGGGAAAATGGACATCAAGAATGAATTTGGACAAAAAAGAATCTGGTTGGATATAAATCTGGTCAAATATACTGATTGTCTAGTCCATAAGCCCCCTAGTTCATGAGTTAACATTGTTAACTTAATGAACTATAGTTGTTCAAAGTAATCTGAATGAAATACATGCTCTGAATAGGCTACTTTATTTTGATAACAATATTTAATCAAGCTCAAATGTTATACCTAAATCTGAACCTTTCATAACTTGGAATTTTCAAAGAAGTGTGTGATGGAGAGAAATGAAATGCAAGAGGAGTGGAAAAGCAAAGAGAAGTGAAACAAAATGATTAAGAGAACTTTCTAGAAGCATAAATGTCATTAACTTTTCATGATTTCGTTTATAGCTTTCTATGGCTTTCCCATTTTGTTTTGTTTGGTGAAAACATTATTGTTATATATTCCCATGATATTTTTGATGATCAGCTGTTGAAGGTTGAAGTGTGATTTTGTTCTATCTTGATTATCCTTTTATAGTGGATTGAGCTTCTTGAAAATTTTGTTAGTGTTCCGGCCAGATGATCAAATTAAGGTAAATGTTTTGACTGATGATTGATTTCTGGTTTGTATATATAAGGTTATAATATGGATGACCGGATTAAGGTTTGTATAGATAAAGTTTAAAATACAAATGACCGGATTAATATTTGTATAGATGAAGGTTAAAATGCAGCTATTGCACACGTGCTCCGTGTTCATTTGGTCTTCCCTATTGTTCCTTTTAGTTTTGGAATTTTATAATAAAGGGAATTTCTTTGAGTCATCTTCCTATGTTAAAACAAATAGAAGCCTTATTTATTGCATTTAATAAATAGGATGTTTAGCATATAGTCATTAAGTCTGATTATAGTATGGTCCTTAATGTCAAGCAACCATTTACATCTCATCCTTTTATGTAAAAAATATTTCATGACTATAACCTAAATAGGCTCACTTCAAATAGGAGATAAACATACATCTAACTAAAAGATATCATACCGTGACAAGCTTACTTTCGAGTGGAGAATATATATATATATTACTTGACTATTTTTTACCAGAAATATTCACTGCATAGGATCAAAAATTGATTTAAAATTGAGTAGACCAAAAACTTGATTTAAAATATAGCCAGACACATTCCTTATTTGACTGAACGGTTTGAGTAATCTCTTCATTTGAGCGGATAATATTCATAGTCTAAGCAGATCTTAACTAAGGAGCTGGATTAAGATTTATAATTTGAGTAGACTCTTCAACCAAGCGATCAATATTGGATTTATAGTCTGAGTAGACTCTTCAATTGAACAATTGGTAGTGTGTTTATAGTCTAAATAGGCCCTTCATCCGAATAGTTGGAATTGAGTTTACAGTCTAAATAGATTCTTCAACAGAACAATTGGGACTGAGTGTAGCATGAATGTACTCTTGGTATTTAATACTTTAAATAGATTATTATCTAATTAGATCAAATGTAGGTCCTAATGTGTAAGATAATTATGTGCGCTTATCAAACATCCTGCAAGAAACAATCCTACTAGAATTGTGTATGGTCAGATGATATAATCTTTCTCCGTGTATGCGTTTTGCCTCCTCTATATGAACGTTTTTCATACAAACATTGCTGTTGTTCCTGGATTAGACAGACTATCTGTCCATAACAGACCGGTAGAAATAATTTGAACAGACGAAAGTAATCATATGCCCATAATAAGCCTTGTAAATGGTCTATCGGTGCAATAAAATAATATGAATGTAGCCTATTCGTTCAGAACGTTTGGAATCCCCACTAAAGGCTATTAATTAAGTGGGAGACCCCTATAAAACTATAGGAGGAAGTGAATATAAAATGGAGCAGATAAAACCTTGACATCTAGTCAGACACATTGGAAAATCTGTCCGGATATCTTCTAGCCTAAAATCAGGCCAGAACAGTTCCAATGTTTAACTGATACGAATATGTCTTCAATGTTGAAATATTTCTTTACAAATCATTGAACTGTGGCTCCCATAGTAGTACTAATTTGTCTGGCAATATGTTCAAAACATTAAATGTATCCGAGGATAGAATATAGAAAATATCGATGTCATGACTTCTGGATTATTGTTAAAAGGATATTTAGATATAGCAAAGGAGATAAGGAGAACTGTATAATATACAACTTGGCATGAATATGCCCGAGTAATATTTGGGAATCATAAAATTGCACAGCCAATACTAATCAATCATTGCGTCTAAGACACTAAAAATGTGAATGCTCAATTACTGACTTGAACTGCTTACAGCACCTAAAATAAGATCAAGCTATATTTGCTTGTGGAAAAAATAGGAAATATGACTCCAGCCCTTCTGGGCTATTAGAATCAAATAATTAATTGATTGATTGATTAATTAATATAACAGTTAATTTTATATTATTTTGCATCCATGTATGAATAACCACTAGAATATGATTAGCAATATGAGCATATATGAGCCATAAATAACAAAACGTTCGGAAAATGATAAGCTTAAAGGGCATATTAAGAAAATAAAACTGACCAAAGATATAATTTTCAACCCGGAACAATTAATTATATCGGTCTGAACAAAATTCTTAAACAATTATCAACCTTGAATTAGAGCTTACCAAAAACATAATAATATATCCAGATAGATTTATAATAACATACAACTTTGAATATGGTCATTCAAGAGCATAATTATCTGGGAGAACAAATTGAATCTGAACGGTTTATGAAAAATAATAAAGTCATTCATAATGTGTGTTGGAGAAATCTTAGGAATGACCCTTATCAACATGAAAGTAACAAATATTTCCTCCACCTTGCAATTAAATAGGTATAACCAAAAATACTCTAGGAGGATAATAATTTGGCAGAAATATAAAACAAGAGATACTGCAATTTTAACGTGGGAAAACCCCCAAATAGAGGGACAAAAAACCCACTGACCTAGTCCAGTAAAAACTTCCACTATGATCAATGGGAATACAATCAGTCTTCCTAGTAGCACTAGGGAATCTCAACAATTAACAAAATACTCACCTAATGGGAAAACACAACTATATAACTCCACAATGTGGGTATCACAAAATAACCACCAAAGAAGGCAATAAAATTAGCAGGCTATATCAAAGTATCAAGCTCAACATCAGGAACAACATACTAAATTTTCGTGATAAACGGAGCACGTTACCCGTCTAATGATAACCCCCTGCACCCGCCCTTTCTTCGTCTTCACGCTATTCCCTTCATCTCTCACGATTTCATTCTTTCACTTTTTACACAACTAGCAGCGTGTTTTTCCTTTTTTATCTTTTTTTTTTGGGTTTTCTTTTATTTTTTTTAGTTGTTGGGCCCCAATGAGGAGGGAAGCCCACCAACAAATCTCCCTTGACTCAAGTGGGATGCACCTCCCACTAAACCTCATTCTCTCCAAGAAACAAACTTTGCCGCCAGCAAGCTTTAGTCATCATATCTGAACCATTGTCATCAGGATGGATCTTTTCCAATGAAAGCAACTTCATCTCTAGTGCTTCACGTATCCAATGATACCGCACCTCTATGTGCTTTAACCTGGAATGAAATGTCGGGTTCTTGCTGAGTGGATAGCACTCTGGCTATCACAAAATAACACAAACTTCTCTTGATCAAGGCCCAACTCTTATAGGAATTTCTGTATCCACAAGAGTTCTTTTGAAGCTTCAGGATAGCAATATATTCGGCCTCAGTGGAAGACAAAGCAACACACTTCTGAAGTCTGGACTCCATACACTTCCCTACAAAAGTCATCAAGTAGCCCTGAACACCCATTTTGTCCCGATGTAAAACAAAAAAAACAAAAATTGGCATATTTTCAAAGTTCAGCCCATTTCAGCATTCAATCCATTTTCATTACAGCTCATAATTTGTTAGTCCATGTCCATTCAAAAAATGTTCTTATAGTTCATTTCATATCTAGATTAAAATAAAAATAAAAAAATAAATAAAATAATAAATAAAATAAAATTACAAAAGGAAAGGAACAAAATGTGCATCACGCTTCATTGCCCGTGTTCCTTGCACATGTGAAGCAATAGGGATGGGGGAAATATAAAAAGAAAAAAAACAAAAACAAGAATGCCAGACACCATGATGGTGTTCCTCCACTTTGTGCAAGATGCTAAAATTCTTTCTGAATGAGGTATGAAGGAGCTGGGAGAATGCACAACCCGAGAGAGACCCGTGAATCTAACGGACCCTTTCACCATATACAGCTAACATCTCCATAATAAAAAGGGGGAATCATCGCTTCTGAAAAAAAGGAGGATCAATGAAGAAAAATTCAAAACACGTCCAGGAGCGTCAAAAAATCAACCAAGCAAGAAAATTCAAATACCAAAAACAAAATCACATATACGAGACTTCAACCAGTTCAACAAACGAGGGGCAAGAGAATTTCAAACACATTATCTAGAAGAATTTTCAACCAGGACAATTCAGCAATTCAATCCAAGTGAAAAATAGGAAAAAACAAAGGTAAAAGCAGCAACGAGGAGCAACATCAACAAAAATGAAAAAATAAATAAGAAGAAAAAGAAGGAAGGGGAGGGGGCCCTCCCACCACCTGCCGGCCTCCTTGTTTTCTTCTCACTGCCTTCACAACCACCACAAATTCCTTCTCTCCCTTACAGCCATCATCTTCCTCTTCGTCATAATAACCTCCTCCTCCTCCTCTTTCACATATTTTCATCATCCTCTTTCCTCCTCCCTCATGTCATCGTCATCACCACCGCGCTCATCCTCCTCTTCCCTCTCCAACCACCGTGCTTGTAGTCTCCACCATAACCCAGAGCCACCACCGTGTCCACCTCGAAGCCATAGCCACCGCCATCTCTGATCCGCCTTCATCACGCTTCGCCGCGTGAGACTCGCGCTCTCCACGGCCTTCTCCTCTCCCTAGGCCGCCGACCCCGCATGCTCTAGCCATGCCCGCCGCCTTCCTCGCACCTACAACCCACGGCGCCCTTCGTATCAGAACGCAAGCCACCACCACGACCTCCACCACACGAGGAGCCATCATCGTCGTCAGCGCGAACGCGCGCACCTGGCGAGGCCAACGCGCGCCGTCCTTCCCTCCATGGCCACCGCACGCATCCGTCCTCAAATCTTCCTTCGCGCCTCTCTCCCCTTCCGCCACACCAGAATCCCCACCACCCCGAACCAGGAGTTTCCCTCGGCGCCTCGATTTCCTCTTAGCCGCACCCCATCGCCGTTTATCGCCATCATCCCTCGCAGCCTCCAACACCAGCCCATGGCGATCGGCCTCCTTCTCCATGCATCAGCAAGTTCCTTCCCTTCTTAGCCGGCCGATTGCGAAGCAACCTTCCTCTCTCCTCGATTTCTCTCGCTCTCTCATATACTCCCCGTTTCTCACTCTCCCTCTTCTCACTCTCCGCCTTCTTTCTCTAGATGTATATGTGCGTGTTAGTGAAGTAAGAGAGAGAGTGTTTGTTTTTTATTTTGGGTGCGTGAGTTGGTTTGTGTGTTTATGTATGTTGGTTTTTGAAAAGGGTGAGGGTAATAGAGTTAGTATAATTATTATTATTATTATTATTATTATTATTATTATTATTATGTGTGTTAGAATTAGGAAATTATTAATATTAATATTAGCATTTTATTATTTATTTTTGTATTAGATCAGATCTTGAGTTTGTTTGGGTTTGGATTTGTTTATTTGATCGGTGTTTATTTTATATTTTTGGTGTTTTTGGTGTTATTTGTCGGTTTAGGTATATTTTGATCTAAATAAAAATAGGTTTGGTTCAAAATAAATCCTTGGGTATTTTGATCATGTAAAACAAAATAAAAGAGTGATTTAATTATTCCTTTGAATTAATTTAATGTTTTAATAAAAAGGTTAAAAAATAAATAATAATGATTAGGATTTTATTTTTAGTTTAATTATCTGATATGTTTATGTGTCTTGTTTAAATTAATTGTGTAATTATGTTCATGAGTTAAATTTGTTTTCAGTTTAATTATTGTACATATTTATGTGTTTTATTCAAATTAATTGTGTATTTATGAATTAACCTTATCAGTTTCGTTAAAGTTAAAATTTTGTTTTTTTTAAAAAATAGGGTTTTATTAATCTTGGGTTCAAAACAAATATTTGGATATTTTGTTTTACTAAAAAGGGTATTTGAGTTAATTGGTAAAATTGTAATTTTAAATAGGAAAACTGATCGTGACCTTGTTAATCCTATGCTTCAGAATATTTTAGTTGTGACAACTTGATATTCTGAAATCCTTTTTTTAAAAAAATTTAATCAACTCACAAAAATAGTTTAAACATAACTACGTGACTTTGAATTCCCCATTCATCCAAGGATACGTAAGGCGATTACAAATCCCTGTCAAGTCAAATTTAAATTTCGTAATTTTGTCTTATTTGTAAATTCTTCTTTATGAGATATTTTATTTAATTTAAACAATCATTTCTTTAGGAAATATTTCAGTTCAAATAAAAAGGGTTAATTTAGTCCTACCTTGTTAACTCAATATTCTGGACATTGAATTATGACAGCTTATGTTCCAAATTTTCTTTAAAGTATGTCCCTTTTATATTTTATTTTACTTTCGTAAAAAATATCAAAATAAATTTTTATCTTATTTGTAAATATTTATAATTCACAACAGATTTTCATTTTCATACATTTAGTTTAAATTTGTTACTTATTTGTGAAATATTGTATTTTGAATAAAAATGTTAATTTAACCGTTTGTTAATACATATTTTAACACCTAAGTTGTGACAGCTTGGTGTTTCTCAATTTATTTTTAAAGTTTTGTTGTAAATATAAAAATGAATGTTTTGAAAGGTTATTAATAATTTGCACAAATCAATTAAGGTACCGTTAAGACGGGTGTACTAGGGTGCGTAGGATTAAATCCCTACCTTCCCTATGCATAACCGAACTCCAAGCTCAAGTCTGGTTTCAAAGACCAATTTTTAATAAAACGGTTTTTCCATGTTTTCCCAATTTAATAAACTTGGTGGCGACTCCCAATTTTAAAGAACTAATTTTCGCCCGTCCGTCGCGATCCCGGTGCGACATAGCCGGAAGTAGACTTCCTAGAATCAAGATCATTAGCCATATCCGCATTTGTGTAACCATCCAACACAGGCCGATCACTACCAAAGCACAAACAAACTCTGGAAGTGCCCGCAAATACCTGAAAATCCACTTTACAGCTTGCCAATGATCCTTACCAGGATTAGAGAGAAACGGACTAACAACACCAACAACATGAGCAATATCTGGCCTAGTACATACCATAGAGTACATCAAACTCCAATTGTAGAACGCATATGGAACCTTTTTCATCTCTTCTTCTTTCTCACTTGTAGGGCATTGTTGTGAACTCAACTTGAAATGACTAGCAAGTAGAGTACCAACAGGCTTTGAATTACTCATGTTAAACCTCTCCAACACCTTCTCGATGTACTTTTACTAAGATAACCACAACTTACCATTCTTCCTATCACGAGTGATCCTCATGCCAAGGATTTGCTTTCAGAACCTAAGTCCTTCATAGCAAAGGACTTGCTCAAGTCACTCTTAAGATTCTAACTTCTGCTTGTTATGACCAACAATCAACATGTCATTCACATAAAGTAAGAGAATTATGAAATCACCATCAGAGAATTTCTTGATAAATACGCAATGATTCGAAGTGGTCTTACTATACCCATGATCCGCCATGAAAGAATCAAATTTCTTGTACCATTGCCTTGGTGCTTGCCTGAGGCCATATAGACTTTTCTTCAATTTGCACACAAGCTGCTATTTCCCTTAACCTTGAAACCCTCTGTTGTTCCATATAAATTTCTTCCTCCAAATCACCATGAAGGAATGACCTTCACATCAAACTGTTTAACCTCTAAATTCAAGCTTGCGCTGAGACCAAGCATAACTCGAATAGAGGACATCTTCACCACTGGTGAGAAATCTCTTCAAAATCAATTCCTTTCTTTTGTTCAAAACCTTTCACAACCAACCTTGCTTTGTACCTTGTGAGACATTATCTTCAATTTTCAGCTTGAACGCCAATTTATTTTTGAGTGCTTTTCTACCCTTTGGCAACTTCATCAACTCAAAGGTGTGATTCTCATGCAAGGAATTCATTTCCTCTTGCATGGCCTTCAACCATTGTCTTTGTGCTCATCAAGATAGCCTCTTGGTAGCTCTCTGGCTCCCCATTATCAGTGATAGTTACATACTCATCTGAAGGGTATTTCTTAGAAGGCTTGCGGTCTTGTAGATCTTCTTAATTGTGGCTCAACTAGTAGTTCTGGTGGAACTTTCTCAACTAATACCTCAAGAGTAGGTCAGGCTCATCACCCGTATTCCCATCATCAATCTCTGCATCTCCCCATCAACAGGAGTACTAGGAGGAGACTCTGGATCAACATCATTGTTACTATAGTAAGAGACACTGGCTTATCTGACTTCTCAAAATCTTCAATGGTTTGGTCTTCAAGAAAGATCACATCTCCTTCTGATTAGTCTCTTACCGTCGGATTTCATAACCTGGACCAAAGTCTTCGTGACCATAACCAACGAAGATACACTGCTTGCACTTCCCATCAAGTTTGGACCTCTCATCTCTTGGAACATGAACAAAGGCCCTGACCCAAACACTCTCAAGTGACCGCCGAGACATCTTTCCCGTCCATACTCTCTGGAACATCACCATCTAGAGGAGCTGAAGGAGAAAGGTTGATCAAATCTACTGGAGTTCTCATTGCTTCACCCCAAAAGGATTTGGACAACTTTGCATGAGAGAGCATACACCTAATTCTGTCATTGATAGTACGTTCATCTCTCTGCAACTCCATTATGTTGAGGAGTATTGGGAGCTGTTTCTCAAGCCTAATCCCATATTCTCTACAATAATCTTCAAATGGACCCCTGTACTCACCACCATTATCTCTCGGACACACTTCAGTTCATTCCCTTTTCTCTTTCAACACTTGCATGGAAGCTCTTAAACTCCGAGCACCTGGTCTTTAGATTTCAAAACAAAAGCCCACACTTTCCAAGAATGGTCATCAATAAAAGTCACAAAATATGATGCACCTCCTAGTGTTTTTGTGTCCATAGTGCAAACATCAGGTATGAACCAAATCTAGCACATGTGGTCTCCTATGAGGTCCTGAATAATGAAAAGCTACTCTAGCATGCTTTCCAACAAAACAATAAGTGCAAGTCTTTAAAGATGTACCTTTTACCGAAAGACTAATTCTTGGCTAAACGCCAAGTCATTTTTCACTCAAGTGGCCAAGACGCATATGCCACAAGTCTGAAGAGAAATCATCAACAACATTCACCTCCTCTTTGCACAACTTTCCAGGCAATGGTAAAGAGGTGAAACTACTATATTCTCTTGCAACAACTAGCGACCCTTTGGTGATTTTGAAATTTCCACCACCAAAGGTAGTGTAGTAACCTTCTCCATCCAATGCTTTGATTGACATCAAGCTAAGACGCATATCAGGCGCATGCCTAACATTCTTCAACTGTAATCTACAACCCATGCTATATTCAAGCCACACATCTTCCATACCAATAATCTTGCATATCCCTTCATCTCCTAGCCTTATTCTGCCAAAGTCACCAGCGGTATAAGTAGAGAAACTCACGCCTAGGAGTAACATGACATGAGGCACCAGAATTCATGATCCAACTAGAATCATCACATGCAAGATTTATGAAGTTCTCATGATATAGAACAAGGACATCATCATATGCAACAACAACAATATCTTTATCATTGTTACTATTTTTGTTTTCATCTCTTTCTCTTGATTTCTCTCTTTCAAGTACCCAATGCTTCTTGATGTGTCTCGACTTGCCACAATGATAACAATTAAATTCTTTTCTTGTCTTGGACTTCCCTCTTGACTTGCTACCTTCTGACCTTCAGGATTATGAGGTCTTCTACTCTAGCTTCTCCCCGTGACTCTACAACAAGTGCTTGATTGCGTGGAGGCACTAATCAAACCCCGCTCTCTTCTTCTGGCATCTTCATTCAACATGCTTGCTTTAACCATTGACAATGTCAACTTCCCATTTGGAGCCATTAGTCAATGTCACAACTAGGACTGCCCAACTGTCAGGCAAAGAACTCAACAACAACAATGCTTGCAACTCATAGACAATGTAATCTCATTAGTTGTCAGCTGATCAATCTCCTGGAAGCTACTCAAATGCTCTGGCATTGAATCACCTTCTTTATATTTCATATTTACCATCTTCCGAATCAAATATGTCTTATTTTGCACATTCTTCCTCTCATATAAATCTGCCAATTTCTGCACATGCTCTGAGCATTAGTTTCTTTATCATCATGTAGATACACACTAAAATTCAACCACTGCCTAATCAAAGCAACAACTTTTCTATTCATTCTGTTCCATTCGGCTTCAGACTTATTAATAGGCTTATATTTATCTCCCTCAATTGGATCATACAAACCTTTGCTGCATGGCATGTCTTCCATGAGGGTCTTCCAAACAGAGTAATTTTTGGAATTCAACTTGATCATATTTAGCCCTTGATGTTCCTCCATTTAAACTGATAAAAAATAACAAAAGCTCTGATACCACTTTGTTGGGGAAATCTTAGGAATGACCCGTTATCAAGCGAAAGCAACAAACATTTTTCCCACCTGTAGTTAAATAGGTAGAACCAAAAATACTCTAGGCAGTATAATAATTTGGCAGAAATATAAAACAGAGATACCGCAATTTTTAACGTGAGAAAACCCCCAAATAGAGGGACAAAAACCCACGGACCTAGTCCAGGAAAACTTCTACTATGATCAATGGGAATACAATCAGTCTTCCTAGTAGCACTAGGAATCTCAATAATCAACAGAATACTCACCCAATGGGCGGAACACAACTATATAACTCCACAATGTGGGTATCACAAAACAACCACCAAAGAAGGCAATAAAATTAACAAGTTATATCAAAGTATCAAGTTCAACATCAGGAACAACATACTAAATTTTCGTGATAAACAGAGCACGTTACCTGCCTGATGATGATCCCTGCACTGCCCTTTCTTCTCTTCGTGCTATTCCCTTCGTCTCTCACAATTTCATTCTTTTCACTTTTTACACAATTAGCAGCGTGTTTTTCCCTTTTTATCTTTTTTTTTTGGGTTTTCTTTTCTTTTTTTAGTTGTTGGGCCCCCATAAGGAGGAAGCCCACCAACAATGTGCTTATTGAATAAAAAATTTTAAAAGCTCTAAATACCAAAGGCCTATTCAGACCATCATGTTTAAAGGCCCACAGAAAAATAAACAAAAAATTTGATAACAAAGAAAGGGTAGATTATACTATGCATTTGATATGTGTAGGTTGACACCCTTTTTTGTCAAATATTTCCAACTGAGTGGTGGCGACACTCCTTCAAGTTTGCCTCGTCAATGTGTTCGATCCTAACTCCATTTCCAACTTGCTTTTTCCAGAATGATTGTTACGATTCTATTTTCATATGATTAGGAACAATATCATAATGTTTTAAAACAAAATAAGTGATAAAACATAGAGATGAGATAAGATTAGATATTAGGCATGAGTTAGAGAGAACTTATCAAAATTTTTATTTTTAAGAGAAATATTATATTGTTCCCCATAGGGTGCCAAATGTTCCTGCCTAGATTTTGTGTTTTAACCATCGTGATGGCCATTTCATCTTCCTAAGTATTGGAGCATAGAATGATCTCTTTATAAGTGTGAACTCTAGACGAGAGTGGAACACCCCTTGAGTAGATTAGAGTGGATACATTTATAATAGTTATGTTCTTCGTAACTACTAAGCTCATTAAGCATGGGTGGTGTAATGGTCAGCAGTTCATACGCTCCATGGTCAAATTTTGTAATGGACTTCCGTCTTTATGCCATACACGAGGTGGCGAACGGACATCAAAAATGAATCTGATAGAAAGAATCTTCAATATAAATCTAGTTAGATATATAGATATACTGGTCCATTCCAAATCTAATATTAGTGAAATCTAGAATAGCTAAAAAAATGATGTGGTTTTAGCTTTGTCTCGCCTTAGAAACATTGCCATTTTATAATTTTCACATTTTCCCCCATGGAAAGTAAATGTAAAGAGTTAAACCTCTAGTCATCATTTTGCACTTGGAAATCATTTTAATTCATAACTTTTAAAATGAGTCAAATTACTTCATGTGATAAATGTGAGAAATTAGCTCATTGGTCTTTATTCTTTATGATGTAATAGAGTGAAGTAATTATTAAACTCCATTCTACCCCCAAACTTACCTTCTACATTACACTTCATTTGATTGATAAAATATTAAATGAAAGTGGATTGATGGACTAACTTAACAAATATGACTCATTTTAAAAGTTATGGATCAAAATGACTCATGAGTGTAAAATCATAGACTATAATGAGGTTTAAGGACGAGTTTGGATGCCCTTTTTGAAAAAGATTTTTTTTTTATATTTTTAAATAAAATCTTTTGAAGAAATAAAAATTATTTTATGTTTTGATATAACGTCAATTATATTTAGGTGTAATATTAAAAAAAATTATTTATTGTTAAATTTTTTTATTATATAAAAAAGATCATTTTCTAAAAGATGAAAATTTTAACTTCTCAAAAATGATCTTTTTTACTTTTTCTAGTAATTTTGACTTTACTTAAAAATTGTGATACCTTAGATATAGACGTCCCAAAAAGACCATGAATGACCTTCAATGTTGCCCTTAGGATCATATTCTACTTCCTATGTATGCTAGGTGAAAATCATAATGTAACTTTTGAGATGTAGCTTTGTTCTTATGCTGTCAAACATGGTCTTTATCTAGTATTTTGCAATTATTTAAAGCTATAGAAGTTCGATTGATGTGACATGTTAGAAAGCTAATTCAATTCTCTACAAGTGTTATATTTAGTCTTAATTCCAAATTCTAATCATATTGAGAGTTACGGACAATGCATTCGTCTTGGTGAGTTTAGCTAAGCAAAGTGACTTGCTTTTTACCTCACGCTCTCAGCGAGCCCTAAGGTCTCTATAGCGAGTTCTCGACATTAGAAAGTCACAAAAACACGTATTGATGCGTTTTAACTCTCTCACACTATAAATTGACATATTATAACACCACAAACACTGGGATGAACCCTAACCACCTCCAAGAGTTCTCTTAGCTCAGGACAAGAATTTTCAAGCATTTCCAAGCGATTTTAAGCAATTTCAATGCATTTACACCAATTAAATATAATCCTTCGAATAAGTGTATTCTTTGTATCCTTAACCCCATTCTTAAGTTTAGTTGTTATTGGGGTTCTCATGGTTTTGTTTCCTCTTCATAATACTTCCAAATCAATTTTAATATTGTTCCAGTGATTCTTTGATAGTTGGAAATGCTATTTCAAGTTCCTAGGATTAAGTAGCTAGTGGTCAAGAAATCCCGATAATGAGTGGATTAAGCTCATGACCATATTTTTTCTTTGTCATTATTAATGTTTTCCTAGCATTGTATGCATTTTTTGTGAAATATTGAAATTGATTTATGCTTTGCACAAGCATTTTTTATAATTTCTGTCAAGTTTAGAAAATTATTATGTTTTATAGTTATTATGAAAATTATATTTTAAAAAACCATGATGCCATTATTGATATGCTTGAATGTTATGAAACAAATGTTTTACCTTTTCAATAAGAGAATTATTCAAAAATATTGAGTTGAACATGATTTGCTATAATTATCAGTATATGTTTTATGAATTTGATGAAAATATCATGTTTTCATGATTATGGATTTTCTAATCATAATTTTAGAATTATAATTATGTGTTATTGAAAGTGTTGAACTAAGTATGATTAATAACCATATCTAGTTACATACTCCGTGGGCTTCTAAAATCACTATATCTATAAGCGGTGATCCCTTGGGCATGATTTTAGAACCCTAGTTATGCTGGGTAGTCAAATTGTTAGGGTGATATGAATTCAAAGTTTTCAAATTTATTTAGTTTAACTGCAAGCTACTTTTGACAGGAATTAGTGAGATTTTGAGATGGAGTTAAAGAGAAATAGAGCTATGGGTTAAGAATAGGAAATTCGTTAACTTTGGTATATCATATTGCCCATGGGGAGCAATTACCTTTTTATTCAGACTATAGATAACAAAGTTAGTTAGGTGCCAATAGCTTGTCCATGAGGGACGCAGTTTAAAGGAATCGTTTGCTATCAATTAGATGCTCATGTTCGCTAAGGACTAAGTATTGTCTTTTTATAACCTTAGAATTCCGTTTCTTCCTAATTTCCTTAGCATAGTTATATTGCCTTTCCTCTCCTTTAGAGTTATAATTGTAAATTCATCCAATTATCATTCAAACTTTGCTTATGGAGCTTTGCAGGTGTTCCAATGGTGAATTTGCTTTATAGTGAAGTTTACATTAGAATCATGGTAGAATAGAGCGCTTCAATGCAAGCATAATTCTGAACTATGCATTTAATTTAAATTATGTTTTTAGTTATTTAATCACTTATGTTTGGCCACAACCTAGACTAGATTTGTTCAAGTTGATTTATAGATTTCAAACAATATTTGAAACAACTTAGTTTTATGAAATTATTTACTCAGATTATTCATTTCTATTGATTATTATGTTTAAAAGTAAGTTTTTGGAATAAAATTATATTCATTATGCATGTTAGCCAATTACATTGCCCAAATACTATAGAGCCTAACAGAAAACATTAAACTTTCTAACAAATAAAACAATATGAAAGCACTCCAAACACAATATGACAATAACAAACAGTAATAACATATCACAAAAACATAAACAACATCAACAACACACCAAGATTTTAACATGAAAAATCCGCTTAATGTGAGAGGTAAAAACCAAGGGCCATTTGAATAAAGAAACAACTCCACTATGATCAAATAAGGGTACAAGAAAGTCTCAAATAACTCATAAATTGTGCCTACAAATGAGAACAAAGAAGATGAAAAATACCCTAAATGTAAAGATATTGTGTGAGATCAATTTCTTACACTATAGACCTTGTCTCAACGATACTATCGTTAGAATGAAGAACCATATGTCTTTCAGCTTGATCCAATGGTGAACGACTCCACAACTATATTTAAGTGACATGTTTGTGTTTATATGGGAACGACTTCTCCTTTTCTTCTCTCTCAATATTTGGCTTGTTTCACACTCTATAATAAGCCCTTATCAGCTCTCTTTAGGTAAGGTTATCAACATACTAAGAACCCTTTAAAAATATTGGGCTTGGTCCTGACATATAGGAGGGAACCAACCTAACAAATATCCCCTTTCACGACTAGGTGGAGGCCCTCGCCATCCCTGATCAAACAACATGCTTTAAGCTTCTCTCTTAGCAATGCTTTTGTCATCATATCAGCACCATTATCATCAATATGAATTTCTCCAATTCCAACAACTTGGAACATAAAACATATCGTATCCAATGATATCTAACATCGATATGTTTAAACCTTGCATGAAAGGTAGAGTTCTTACCAAGGTGAATGGAACAGTGGTTGTCACAAAACAGAACATAATGGTCTTGCTTGAAACTAAGCTCCACGAGAAAATTTTTCATCCACAACAACTCTTTGCAAGCTTCAGCCTGCAATAAACTTATCCTCTGCGTAGAAAATGCAATACACTTTTGCGGTCCTGATTGTTAGGATATAGCTCCCCCAAACTTGACCAAGTGACCCGAAGTAGATTTTCAAGAATCAATATCTCCCACCATATTTGCATCAGGAAATCTAACTAGCATAGCTTTCTCACCACCAAAACTAGACTCAAATTAGTTATACCTCTGAGATTTCTCATGACCCATTTGACACTATTCAAATTCTCTTTACTTGGGTTAGAGAAAACAACTTACTGGACCAACTGCATGAACAATGTCTAGCCTAGTGCATACCTTGGCATATATCAAACTACCAACTACAAAGGCATAAGGAATTCTCTCCATTTCTTGTTTCTCTCCATCACTGGTAGGACACCGCTTGGTACTCAGCTTAAAATGAGGAGTAAGAGGACTAGCAACAAGTTTAGCCGTCCAAGCCAAACCTTTGAAGCACCTTCTTTATGTACTTCTCTTGTGATAAATAAAGCTTACTAGAATCTCTGGATCAAGTAATCATCATGCCCAAATCTGTTTTGCATGACCCAAATCCTTCATAGCGAAGAACTTGCCCAACTATTTCTTCAACTCATCAATCCTGGAAGCATTTCTATAACATCTTTGTAACATCTGCACATCTAGGCGCACTACGTATCATCGTCCCAATGTGAGCGTAACACCCAGCATGAGATATTGTCCATTTTGGGGCCTAACTGGGCGTCCCTTATGAATTTGCTCTTCTCCCTCAAAGGAAAAATACGTCGCATGGGAGAGGTATCAACATCCTTATAAGGCATGCTTCGTTCCGCTTCCCAACTGATGCGGACTAGTTTCACCCTCCTAGCGGGGCCCATCCTCGCTGGGCACCGATCCCGGACCTCTCTGAGACCATCTATAACATCTCTGGAATATCTGTCATATCCGTGTATGCTACGTATCGCCGTCTCTAATGTGAACGTAACACTCGACATGCAGATATTTTCCGCTCTGGGAACTAGTCCTACATCGGGGGGGAACGAAGCATGCCTTATAAGGGTGTGGATACCTCCCCCATGAGATGTTTTTTTCCCATGAGAAAGGGAAAAACAAATCCGTGAGAGGTGCCTAGTTAGGCCCAAAGCAGACAATATCGCATGCGGTGTTACACTCACACGGGATGGCGATATGTAGCGCGCCCAGATGTGACAAATGTTACAGATGGTATACAACCAGGATCAGGATCGGTGAGCTAGCCAACAAGGATGCTGGACCCCCACTAGGAGGGGTGGAACTAGTCCCACTTTAGTTGGGGAGAAAACGAGTATGTCTTATAAGGGTGTAAACATCTCCCTCATGAGACGCATTTTCCCTTGAGAAGGGGAAGAGCAAATCCGTGAGGGGCGTCTAGTTAGGCTCCAAACGGACAATATCTCCATGCTGGGTGTTACACTCGCACGGAGATGGCGGACGTAGTGCACCCAGATGTGATAGATGTTACAATTTCTGCCATAATTAAAATATCATCCACATAAAGTAAAAGAATGATAAAATCATCATTAGCAAATTTTTGCACAAACACACAATGATCTGAAGTTGTCTTATGGTAGCCATGCTCCCATATAACTGATTCAAATTTCTTATACCATTGTGTTGGAGCTTGCTTCAACCTATAGAAATTCTTTTTAAGTTTGTACACATAATCTTCCTTTTCTTTGACAATAAAACCCTCTGTTGCTCCATGTAAATTTTGTTTGTCCAAGTCATCGTGAAGAAAAGATATCTTTACATCCATCTACTCAGTCTCCAAGTTAAGAGAAGCTTAAACTAAGCATTGCACAAATGGATGACATCTTCACAACAGGAGAAAAAATCGCCTAAAAGTCAACACCCTTCCTTTGGATAAATCCTTTGACAACTAATCTAGCTTTATAACGTGGCTTTGAATTGTGTTCTTCATTCTTGATTCTAAACACCTACTTGTTCTTCAAGGCTTTCATGCCCTTAGGTAATTTCACTAGCTCATAGGTATCATTTTCATATAAGGACTTCATTTCCTCTCGCATGGCTTCAATCCACTAAGCTTTGTGTTCATCTTCCATAGCCACTTCATAACATTCAGGTTCTCCCTCATCAATCAACAAGACAAATTCATTTGTAGGATACTTTGATAAAGGCTTCTTGTCTCTTGGAGACCTTCTAAGTGCATTTCCAGGGCTTTCCAAAGTCGATTGTTCATCATGAGTATAATCACCAACTTCATCATGTGCTAGATCAATTGTTCCATCTTCACTTGCATCGATATCTTCATGTTCATCTTGAGTTTTGACTCTACTATCTTCTTCCAACTTAAATGTAGAGGGAGTAATATCCAAGTTAGAGGGATCATTATCAGGCTGAACCTTCGACTTCTCTGATTATCAATATTCCTCCAAGTTTGATCTTTAACAAACATAGCATATATGCTACGAATCACCTTCTTATGAATAGGATCATAGAACTTGAGACCAAGTTCATCCATGCCATAGCCAATAAAAATACACTACTTAGTCTTTACGTCAAGCTTTGATCTCTCATCTTTGGGAATATGAAAAAGGTTTTACACCCAAAAGCCCTCAAGTGATCGTAAGAAACATTTTTACCTAACCATACCTTTCTAGCACTTCATGCTACAAAGGAACACATGTTGGTCTGTCAATCCATGAACAAATGCACTCAAAGCTTCACCCCAAAACAACTTCGCAATCTATATTATGATAGCAAGCACCTAAATATTTCAACCAAGGTTCTATTCATCCTTTCAGCCAAGGCATTCAACTGAGGAGTCTTTGGAGGAGTCTTTTGATGTCTAATTCCATGCTTTACAATAAGCATCAAATAGCCCTGAATACTCACCATTGTTGTCTGTGAACACATTTAAGCTTCTTACCTATTTCTCTTTCAACCAAAGCTTGAAATTTCTTGAACATGCCCAAAACTTGGTCTTTGGTCTTCAAAGTGCAAACCCACAATTTTCTAGAATGATTATCAATAAAGGTTACAAAATAGACAGACCCTCTAAGTGTTCTTGTCTTCATAGGACCACATATATCATAATGCACCAAATCAAGTATCTTTAGCTTCCTTGAAGGTGGATAACTCTTGAAAGAAACTCTATTTTGTTTTCCAGCAAAGCAATGAGTGCATTTCTATAAATGTACATCTTTAAGACCAAATAACACATTACTCTTAGCTGACAACCATCCCTTTCCAACTCATATGACATAACCTCTTATGCTACAATTCTGTTTCATCAACAAACTTAGCAGCTTTAATAACATCTTTAATCACTTTTGCCTAAGTAAAGAAAAGTACTTTGTACCTCTAGCTACAACCATGGAACCCTTACAAATTTTTTAGCTATCACTAGAAAATAAACCATCATAGTTTTCATCATACAAGTTACCAACAGAAAGTAAGTTTAGTTGAATGTCTGGAACATGCTTCACATGCATGAGAATTAATCCAGAACCATTAGAGGTCTCTAAGCAAACATGTCCAACACCGGACATTTTGCTACACCTTTATGAGCCATTTTCACATCACCAAAATCACTAAAAGTATAGCATGTAAACAAATCCCTCATAGAAGTAACATGAATGGAAGCACCACTATCAACCATCCAATTGGTAGCATTATTAGCAAGGTCCACAGATTCAAATTCCTCAACTATAAGAAAATCATTCAAAGCTACATTAATCCTGTCCTCATCATAAATGTCATCTTTTCTCTTACCCTTGTCTTTACTAGCCTTGTTCTCCTTTTTTAGCTTCTAACAAAATTTCTTCACATGCCCTTTTTCACTACAATGGTGACACTCAATACTTTTATACCTTCCTCTGGATTTACTCATACTTTGATCTTTATTAGTAGGACCATGGCTCTTGCTTCTGCCCTTAGACTTAGAAACCAAGACATCTAAATGTGTAGATGATGCACCCTGTATTTTCTTTTCATTTCTTCATTCAAAATGAGATGACACTATCAAGTGTAGAATTGGACAATGAAGTTTTGATAATTTCCCATGACTCTGCAAGGATCCAAGAAGCAATAACCCCTGTATCTCTTCATCAAACTTGATACCCATGGAAGATAGCTGATTCATAATTCCTTAGAAGTTGTTCAAGTGATATGTCATTGATATGCCGTCAGGACATTTCAAGGCAAACAACCGCTTTATTAAAAACATCTTATTATTCCCAATTTATCGAGCATACAATTCTTCAAGCTTAAACCACAGAGTACGAGCATGTGTCTCATCATTCAGCATATTTTCATCTATCTATTGCCTAATATACCCAGAGACTTGTCTATGCATCAAAGTTCATTCTTCATCCGTTTTATCCAGGCTTCTAGGAGCAAAAATTGGTTGATCAAAATTCTTGACATAAAGCAAATCTTTCATTTTCGCCTTCCAAACATCATAATTAGAACCATTAAGAGTAACCATCCTATTGGTATTAGCTTCCATTGTTCCCCACAAAGTCACAAACCAAAGAGCTTTGATGCCAATATGATAGAGCCTGGCTGAAGCACTAAACTATCTAAAAGGTAAAACAATATGGAAGCACTCCAAACACAATATGATAATAACAAATAGCAGGAATAACAAATCACAAAAACATAAACAACATCAACAACACACCATGATTTTAACGTGGAAAACCTCCTCAATGTGAGAGGTAAAAATTGCAGGCCATCGGACTAGGTAACAACCCCACTATGATCAAATACGCACAAGAGAGTCGAATAACTACTCAAATCATGCTTACAACAAGCCAAACTAACCAAGCACCAATGCTTACAAATGAGAACAAAGAAGATAAAAATACCCCAAACACAATGCTACTATACGAGATAGATTTCTCATACTACAGACCTTGTCTCGACTATCTAACCGTTTAGAATGAAAAACCACAAGTCCAAGATCTGCTATCCAAATTTCAGCTTTATCCAACGTGATCAAATCCACAACTATAGATTTATGGTGACAAATTTGTGTCTATGTGAGAATGATTTTTCCTTTTCTTTTCTATTAATATGTGGCTTGTTTCACACTATCTAATAATCCCTTATCATTTTTTTTATTTTTGGTCAACTCTACTCACACACACACACACACACACATACACACACACACACACACATATCGGGAGGGTGGGTTGGGAAATAGCATCTCTGATGCCTGGGGGTTGAACACATGACCTTGGCGTTCCAAGTACAGTTCCAAAGGCAAAGGCATCAACCAAACATGCTGGCCTCCAACTTGGATCAGCTCTCTTTAGGTAAGATTATCAACACACTAATAAACCCTTAAAAATATTAGAAAACTAATAGCAAACATTGATGCATCTGATCTTGGATATGGAGGTATTCTAAAACAAATCAAAATAGGATCAGATAAAGAACATATAGTTAGGTTTCACTCCAAAATTTGGACAAGACCTCAAGAAAAGTATAGTACTATTAAAAAGGAAGTACTTTCAATAGTTTTATATATTATGAATTTCAAGATGATTTATTTTCCAAAAGATTTTTGCTAAAAACTAGTTGCAAGGCGGCGAAACCTATTTAGAAAAAGATGTTAAAAATTTAGTTTCAAAACATATTTTCTTACAATGCACTTCTAGATTTTCTTACAAGAGAGTTTTTATAGGAAAAACACCATGAGTAAGAAAATGACAAAAGATCAATACGGGATGATCCCTACAAGCTTTGGATCAATAAGTGGATCAAAGAAACTTGTTCAATACAGAATCTCCGATCAAGAACTTATGGTTTAATACCCTCCTATGGGATCAATAAGGGCCTAATAGCCCTTTTACTCCCTTAAGCACAATAAGACCCTCCACTCCTCTTCCTAGTCCAAATAGGTTCAGACCCTAACCTATCAACAAGACATACATACAATCCCTCCTAGCTAAAAAACAAAGCCTATTTCAATAATGCCTAATAACGCACCAACTATAATAGCCACCCAAACCCATCCACACAACTCTAAAAAATATATAGAAAACCTTGATGTTATAACTATTTGTCTAGATAGAAGATGAATGATTATTAGAATAGCCTTGCAAGACCACAAAAAATATTCCTTCCTAATTTTGAATTCTTTCCCATTCATCCTTCAACAACAATAATATTTTATGAATTTATTCTAATAGACAGAGATTCAATAGAACTCATTCATAATTATGAAAAAGGTGAAATCTCCTTTTCCGAGATCAAAAGAATTCTCCAACAAGTCTTTTAGACCCAACAATTTTACTTATTTTGACTATATTGAAGCTTGGTACAATATGTTGTACTTAGGACCTTTTTCTCATTCATGATTCATATGGTTCAATAGAAAGATACAACTTAAATTCCCAAAATAATTCATCAATTGGTTTCAATTTTTTGGACCTTATCTAGACATATTCCCTGAAGCTTTAATACCCATTGTTCAAGAATTCAAAGATCTTACAACCTTTCTAGTAGGATCAAGAAATCTATCTTTTTTAGCTAGTTTACATTAGCCCCATAATCTCGTGGATTACACTTATGCCCTCAAAGAAGGTCATAAGTTTAAACTCCAATGGTTATCTCGCTCAATACGATCAAAATGGTGGGAAAAATATGATATGAAATATATCACAGGAGAAAAACTTTAAGACTTGTTTCACAAAATCCAAGATATATGAAGACTGCAAAAGGAAGAAAAGACTCTAGTTCCTAAGAAAAATCTCAAATAATGGTCAAACTAGCTGCGTTGGTTTTCACCAAGAATTTCTCAAAAGACTCAACAAAGCCATGAACAAAAGTGGTCAAACAGTTGCAAGAAGAAGAACGAGTAGGCTCCTGGAATTTGTACTCCTTTGAATAAGGACGACTACTTTGGCATTGATTTTCCAAAAAACAAGTAACTTTTCTTTCAAAAGAAAATTGCTCATCCTATTTAAGATTCCATCAAATTTATCCGATTCACTTTCAGATAGATGTTATGTCTCCACCTTACAAGACGATAAGAAAGATCAATAGAAATATTTACGACGTGTCAACACAAGATTCTTGCCGAGAGAGAGAACCTTTGCCACAGGACTTTAATTATAGTGGGCCAACTACTTTAATAAAGAAGCTCAATAATGCTTTACTTTATTAAAGTTTCTGCCTAGCTATCATTAAAGTGATCAATAATTCAAAAAGAGAGCTCACTCCAACAATAATGAAGGTTCATTCGAAGATCAAAACCCTCTATAAATAGATGCAAGAATGAAGTTGTGATACATCGAGAGTTTTAGAGGAAGTTCTAAATGCTCACATCTTTGTAAAATTTTAAACGCTTTTTAAAAATCGTGTATTTCTATATCATTTCAATATATATTGAAGAGCTTTTTCGATAACTTTAAGTGCCTTCAAAACATAGAAATCTAATCTTGGATTGAAATAGTTTCATTTTTCTTGTCAAAACTACTAATTCGTTTTCTTTTATAATTTCATGAAATTTATTGAGATGTTCAAAGTGTTAAGTTATTGATTTGGAATAAACAAGTACATCATCTAGATATACTAATATGAAATCAGAGTATTAATTAAAGATTTTATTCATTATATTTTGAAATTCATTAGAAGCATTTTTTAATTATTGTGACATTACATTCTATTAATAATTTCCAAAAGAAACTACAAAAGCTGTTTTGTATTTACCAGATTCTTTAACTTGTGTTTGATTATATCGCAAATTCATATCAAATTTTAAAAATATTGCATGCGCGTCAATTTTTTATATATGTATGTATGTATATATATGCATGTATATCATTTTTTAATCATGGCATCCAGATGATATTTTTTTCAAACTTAAAATAGATGAATCTGGAAAGCAAGGTCTCAAACCGTAAGTAACTTTGCGCGTAAGCTTCATTCTCACTTTCTCAGTCCCCGGACACCGAAAACCCTTTCTCCACTTTCTGCCCGTCCAAACAACCCCTAGCCCCGAAGCCTTTTTTCGTGGTGTCGAGAAAAAAAAAAAAAACGAACGAAAATGGTGGTGATAGAACAACAGCAAGAGACTGAGGAGAAGAAGGAGCACGCCGCGATTCCTCACAACGCCGCCGACGCCGGCAAGGACGTTTCCGACGGCTTCGAAACCGCCAGCGACACGGAGCTCGGCGGCGACGACGATGGCGCCGGCGGAGGGCAGGTGCATGGAGAACATTCATGTCAGCAAGAGCAAGAGCAGGAGAAGGATCGCGGTTCTTCCGACGATGCGTCGAACAGTGAGGAATTGGAACAGGTTCTGTTTAGCTGTTCGTGATTTTTGTTGATTGATTTTCATTTTTTTTTCACGCTTTTTTTGTGATTGATTCGAGGTGTGTTTTTCGTTGATTACTTTATTGTTGTTGTTGTTAAAAAGATTTTCATTTACATGAAATCTTGTGGGCGAGCTGATTTTGTGAATTAATTGAAAGAGCAAAGCCTCAAATTTGTGCTCGAAAGAGTCGCACTACATCAATTTGGTCCTCGAAATATTTGTGACATTAATCTGGTATTTGAAAGATTAACATGAATTTGATCTTTTGGACTGACTTGAAATGAATTTTAATATCTGGAGAACTAAATTGCTGGCACAAATCTTTTAAGGACAAATTGATATTACAACTCTTTGGAGGACTAATGGCTCACAACTCTTTCAAGGATCAATTTAAGGTTTTACTCTTAATTGAATCCATAAGCTAATATGACGATCCTCAACAAGTTCCATGCAAGAATTTGCTTGTAAATGGAATGAGCTTTCTTCCATTTTAAAAAGAGTATAAACTTGGGCTTGAAGTTAATTTGTCAAAGCAGCATGAATATGATTAATTTTTTTTAAAGAAGAAAAAAAAAATCAATGCTTAGATTTATGTAGCTATTGTTGAAATTGTGTTATAAAAATTTCAAAATTTTATGGTATATGTGCAACAATTATTGTATTTGAATGCATTCTTGGAGATAAATATTGGCTTAATTTCTAGTTTTAAAGAGAACAAGGAGTGTCTTTCTGAGGAGAAGGAAGTAATTGAGTGCTATTGGTCTATGTAACAGAAAGCAGTAGCTCAAGCAAATGAAGCGAAGTTAGAAGGGAATAAACTTTTTGGAGATGGGAAGTACGAGGAGGCACTGTCGCAGTATGAAATTGCTTTGCAGGTAGCACCAGACACGCCTTCATCTGTGGAAATACGTTCAATATGCCATGCAAACCGTGGTGTGTGCTTCCTGAAACTGGTATGCTCTTCTTTTGTCCTATTAGCGAGAAAAGAAATTGTCAGTGCCTTTCATGTGTGCTTTTTTGAAAACATGCTAATGAGATATAGTTATCTTGATTTTATTGCTAGACAGCTTATGCCTAGTGGTATATGCTGGATTATGACTTTGCTATGCTTGAATTCACACTAGAGTTCAGAACCATAGGTTGAAGTTCAAAGTAGGTTTTGTTCTCAGGTCATCTGGATTTTCTGTTATGTGCCTGTCTATAAGTTCAGAAATTTTCTTTGGTTAATTGAAATTATAATTATTTTTGTATTAACACTGTTTTTGGGTGCAATATAGACACTTTAATTAGTGAGAAGAGAAGGAAATACAACTGGCCAAAAAAATCAATAGATATAACAAGGAATATTAAAATTTTGAAAAATGCAGCAAAGCTACCTGCATCCCAGAAAAGGCAACTCCCTGGAAACAGCCATGCACAGAGCATGAAAGAGAAGCTGCAAGTATACCTTTGCAATTGCAGTATGATCCAACCATAAACAAATCTATGTCTTAAAAAGGAGATTCCTTAGTTACCCATTATTTTTAGGTTATGCCGGCACCTTTAACATTGGAGAGAAAGTTGGGGTGGCATTAGTGGTGGGCATGGTTAGTTTAGTTTGGTGTTGTGAACCATAAATGTAATTTATAAAACTAAACTGGATTGGTTTCATTTTATGAGAAAATAACTGAACCAAAAGAACTGGTTACTATATTTCGGTCAACCAGTTCAAATCTGATTATTATTTTCATATTTCAATGAGGAAGGGTGGGGATGAGAAACAGTTCAATGTTGTGTTAAGTGTCAATGGCCTTGTCATGCTGGGATTAAAGGACGGGAACCAGTGGAGATCTGTGAGCATCCATGTGTCTTTGGAGTGGGCTTGGTGGAGTGTCAACTAGCAGAAAGGAAATCATGAGATGGGAGCAAGAAAAAGAGGGCAAGAGAGTACGAGACTGACAAGTAAAAAGAGGTTTAGTTATACTTTGTTAACTGATCTTTGAAAAGTGGTTAACAGTTAACTGCACCATTGCATTTCAAAGGTTTGGATTATTAAACCGGTTTGAATAATTCAGTGTTGTATGGTTTGGTTTAGTGCAATTTAACAGCTGGTCCAGTTAATGGTTTTTTAGCCCTCCCTTGGATGGCACCCATAAACATGGAAAGTCTGGTAGAATTTTGCCTTAGGTGATTTTGGCATGTGTGGAGGAGAAGGCCTAAAGAAGTCCTACTAAGAAGGGTAGGTCAAATGAAGGGTAGTCTAATAGCTAGAGGTAAAGGGAGACCTACAAAAACCATGAAAGAAACTATTAAAAGAGATTGAAATTTTAATGTTTGTAAACATGTTTTACAACAGGATACTATGGCTTCATATGATCTATGTAGCCAACCCCACTTGATGGGACAAGGCTTAGTTGTTGACGTTGTTGTTATGTATTAGCACCTTTAACAACTAGTGGCTAATATTTGGCTGTGTCTATTACGACCTTGGGGCTATAGTTAATGGCCCTAGTGGTTAGGAATAACGATTAGTTAGTAAGTTAAAAAAAGGCATAAAAGGGAGTGTTAGAGAGGAACAGGGGTTTGAGTGTTAGAACTTAGAAGAGCATGGATCTCTCTAATACCCCTGACCATTGTATTTTCTTCAGGAAATAATACAGTTTCTTGAGTATTCTTGCATTCTCTGATTACAGGTTCTAACAGTGTCCAACTTATTTGAAATATAATTTTTTCCTATTTATATGCTAAGAGATATGTGATTAAATGTTAGGTAAAAATACTAAGATGTATTGGTACCTTCCAAAAAAATAAAGGCACGAGACTAAAGCATTCATAAATAAACATTGACTGAATTTGTAGTAAACTCCTAATTTGAGTATAGTTACATAATGTAGATTGGGTATTGGCATGGTTATTTTCATAACATAATTAGTCTGAATAAAATTTGATCCCAATTTATTTCAATCTGGGTATCTGTTTACCTTATGCATAATAGAGAAATGCATTTTTCTTTCTTGCCAAAATAGAGATGATCATTTCAACTGTGATCTCTTTTATATTCTTTTTCTTTTTCCCTATGCTTCAACCTTTTAATCCTATATTGTAGGTTAGGCATTTTATGTAAAATTTGTCATCAGGTTAAAGCTGTCTTGGGATCTAACTGCATCTTTTGTCCCTGTTGTTTTGTTTGTAATTGATTGATTTTATTTTCCTATAAATATTTCATGAGGATTTTAATTAAATATATGCCAAATACACCTCAGGGACAATATGAAAACACAATCAAAGAATGCACCAAAGCAGTAGAATTGAATCCTTTGTACGTTAAAGCTTTGGTAAGAAGAGGAGAGGCTCATGAAAAGCTTGAACATTTCGAAGAGGCCATTTCTGGTGAGTTCAAATTTTACATAACTGTCTTTGATTGTATAGTTCTGTACTGAATCACATATTTCTTCTTTGGTTCTCAATACCAATGCTTGTTTTGCAAACTCAGCGCATTCAAATTCTTTGAAATTTCCTTGTTTATTATCCTGCTTTTGTCATTTTAACATCTTTTTGATAATAAATGGCAGATATGAAGAAGATCTTAGAAATTGATCCTTCAAATGATCAAGCTAGGAAAGCCATTCGTCGTCTGGAGCCTCTTGCTGCAGAAAAACGGGAAAAGATGAAGGAAGAAATGATTGGTCAGTATAACCCCTCTCCTGTTATGTTGGCTGTTTCATTGTTTCTATTTTTTGTTTATTTATTATTATTATATTATTATTACTACTTCTTCCTTTTGCGCTATGGGTTGTGAGCATGTAATCATTGCATTACCTCTGTTCTTCGTGTATGCCTTCTGTAATTTATTGAGTGTAGTCAGAGCCCAAAGGCGCTAAAAGGCACGTGTAAGGCCCTAAGGCCTCAGTGCCTTGCACTGGTTCAGGCATGCCTCTTCAAAGAGGCGAGTCCTTTTTCCGCCTAATAGTGCTTCTATCATTTTGCAGGGGCCGTAGTCACGATTGGAGAAATTTTTTGTAAGACTAGGTTTAGGGAATTATAAAGGCTTTAAGTTACTTGCTAGTAAAAGGTGGAAATAGGTTAGGTTAGTCTAGACTTAAGTTTAAATAGGCCTGGTCTATATTCCCAAAAAGTAGCTTGTGCTTGGGCCTACTAGTCTTTTTTATGGTCTTAATTTGTCCTTCTTTAAAGCTTGATCTAGTTTGAAAGCCTATTTAGAGGCTTACATGATAATAAAATTTCGGAATAGACTAAAACACCTACTCTTAAATAGGTTAAAAGACCTAAATATGTCAAAAAATATTTAAATAGTACAGAAGGTTTCTTAAATAGGTCAAAATGTCTTTTTGTAGATAGATCAACATGTTTCTACCATCATTAGATTTTAAAATAATAATAATAATAGTATAGATAAGCCAGCCTGTCAAATCCAAAAAAAAAAAAAATTCATTGCTTATAGCCTTATCCTGTTTAGCTAAAAGTGCTTTGAAAACCCTCGGCCTTGGCCAAACTAGGTTGAATATGGGCCAAGTTGAATATCCCTAACGAGCCGCATGACCTATTTCCACCCCTACTTGCTAGTATTGAGTAGGTTAATTCAGAAATACAAAAAGATGTTAAAGGAGGATATAAATCCAATGAGGGAAGTGATGAAAGTGATTACAATTATGAGATTTACTTGGGTGATGATTCTACGGATTTAATCCTAAACTGTTTTTAATTCTCATGTGGTGAACTTTAGGACTTCTAGGAATTTGGGGCTGTCATACATCTATTTGGTTTTTAGCTCTAGCCTTTAAAGCTTATTATCAACTTATTATCATCCTTCACTATGGATTTTCATGTTTGATTGTCACCATGATATGTTTAGTTTTCAGGATAAATTTATGCATAACAGAAACATAATTTACGTTCTTTAACGCCTTTCTTTAGTGAGGCATGCGCCTGATAGTGCCTCTCCTCAAGGCATAATAAGCCCCTAGTGCCCTAGAGCGCATTATGCCTTTGACTATTAATCTTTCCCTTGTTTTTTTCACTCATTTTTCCCGAAAACAAACATGGCCATGATGTATAAGATTTTTTGGTAAAGGGGAGAAAATCCCATCATTGCTCTGGTTTACTGCCTTATTTGTATAAATTAATGCAACAAGTTGTGCACCCAGACTGTGATGTCTATCTATCTCTGAATAGTGAATACAAGTTGTTTTGTGTCGATTAATTAGATTAACTTGTTCTCAAGTGCTCGGGATGTTATGATGTTTGTTTTCTTTGTAATGGACATAGGGTTGGCTTTTGTTTTATAAAAGCGAAGTCCTATGTTGAATTGTGGATATCATATAATAGTGTTTCTGTATGCATTTATTGTATTATTGAATGATTCTGAGCGTTTCTTCATCATCCTATCTTGGTTATACATAAAATTGTTTCTTGTTGCATTGATTGAGTGTTGCTATTGTTGTTGCAGGTAAACTGAAAGAAATGGGCAATTCAGTACTGGGTCGCTTTGGGATGAGCGTAGACAACTTCAAAGCTGTCAAAGATCCAAACACTGGCTCCTATTCTATCTCTTTCCAACGCTAAGTTTCGCTGTGCAAAGTCATTATGATATCATTTAGCTAAGAAAGAGGCGATCTATAGTGATAAAGGTTTGAGGTTTCATTGTGCATGCTTGAGATCATCAGGAAAATGCAAGTGTTAGTACAAGAAGTGGATTTGGGCCAATGGTTTTATTTTCTTCCAAAGGGCATTTGTTGAATTATCATATTCTGCGTATAAGGGGGTTTCAATGGTTAAAGTCTTTAATAATCTGTGTCTACGTTGAATATCTGAAGCATTAAGAGCATATAAGAATTGCTCAAATCTATTAGAAAAATATCATTTCAACAGTTTAAATGATTGCATTGGCTTTTAATGCATTTAACTGTTCCTTTCCTTTTAATTGACTAGTCCAATGCTATATCTCATATAGCACGTTAAGATGATGAATCTAAATATCTAATTCTTTTTGTGGTTTTTTATTTGCTAGGATTTGAAGTAGTTTTAAGATTAAAGAAACTAAATAAAAAATAATTAATTATAAATAGAAAATCAATTAAGCCAATATGAAACAATATATTGTTATTTTATTTGTGCTGTCGATCAATATTTTATAGGACTTAAATGGTTGATCTAAATGCATGCCTGTGAATCTAAGAGCCAAAGAATTAGCAACCCATGGCATCTTTGTAGGCGTGTCACCACTAGTGATGCGACTAGAGGTCTTGACTCTTAATCAAAGTTCGGATTTGGGCTATCCAAAATGGTAGTTGGGAGAGCGAGATCCAAGGATACAAAGGTTCTGACCCGAAGACACATCGGTGGAGGACTGGGTGTTCGCTATCCTGGAATATGGAATACCAGTCATTATTAGCTTTGTAGAATATCGATGTTTGAGCCTGAGACTTTATTGGATAATAATCATGATATGTATACGATAAGATGATAGGTGCCAACGAAAACACAAGGATAAGAAACTTGAATTTAGAACACAACAACTACACATTACACCAAGCATGGACACACCAATTTGGGCATGTCTGCATATCTGAGACACATGGGACATGGATACCAGATGGACACCAGTATGAAACGTATTTGACATGTATTCATATGTGTCCAAATAAAAAGTAATCATTTTTTTTTGACTTGGGGACACCTGTCAACATGGCTCCAATACCTGATGGATACAACTTGGACATGCTTTAGTATATTGTTTGAAGTTCTTTTAGGACCACCCTAAACCTGGGTCTATTTGGACAAAAAAAAAAAAAAAAAACTAGTCAAGAATAGAATGACGCCCCATGTTTTTTGGAAGGGGGAGAAATAGGAATTACAAATGACATACCATAAGAATGCTCCCTGTTTTTTTTTTGTTTGGAGGGGTTTAGAAAGTGATGAAAATTGGTTGTTTAACATCTATGAATATTTAAAAATGTAAATATTGACTTCGTATATATATAATTTTTAATTTTATATATGTGTGTGTATGTGTGCATGCACGCGCTTTTTCCATGTCTTATAATTGTGTGTGTGCACGTGTCCATGTCTTACAATTGTGCTCGTGCATGTGTCCGTGTCTTATAATTATACGTGCATGTGTGTGTGTGTGCGCGCATGCGCGTGCGCATCGTATAATTATGTGCACGTTGTGTCTATGTCTTAAAATTGTGCGCGTGTGTGTGCATGCGTGTCTATGTCTTATAATTTTGTGTGTTTGTGTCCATATCTTAAAATTTTTTTTTTTTACTTTGGTGTGTCTCTATATTGTCTGTGTTTATCCCATGCTCATGCCTGCTTCACAAAAGGACACTAGCTTAATTAAGAGGAGCAATTTCTATGCTAATAGTTCAAAATCCAGATGACAATCATGTGAATCCCATGAATCACTTAATTTGGAAAAGAAAACACACACACAATCACATTTTTTTCTTTTTCCCATTAGTCCCTTTTTCTTCAATGTAAAATAGATAGTAGGACATTAACATAGATGCATGTTTCCCAAAGTTTTAGGGTCCATTTTCGCCTTATTTTTAGGGGTTATCAAGAGATTACATGATCTCATAGCCCATTATGGCCTATCCAGGGTTTTGATTGGCTCAAAATAATTTTGATTTAGATTTGGATCATATTTCAAGTTGATTTAATCAAATATAAAGTCGGTTGATCTTGCAAAAGTTGTATTTAAAAAGGTTAGTGATACTAAATTTTAATATAAATAAACTTCAAATAATAAATTTTACATTACATAATGTGATATTTGTATTTGTATAGTTTGTTTTGAAAAATATATAATAAAATATCTCTTAAGAATTATTTTTTACTTTTAAAATTTTATGACTTTATTATAATCAAAATTTTTATGTTCTTAATTCATTTGACTAGTCATTAGTCAAGTTATTATCAAATAAATTTGAATTTAAAAGAGATTTGATAATAATCGAATTCAAGTTTAATTAAATATATTATACACTATTCTTCATATGACCTTACCTTTTTTGTCGAATAAAAAATTCAAGATGACATGCACATAATTTATAGTTGAAAGGCCCATACTCATGAAGCTATAAAAAATGCTTCATAGATGAATCTCTTAGGTGGCATAGTACACTATTGACTCCTGTAATGTTTGCAATGCAAGACATTTTATTATGCATTCAATAAAAATTGGTGCACCATGCACCACACTTGTTCAACACCCAATCTCAAACAACATCATCACCACCCTCTGCCGCCTCCTCCTCGACCACTGCCTCACCAGCAAGCACTGTGAGCTTCGTGGAGGCCTCCTTCATCACTGCTGCGCCTTATTCCTTGCCATTGTACCCTAAACACTACCATGGGAACTCTAGCTCCGTAGAAATCCACCATGAATTCCTCCTTCTCCATCGCTAACCACCAACACCATGTTCTCCATGTTCCCTTTTGTCATCGCTAACCACCAATGTTGTTGCGGACCTCGTCACTGTTGAGCAAGGAGACAGGAATTACTCTTAAAAATATGTATAATACACTTGCAAATAACACTTATTTATTTCACAATATCACTTGACCACACATACACTCACTTGTGCTAGAGCATTCTAATTACTCACTTTCAGTTATCACTCACTTGAGCACTTGATGCCTTACACACTTACTCACAATGCACTATCTCACTACTCATTGGTCCCTAATGTACACATAATACATTAGCTCCACAAATATTTATAAGATGTATATGTTGGTCTAGTAACCAACTTGAGTTTGCTAGAAAACTCTAGCACTTAAGCAAGTCTAGGTGCTTCTTTAATTTTACATTTTCTAGATAATTCTTTTCTTGGTCTAGACTAAGTAAACTCTAGAAAGCTCTTATGTTAGTGCCAAACTTCTAAACATATCTAGTGTTGATTTTTCATTTCTCCCCTTAACACTATATACGTTTCATTCTTTCTTTGTGAAATATCTTCATTACAGGCTCCTTCTTTCCCTAACTATTGCAACATTTGTATGCTTTGGATTGGGCTTCTTTTCTCTAGTGGATCTCTTGAGTGTTGGTTTTCTGCAACTTCTTCATCTTCCTATTGAAGCTGTTCTTGTTCCCTTTGATGAACTAGTTTTCCAAGGGCTCTGTGTATGTTTCTCCACCTTGCTTGAACTTGGAAACTGAAATTCATTCTCTTTTTGCTTCCCCATTTTTCTTATATCATGCCTTCAATATTTTAGAGTCCGGTAGAATTACTTGTTGAGGCGACCACCAAAAGGAGGTTTCATCAAACACTATATCTCTTGATATGTAACATTTGCCATTGTGAGATCACAACATCTCCATCCTTTCCTTTAACTATCTATCCCACAAAGATGCAACAAATGGCCTTTCTATCCATCTTGCTCCTTAAATGATCTGGAGCAAAGACATAGCATACACAACCAAATACTCGAAAGTGACTCATAGTGGGCTTGAGCTTCCATAACTTCTCAAATGGTGACATAAACCTTAACTTGGCTTATGGAAGTCGTTATCACATGTACTACAATCCTCATATATATTTGCCCAAAATCGTTTAGGACATTTTTGGTGTGCAACATGGTTGGACAAATCTAAGCCAAATGACAATTCTTTCTCTTCGCCATGCCATTTTGTTGAGGAGTGTTTGGACATGTTATCTATCATCGTATTTTACACTCTTTCAAGAAATCGTAGAATTCTTTTGAAGTATACTCTCCCTTATTGTCTGTGCAAAGGCATCTAATCTTCTTTCCAACTTTGCTTTTAACCTTGTCTTTAAACTCTTTGAATTTTGTTAATGTCTCGGATTTTTCCTTCATAAAGTAGACCTATACATACCTTGAGTAATCACCTATGAAGGTCACCATGTACCAATATCCGTTGATCAAAGGTTGTTTAACTAGCCTAAGTACATCCAGAGTGAACTAGCTCCAATGGCTCTTTAGCTTGAAACTTTGAACTTTCATATGGAAGTTGATAAGCCTTTCCATATTGACATCCATTGCATGTAATGTCTTCTCATACTTCCAATGAAGAAAGACCCTTGAGTATCGTCTTCTTCTCATCACCTTCAACTAGTGATAACTCACGTGCCCAAGGCATTCATACCACAAATCCATTGTCTCATTCTTTCAAGTCTTATCTACATAAGTGGATTCTGGAGACATTACATAGATTAACTCTAAATGCTGACCTTTCAATATTGATGTCCCAATAATTTTTATCTTGTCATAAATCTTAACATCCTCTGGGCCAAAGACAACATACCTCATTGACTTTGTTATTTGTGATATTGAGAGTAAATTCTTTTTTATTCCAAGTACACAATAGATATTCTATATGTGTATTTATTTGTCACTCAGCGAGGTGAGATCATCGTTTCCCAACATGAGTGATTGGGAACCTGAATTATCTGCCATCACCACTACTCAATTACCTTTATACTCTGTAGTGATCTCTAGCTTCTCCTTGTCTCCTGTCATATGATTAGAGAAACCCGAATCAATAATCTAGTCCCTGTAATCAACACTTGATGGGCTTGTTATAGGTGCTAATTCTAACTTTGATGACTCGAAGAGCTTCTCATTAATCTTGTCAAAATTGATTTCTTCTTCATGTCAAATGTCTTCTTTTAATGCCATTGAAGTGGAAGAGTCTCATTCTTCTTCACTATAATTTTCTTTCTCTTGTTGAAGACTTGATGTTGCCGCATTGCTCTTTGTCGTCTTCTCTTGAACTAACAATCTCTTGCAAAATATCCCTTCCATAGATGAAGCAAATAGTATCACCTTTCTTTGCCTTTCCAAGTCAGGATCTCCTTCTTCATCCTTCCTCGACTTCTTATTCTTGTTATTTAAATTCTTAGTAAAATGTGGCTTATCTTTTCCCTTTCTTTTACCAGTGAAAATGCTTATTCTTCACTCTTCACTAATACCCTGGCCATTTGTTTGGCTAAGGCATCTTGGTCAGCCAACAAATTTTATAATTGTAAAAGGGAAGGTTGGATAGGCCAATCTTGAATTGCAGTAATAAAACCTCTATATTTTGGTCTTAACCCATGAATAATAATTCATTTCATACATTGATAAGATTTTTTACTGTTAGGATCTAATTCAAGATTTCTTGGCAGAGATTTTACCTTAGTGAAGTATTGATTGATTGTCATGTCACTTTGTGTTGTCGATAAGAGCTCATTCTCCAGGAGTTACAGCCTCGTGTCATTTTTCTTCAAAAACGGCATTGCAAATATGTCTCACACTTCCTTCCGTTGACGCCTTCCTTATGTGCTCTAACATATCATCCTCTACTATGGTCTTTAGTACAAACATCGCCTTTCTTGCTTTAATTTTTCACTTTCGTAGCGCTTTGACTTTATTTGTAAGAGGTGGTGCAGTCTCACTTCCTCCAACAACTTCCCAAAGCTCTTGGCCTTGGAGATACGACTCTATACATGTTTGTCATGTATTGTAATTCTGGGCATTGAGCTTCCTAATATTCCACCAACCATTTGAATATCCTTCATAATGACTTGATGAAATTTTATCACCACTACTTTGGTCTTAGACCAATAGCATCACAGTCCCAAACCAATTTTGCAAGAACTCCCCTAGAACTAATGATTCTCCCACTTGAAGTGGTCCTAGACCGTCCAGCTCTAATGCCAAATTGTTGAGCAAGGAGGTAGGAATTACTCTTGAAAATATGTATAATACACTTGCAAATAACATTTATTTATTTCACAATATCACTTGACTTCACATACACTCACTTGTGCTAGAGCACTCTAATTTCTCACTTCATTTATCACTCACTTGAGCACCTGATGCCTTACACACTTACTCACGATGCACTATCTCACTACTCATTGCACTCCTAATGTACACATAATACATTAGCTCCACAAATATTTATGAGATGCATATGTTGGTCTAGTAACCTACTTGAGTTTGCTAGAAAACTCAAGCACTTAAGCAAGTCTAGGTGCTTCTTTAATTTTACATTTCCTAGATAATTCTTTTCTTGGTCTAGACTGAGTAAACTCTAGAAACTTCTTATGTTGGTGCCAAATTCTAAACATATTTAGTGTTTATTTTTCAGTCACGTCATCTCCGCCAGTCGCACGTCTGGAACTAGCTTGCATCGCCACCACCACCATCACAACTCCCTTCCTTCATCCTGATTGCACACCACCACCAGGCTACGTCCTCTACCATGGTGCCACCTGAGACCCACACCACGACACCACCATCGCTTTCTCTTCTCCATCTCTTTGTGAAATCCTTAACCATAGCCATTGTTTTCCCTTTTCAATTTATGTTCCTCTTCATTTGTCTCTCTGTTTTTACAATGCTAGTTAGTCTCACACCTGAAATGTTCGTTTAATTAGGTGTTTCATGAACCTCGTTAAATCAAATTGCAAGATTTATTTTGTCTATTAATACCCATTTCACTTTCAGCTACCAACCCAAAAATGGTCACCACAACACGCAGTTTCACCACAAAGCTTGTCAAAGAGGAAGAGGGGAAGGTTGTTGGAGTAAAGGTAGAGGGAGTGGAAGGTGGTGGTGGCATTGAATAGTTGGTGACATAGGGTGCCAATGATGTTGGTTGAGAGTTGAGAGTGTTGATCATGGGTGGTGCATGGTGCACCAAATTTTATAGGATGCAAAATAAAATATGCCTTGCATAGCAAACATAAAGTGTGATTGGTATACTATACCACCTACAACATTCATCTATGAAGCTTTTTTTATGACATCATTTGAGTAAGCACCTAGTTGAAAATGGGTAAAGTAAAGTTTCTATTCCTCGTCTAAAGGTGACTTGTTTAATTCTTTCTAATTTTAGATGGACCCTAATGTTTAAGTAGAGATGTATACATTTTAAAATTCATGGATTATGCTTTGACACATTGAGTATAATTGAGATAAATTTTTAAACTTTTTTTTTTCTCAAGACAAATTATATTTTCTTCTCTTATAATCTATTGATGTTATTCTTGGACCCTTGAAGTTTTAAACTTGATACTAGACTCCTCTTAACATTGACGATGTACATTAACTTTTGTTAACCTAATTTACCAAAATTTTTGTTTACCTTGAATAATAATAAAAAAAAACCTAGTGTCTTCATATAATCTCATTTTCTACCTCCACTCACACGCCAAAACCCTAAGATCTCTCATCCTTTCCTCCCATCCACCTCCATGGCCACCATTCTCTCACCCTTCCAAATACATGGTCATGGGCACCATCTTCGGTAACCGCCCATTGGCCATGTCATCAGGTTCTACATCTAACAAGACCACCTCTCTATATCAAGCGCACCGTCCATTGAAACCTAAGCACTTTAAGTTTAATTTGAAGCCATTGTTCTCTTAGCATCTTTTTGCACTATTTTTCAAAAGATTTCAAAGCACCATGAGCCGATAGTGTTGGATAGGTGATGGAACCGCCAATTAAAGGTGGTGCGGCTGCAAAGGAGTGCCCAATCTAATATAAGGTCCATTTCAACTGATGACATAATACATCATCACATAATATACCGCATCAAACAACAATTAACGTTTTCTTTATGCAGGATAACATTTTTTATATACTAAAAGACCCAAAAAACACATAATTATATAGGTGCTATACGAGGGTGAAACATTTCCCTTAAATAAGCATTGAAGTTCACCAATGGAAACTAGGCAAGGAATGGTAAATGACAAAATCATCCAATTACAAGTGGCCAGCTTTGGCAAGTGTATCTGCTAAGCTATTCATCTCACGAAAGATGTGACTAAACTTTACTACCACTGTCTTTATAAATCATGGATAATATGGACCAACACATAGGAAGAGTGTAATTCATGTGCCCAAGTCTTCACAGAAGTCGAGGACACCCTTATGATATGTTTGTGAGTTGAGAATTTGGAGAGAAGGGGAGAGAGGAGGGATTTGTAGTGTCCCATTGATTGGAGAGCAGCCCATTGACCTGAAAACTAGAAGTTGCAACCATTCTTCTACCATGAAGCTGGGCTAAAGCTTGATGATAGGCTTTAGCTAGCCGGCAAATGCCTATGAAGAGACTATTTTGATTCCTTCTCTAACCATAAAAATTATACTTATTCCTATGGTGTTAAAGCTCACAACAGTTGTGGCAAAAAAGAGCCAGGTCCAAGAATAATATTGATAGATTTCAAGAGAAGTGAATATAATTACTTGCCCTTAGAAATAAACTTATGGAGGATAACATTTTTCATTTGAACATAAGTGAAATGAAAATTAATCTTTCAAGAACTAAATTAATATGACAAATCTTTTGAGAGTCAAATTGATCTTCTACAATTCTTTTGATAAGTAATTTGAATTTTTACTCAATAACTAATAGCTGGTGATCTTATTTTTCATATAGCTCTCCCTAAAATACTACTAGTGTTGGAAATTGAAACATAAAGTAACATACTCAATTATGACCATGATAAGAATATTAAGGGTTTAGCGAAATTTTTTTATTCAGAGGTTTTTAAAATTTTATAAAATAGAACCTATTGCATAAAAAAAGCCATACATATGTGATATTCAATTCATTGACTTTTTATATATTCCCAAATGCATCCCTTATGAATGAATATAGATATTAAATTAATCTCCTTAGAAAGATGCCAGTCCAGCAACTCCCTAACTCTCTCATGAAATGCTTCTTCTCATAACAATTCTGTACAAAAAAATCTACAAATGAAGAGATAAATCAAGAATTTGTTCCTTCTCTCTCCTGATTCCAAGATTTTGACTGTTACTCATCAATGATAGATGTTGAGATGCTTCATCCCTGCTGAAGTTAATGCTCCTTTGCCAATTAGCATAACCTTCCTCCTTATCATCATCATCATCATCACATAATCTGTTGTTTGAATAACTTCCCTCAAAAAATGGAGAATAATTTCCAAATCTAGGTGCACCATTTGATCCAAATTGTTCTGATATTTGATTGTTTTGGAGATAACAAAGATTTGCAGCATGAGAAGTGATGAACATCGAAGGATTCAAGATACCAAGTTGATGATTTGGAGTAAAAACCATAGTGGTTGGTGTTGGCAGTGGGGAAGCAAAGGAAGAAACAGATGAGTGCTCATGGGAAGACCTCTGAGCCTTTCTTGCAGCTGTTCTCTCTTTCTTGTGAGCATTTTGGTGTCCTCCCAAAGCTTGAGAACTGTAAAAAGTTCTTGAACAGAATAAGCATGGAAAAACTCTTGATGTTGCTTCTTTCTTGTCTTCCATCTCTATATTCTGAAACCCAGAAAGGAATTGAAATGAAACAAAAGGTTACAAAGGAATTTATAAAATTCCAAAGGGTAAAAGGTAGTAGAACATATACATGTAAGTTGTAAGACTATGACCATGATGGATTCATTACCTGAGGAATATCTGAACAAATTAACATGATTGAAGGAGAGAAAAGGCCGGGTAGGAGGATTTAGATAATTTTGAAAGAATGTAACAGTTTTTATATGGTTTTGGATCTTCTGGTTTTTGATCTGAACAAAGAGTTATACAAAAAGTGTTCAGAAGCCAAGTTATAAAGGAATTGGAAATTGTGAAGGGTCTCTCTGAGTAGAACCATTAAATATAGTGCATGTTGTATAATAGCAGCATGAAAAAGAGAGGTGTATGGGTCTGGGAACAGAAGAGATAAGAGGAAGATATATTCCATTTTCCAACTCAAAGACATCTGATCCAACCAATCACTGCCTTCATCTTAGCATGCAGAAGCCTCTGTCTTTGAGGATAGTTCCCACTAGTCTCTGACGATTTAGCCGTTTCATGTGGACACTCTGCTCCCTATTTGTGTTTTGGTTTTTATTTCTTGGTTTACCAAAACAAATTGGATTCTATCTCCAACCATGTAGCCATTACAGATGCCCTTTAAATTGCTATCTGGTATGTGTGAGCATAGAAATATGTGATGAGATTTTTTGATTTTGTTAATATGCTCCACCTAGCAGCACACTTGATCTTTCCTGAGGTTAGAACTTTCATTACTACTCAAGCATTTTGTTAATTGTTAATTTTATAATATTTAAATCATAAAAATATTCAATAATTAATCATGTAATCAATACGTCTCAATAAACTTTGACACTAACTGGCCCTTAATCAAATCATTTGAGTAACTTAAGCGATCAATAAAGATTGGCCAACTATAACTCTTGTTAATTTTCACAATTTTTTCTTCCTTGGATAGAACCACTAGTATCTCGATACTATTACTAATAACCCGATTAATCTGATTAGATCCAACTAAGATTTTTAAAGACAACAGGGGTATTTCAATAAGAACATTTTCCATTATTAGAACTTAAGTGCGAGACCTCTAGTTAAGAGGTCCAAATACATTCGACCAACAAAAAAAAGGCCAAATACTTAATATTGACCATCTCAGCTGGCATTTTTTAATAATATTAATAAATTTATTCCAATTTTTTACAAGTTTAATTTTTTAAGTGTAAATTGGACCCTGATTTATTGGGTTGGGCAAGCCAAAATATCAAGAAGAGCCGGATTACAAATAGTCTGGAGGATTTCATTAGTCCAAATCAAGCTATGATACGTACTACCTCTGTCTAGTTATAAATGTCTTTTTAGGGAAAAGATTTTGTCTAATTTTATGTCATGTGAGAATTTTAATAAAGTATTAATTAATTTTTATTTTTATTCTTATATAGATTTTCTCACACTTCTCATAATAATTATTGGACACATTTTAAATAATTTCTTATTGCTTGTTTGGTTAACAAAAATTTCCCCATTTCATTACGTATAATTGAGTTGGACAGAAGCAATTGTGCTTGGATGCAATTTTGCCGTGACTAAAAGTAATGTGCGTTCAAAACAATCAATTGCTTTCAAAGCAGCAGATAATACATTAGCTTTTGGTTGTTGAACTTTAAAGAAAAAGTTACTATATACCATTTTCCCATGTCTTTATTATCTCCAACCATTACCCCAACCTACCTCTCATCTCTCATCTCTTTTTCTCGCTTTCGTCTCCATATTTGAAGTTACTGCAACTCCATGCTTACAGACCCACGCTCATCATACAAGTCCCACTCTAATTCATTTTCCTTTTATTTTTGTTTTACGTTGTGTATATTCATTGATTTATTCTAGTCGGTGCCTAATTTTGAAAGAAAAAGACAAGTTTTTTATTCTCTAACGTAGTTGCTTATTCCATTTTACAAGGCTTATAGCTTGGTTCTCGACTATAAGATTATTTTTTTGTTTTTCAAAAATAATGTCCATTTTAGTATGTTCAAAATCATCATTTTTAAATAAAAATATTTTTTTCAAACTCACTATTTTTACCTCATTCTCATATATAAATCAATTCTTTTAAAATTCATTTCTTTAATATTAATTATTTTAAAAATAATTCTATCCAAATCTAAATGAAGCCTTAATCTGTGTATGAATCTTAAAAGATAATTATATTTGGATGGAGGCAGAATTACCAGTTTTGCTAAAGCGTGAACTACTTGGCTTTCCTCACGACCCATTGGCCAATCGTGTTTAAGAGAGAAGTCAGAGAGTGTCAGGCTAGGAGGCAGTTAGCTGATCATGATCAGGTTCATGTTCTCCAATGGCCACTGTGGAAGGATATTTGTGGGCAGTGGGCACTAATTAATTACCGAGCATTGGTATTCTAACCCAAAAGTTGATGTTCAAGAGGACACTGCTATATTATCTTTAAATATGATGAATAAGAGAAAAATAGTTTGGCTACCATTACATCTAAGTAATAAAGTGAATCTTTTATGTGTTGAAATAATATTTTTATTAATTAAATAATTAGAGAAAAACTTGTTAGTCCAGCTTAGATATCTGGTCTAGCTCCGATACACAGTAATGTGAGTGCTCTCTCTCTCTGTGTCAGTGTCAGAGCATGTTGCAACTGTAAGATGCTACGGTTTGGCTTTGGCAGCATTTTCTGCTTGTCTATAAATAGAATAGAATAGAATAGATATTATGGGCTGTTTTATCATATCATATCATGCATTCTCCATCGCCAGCTCCATTCAACTGTCGCTTTTCTGATTTCACCAACCGTTCCTTGCTTCTTGCATGCTCCGCGCCTTCACGTCGTTTACCTACAAGACAATATGCAGTGCGGCCACTACTTGTCCTTATTCCACTTCACTGGCCGATCACAATGGCACTTGGATGTTCAATTTTTCTTATTTAAAAATGGTTTAGGAGGTTTGGATGAATTTAAGAGAATTTCTTTTAATTGATATTTTTAAGAGTATGTTTAGCTATAAGAAAAAATAGGGATAAAATTTTTATTATTGAATTTCATGTGTAATTTTACACATAAAACTCAGTCATAAAAAATTTATTCCAATTTTTACCATATAACCAAAGATAACCTAACTAAGATCTTTTAAAAAAGCGAAAAATATTTTAGGCTTAAATATCATACTAGCTCGTGGTACTGGAATTTTTTTCACTTCGATTTGTTAAATTCATCCATTCATCAAATGAGCGTAGTTTCTTTTAACCGATGTGCACATGTAGCACATTATTAGCTAAATCGTCACTCTCAGTTGTCCTCATGTACAAATCTGTCAAAAGAAACAGAGACCATTTCATGAATGATCATGAATAGATTTTGATAACTGAAGTAAACACTTGAATATCATGGGCTAATATATCTTTTAGGGAAATGTGATTAAGTTGACCTTGCAAGAACTAAAATAGTGGTTTGCTCATCAAAGTTTAATACATCACAAAATTAAACTTTAGTCTAAATTTCAAGCGTTCAATTTCAACATATTACAAGTCATCTTTTCTTTACTTTTGAGTTTTGGAACCCAAATGAAGCCGATCGAGAAAAGGAATGCTGACTTAACTTTTGATCTAGTGAATCTATCATGCATATTATAAAATCGTTATATGCACTAAAAGTATCAAAACAAGTCGCGACACGCGATGGAAGTTTTGTAAAGCACTTCTAGGACCTTTTAGGGACTCAACAAGTATGATCTCATCACCCTGTCCACCAGCTAGTGTGTTAATAAATGAATGCATTCAAACAAAAATAATATAGCATATTTAACCATATTTCAATCATAGCATGGGCTTCCATTCTCTGTTCATGCTAATAACCCAAAAACAAAATTGTTGTGAGGAACATAAAAATACAGAGTCATATAATAAAAAGTAACGATTGCAACCCCATTTTTAAATCACATTAACATTAGATTTGGTAAAATTCACATTGATTCCTCTTTATTTATTTAGATAATATTGACTCCCCTAACAATATGATGATTTCATAGTGAAATTCACATTGGCACCCCCTTACTTGTTCAGGTGACACCCTCCCTAACATAATAATTTCACAAATCCATGAGAGGATAATATAACGATTTCATAAACTAAAAGACCTCCTAAGCAAGTTTTACAAATACATATAGGATAAATTTCATCAAATCTCTAGGAAGTTCAGTGTAATTTGAAAATCAATTAGAACGCATTTGATATAAATATATTATGTATATATGAAATTTTATGAGAATTTTTTTAATAAAAGTATTAAGTAATTTTAATAATTTGAAATTTGTTTGTAATCTTGGTATAACATTTTTATAATTTTATTCATTTACTAAAGAAAAGCAAACTAAAGCAATTGACGTACCTAGAAAAGCTATTTACATTTTCAATGTTTTCTTGTAAACAGGAATAACAAAACCAAAACATACATGTTTCCTAAAATTTAAAATGCGAAAAAGAAAATTATTTTTGGACAACTAAAATGAAAATAAAAATCTTTTCTAAAACCAAACAAATACTTTCATGGAAAGGTAAGTATCTGTAATCTATATGTACCATTGTAATCTATATATCTCAAGGTAAATGTCCTTTCTTAACAAAGCCATTTACTAAATCTAAAAAGGTTGTCACTTTCTAATTATATTTCATATCTTCAATGTATATGATCCTTGAGTGTGAATGAATTGTTTGATTTAAGGAAGATGTTTAAAATCTTATTTTTGGTCAAATTTATATATCAGAATGATAAACATGTATGTTTTCCAAGTAATATCTGCCCTTGTACTAGATTGAAAATTTTGACAATTAATTCTAATAATGTAAAATTACTTTTGATTTAATCTTGTGTTTACAAAATAACAAGATCTTATTAAAAAACTTAATAAATTTTATCTTTTATCTTCTAGACTAAATACCCAACTTAGTCCCTCAAATTATAATGGGAGACAAATTAGTCCTTCAAATTTGAAAAATCTATATTAGTCTTTAAATTTCATAAATGGGGGGTAATTCCCCATTAAATTGTTATCTTAACTGTTAATAGAAATGTTAATGTTCTATTAACTTACTTATGTGTACTGTTAATTTTCAAGTTATAACTTGCCTCACTTCTCTGTTCTTAGAAAAAGTAACAAGTTAAAGTCAAAATCTTATAGGTTCAGTCTAAAAGAAGAGAGAGAGAGAGAGAGAGAGAGGAAGATGTTAAACAATTGAAAAGGAAGGACAAATTTTCAAATGTTCAACAGTAAAGAGTAGGTGAATGAAGAAAACTTAGTGCATGCATGAGATTTTTCTCGGAAGTTATGCAATGCGTTTACACTGCATGAACCTCTATAAATAGAGGTGGTTCTTTCATTTGCAAACACAAATCAAAGCGGCAAAGAAACAAGAGCTGCAAAGAAAGAAAATATACAGAAAGTGTGTTATTTTCTAGAGTGAGAGGAAAAATAGAGAGTAAGTAAATCCTATAGAGTGTAGAGTGTGGGTAAATACACTAAGATATTTTATCATCTATTACTCATTGGTACTACAAAAGTATAGTATTTGAATAGAAAGTTCATCAGAAGCACTACATTTACCTCTTAGGTTGGAGAGAATGGAAATGATATTTTAATTTATCCTAATATAGTAGAATATTTTTGGAGTTTGTCCATGATTTTCCTCTGGATATTTAGGGGTCCACGTTAAAATTCGATATCCACTTATTTTAGCTTTGCACATATTTATTATTAATACAACGGATTGGTAGATTTTATTCTATCAAATTTATTTTGGTACTCATTGCCACATATTGGCATCATCTAATTACACTCTAAATCATCTTTAACAAAAATCTTCTTTAAGCAAAGAGCTATGCTGAGAGAGAAGATGAAAAAGAAAGTTAAATGATTTCGTTTAGAGGTAGACAAGTTCGCACAAAAATTAATAGGACACGTAAACAGTTAACAATATACATAAGTAAGCTAACAAAACACAGCTTATATGACAATTTTATAAGGACTAATTTGTCCCCATTATAAAATTTGAGAACTAATATGAGATTTTTTAAATTTAAGGACTTAATTTATTCCCCATTATAAATTTATGAGACTAAGTTAGATTTCACTCTATATTTTGTAAATTCTACCAAATTTAGTAAGATATGGTAAGAGTTAGTTAATTTACCGTCTCATCTTGGTTCAATAATCTATTTAAAATATAGTTATATTAATTTAACTTTTTAGTTAATTTACCGTTTCATCTTTGTTCAATAATCTATTTAAAATATAGTTATATTAATTTAATAAGTTCCTTTGTCTTTTTGTCAACAACCTTTTATAAGTCCTATAAATAAGTTTCGGTTACAAAACAATTCAAATCCATTGCTATAATCGATTCCAAACCCAAAATTTAATTTCTAAATCAAATTAATTCAAATCACATTAACACCTGGTTTCAAGATTCCAAATTAATGCAAGTACCCGGTTCCCGGATATGATAATCTGTTAAGCAGCTAGTCCAAATTAATGCGCGAATCACATCATTTAAGTACTCCTACCAACGCCCCCAATGACAACAAAATAAGACTTTTGTGTACGCAATTTAGATTAACTTTAGTGCTTTATCCGTTAGAGATAATTTAACAGCATTATTTAACAATTCATTTAATAAGTTAAATTAAATGGAAATTACGCATAAAGTGTCAACTATGTCAACTGATACTTAATGATATAGCGTACAACAACTTTTATTCAACAAAGGGTATAGAACAAACATATGGTGGACACAGGTCATGATCACAAAAGAATGTACCGTCTTGACGAATATCAATTAACACCACGGAAATTTTACATATTGTGAAAGAGACACTCATTAATTGCATATATTGAAGCTGATGTTGAATAGTATGAACAAAAGCATGCACGGGAAAATGCAGCCATACGGGCAAGGTGACAAGTCAAGCACATATCATAGAAGCAGTAGTTGTGATTTATACTATAGATGAACAAATGGTGTGGTTTGACCTACTTGCATTGAATCAGGAACAACCAAAACATCTACTTAAAGAGAAAATACTAGATGGCAGCGGCTCTGAATCAGGCTCAGGTTTTTTCCTAGGAAGCTGCTTAAAAAATGCTTTCACAGCTCCTGTCACTCCATCTTCATTTTCCATGGCCTTAGCAAGTTCAACTGCACGCTCCTTTACCTGGAATTACATTACGTAATTAAATGGTTATCTTCCACTGGAATGCACCGAACAAAACTATGAATATGTTTGGTTAAGGGCTAAAAATAGGATAAAAATTTTCATGAATGAACTTAATGTGTAAAATACACATGAAGCTCATTCATGAAAATTTTCACTTTTCCCTCAAACCAAATACACCCTATGAAAGAATTCCACCACCATCAAATTGCTATGCCATGACATACAAAAAGTTACAAAAATTAGGACAACACCCTCCAAAGTGGTCCCTATCAATTTTCCTGTCCTGAGGAAGAAAAATAATGACACTGCAGTTCTTAACATTTTAAAAAGTAAGACAATTTAATCCTTCTGTTAAGTCTCTCTATTAAACACTATGACGTGGTCCATTAAGTGGTTGACATGGCACTGTTATGCTCCAACCTATTATCCTAGTCACTCATTAATAAAAAGGCATCACTTTTTGGGTTTAGGTTTTAAAGTGAAATTCATGAGTGAAATTGGACATGTGAGTGTTAGAATGAGACCAAAAATTGACATCGTTTTATTAGTGGGAGTTACTAGGATGACAGGATAGAGGATAATGGTGTTATGGCAACTACTTCTCACGTCATGATATTTAATGAAGAGACTTCACGAATGGGCTAATTTGTCTTAAATTTTAAAAGGTTAGGGACCGCAGTGTCAGTTGTAAACATTACTCAAGTTTATGTAAGATAACAGTTGTGTATGACTCTCATAACTCATAAGCTTAGCTTTAGGGCAAACAATCAACTTATTCAATAATATGTAATAATAATTGGCAGTTTTGCAAACCATATTGACAATGCATAAAGAATCTACTACCCTCAGTATTAACTTCTAAAAGAAGCAAGTTCTTATAAGCTAGCTTTTTACTTTCGGGAAAATTATTGTTACCTTGGGATCTAACATGAAATTTATTGCATCAAACAACTTGGACAGTGAAAACTCATCAACTGGGATAGGTGGAGGACCAACTCCTCTAGCATGTACTCTGTCACCCCAAAATGGTTGATCACCAAAAAATGGAACAATGGTGGTTGGACACTGAAATAGACCAAACATTAAAAGCAGAACTGGATGATATGATAATTACAAGGATTCAAAAAGCTATGAATTCCTTACAGCAGCTTTTAGCCCAGCAGCTGTTGTTCCTGCACCTCCATGATGCACCTGAAAACCACAGCAATAAAAATTTGTAAATTATAGATAACAAATGAAATGTAAATAAGGTCCATTGTAAGTCAGGTTTATTCTATTTTTTTATTTTATAGAAAAATAAATTTGTATTAGAAAAGAAAGAAATAGTACAAAAGAGGATAAGGCATCCTCACAGAGAAATTAAAATGACAGCTGGCTAAACCATGCAATAATGCATGCCAATCCCTTCACATGTCAGATACTGACACTACATGAAATCAATCATGGGCAGAACACTAAAGGAAGCCAAAAAACAACCCATCCCAAATAAAATCTATGGTAGAAAAGGAATCATTAAAAATTCTAGCATTTCTTTCCAACAAAATACACCAAATCACAGCATAAACTTAGGAGTGCAACAAGATTTTTGTATCCTTACAAGAGCCAAAACCTCTGAATTTAGTGAGAAGGACATTATGTATATCCATTGGACAAATCTACAATAGAACAATGCAGAAAAGATAGGCCCCCAACTTGGAATTCAAACCATACATAATCCACATATTTGGGAAGGGTGTTGAGAGGGCTGTGCTTCTGAAGTATGTCATTTGTATTAGTCCTATTAAGAACAATAATCCAAACAAAACGCTTTGACCTTTGAGGGAGTTTTAGACTTTCAAATGGGTTTATCCAATCCAACAAAAAAAAATCTTCCCTGATTTGAAGATGTCAAGAACTGAAGATAGAATGTACAAAAAAAACCCTTGAGGAATCAAGAGTCCAGGATCTGAAGTTTGGAAAAATCATAGAGATGAATAGTATCAAGTAATTGAATAAGGGACTCTTACACAATAACCACTCTATGCCTCTATCATGTAAATTTCTACAAAATGAAAATTCCAAGAGAGGTTATCTTGGGAAAAGAAAATGACAAACACAGGCATTATGCAAAGAAAACAAGTGAAAGAGAACAGGAAAAGCCTCAGCAATAGTAAAAGCTCAAATACCGTCCCAAAATTTAATTTGAGAACCATCACCCAAATGGAATGACAGAAAACGAAAGTAAAGACTCTCCAACAACACTGAAGCATGATTTGAGCCCATAATATATGCAGTAATGGAGATGTTGTTTGAGGACATCCCCAACACACACTACCATTTTTGAACCAGCAACCAATAGTAGGCTGGCCTACAAGGCCACAACTTCAGCATACTTGCAAGAGAATTCAAAATTCAAAACAGAAATGCAACCATTTACATTAATTTTCAATGTCATGGTTACTTTTGAAAATTGCTGAACTAAGGGTGCTGAACTAGATGATCTCACCACAGCCTTGCAACGTAAGAACAGCCAGTCATGAGGAACATTATCCAGTAAGTATATAGATTTCTTTGGTTCTGCCACTGGGAAGAAACATACTTAGTTAAAAATAAATAAATAAATCATTACAATAGGAAAGCAAAAAATAAGCAATATTCTTACAATTTCCAAGACCTCCCCATCCTTTATTGATGATACCCCTCTGTCCAGTTTTCTCCAGTGCTTCTACAATTACTTGTGTCATCTTTTTTGGATCTTGAACAGGCTGGAGAGAGAGAGAACAAGCCATGAGATTAAAGGGTAAAGGAAATCAATTAATTACTAGCCAGCTAACAGCAAAACCTGATTTTTTTTTTTTTATTATTCATTCTGACATGAAACTTCAGATTACCATCTATTATTTGCATCACAAGTCCAGAATAACTATACAATCATCATACTATTCAGAGGAACCCATACAAGAAAAGTAAAAACAACAGAAAGGTAATTAAAAAATTTAAGATTAATTTACAATCACTTCCCCTAAGATTTAGTATAATTATATTTGATACCCTCTGTTTTGTAAAACTATCACTAACCTCTCATGAGGTTTACTAAAATTACACTTACCTTCCCTATAATTATTAATTCATTAATTTAAGTGACAAAAAAGATAACATGTGACATATATATGATTATTAATGACAAAATTATAATATTTGGACAATAATTGACATGTATATTAACTAATATACATCCCTTTTAATCATAGTTATAATTATAAGTTTCATTTTCATGTGATAGAAAAAGTATTTTATTCAATTAAAGTGTTAAATATTGCCAAAATATTATAATTTCACCATTAATAACAATGTATATGTCGCATGTTATCTTTTTTGTCATTTAAATTAACGAACTAGTCCTGTAGGGAAGGTCGATATAATTTTAGTAATCTCAGGAAAGTCAATGATAGTTTTACAAAATAAAGGAGTGCTGAGTATAATTACACTAAACATCCTCTTTGTTAGAAGATATAGACAACTAAATATATATCTATTTATTCAGAGGACTTTCCCTCTCATATAAGTTGAGAGATTGGAAGCTATGCTTTATTGATAGTTTTTCTCTAGCTATTTTTGGTTCTTGCATAGAGGATCTCTTGTCCTTTTATCTTCGTGTAATGTCCTATCTTTTCTCAATATAATTCTTCTTTATCCAAAAAAGTAATATATCTTGTATCTTAGAATATTTAGACAATCTTAGATGATCTAATAAGAGTTTAACCCCTATTTATTATATCACCTAGTTAACCCCTATTTATTATATTGACCAGTGTGATTCTTTATTTAATCAGAATTACAAGTTTTGTATTAGCATAAATAGGATTATTGGATTTCACTATATTGCATCACATGATGACACATCACCACATCAATCTAACAGAGTAACATTAAGGGCCTTTGCTCTCCTGTCCTCCTTTGCTACCAAAATCCTATATTTTCAATGCTCTTAAAGAAGAATAATTTGACATTAGCTCCAAAGGGCAAACCAATCTCCTAGCATTACAGCTAAAAGAACTCCCTGAAAAAACCCCATGAGCTGAAGCCCAGAGAAGATACGTAAAACTTCATGATAATAAAGGAGAACTGCAAGGAAATTTTTTCACTCCCAACATCTTGGTATCCGCTTGTTGAAAAGATTTGATATATCAAATCCTCTGCAAACAACCAAAACAATTCCACACTAATTGTCTTCCTACCTCAAAACCCAAGAGGAGATGGCTATTGATTTTAGAGCATTGATAACACATAAAATAAATGCCAGGCAAAGTAACCTTATGAGGCCTAATCACCCCTCAACCAATTATTAGGCTAATCCTATTATCACATTCCAAACAAAGGTTTTAACCTTGGAGGGAGTTTAGACTCATGAAACAAAGCTGAGACAGCTGGATTTTGCAGCGAAGGATTAAAGGATTAGTCATTAGAAGTGGTAATAGAAGAACCTGAAGGATCTTCAGTCATAATGTCAACGTAAGGGGAATTGCTACTATACTAGAGTTACAAAAGAAGTTGAAAAATGCCCAAATAAAGGTCTTGGACATGCATCCAAAAAAAAAAAAAGGTCTGGACTGTTAAAACTAGAAAGTTCCATAAAATATGGAATCTTGTATTGAAATACTAAACAAATAAAGAAACAAAGACACAATGCAAGGAAGATAGACAATCAAGGCAGGACAAAGAAAGCAAAGAAAAAGGAGGCTTCCTGTTTACTCTATAATTCCCAGGCTTTCTTAGTAGCATAAACCCTGAGCTTTGGATGGCTTCCAGTAGCATAAACCCCTAAACATCCCAACCATAATGGCGAAAACCATACTTACTCTTTATAACCCTGAAGTAGAATGATGTTCCAATGGAAATCACCACCATGCAGTGTTTGCTATCAAGATTTCCCAAAGCATAATCATACCTCTATCATCTTGGCACACATCTCTGAACAAACCAAATGATCCATCCACTCCTCCCTCTCCTGACCACCAAAGGCCCTCAGGATTCTCTCAATCTTTTGAGCCAATTTCACTACATAAATATTGAGAAGATTCATATAATAAATGGGAACACTAACAAACAAAGGCTCAACTATGCCCCAGTCGCCTTATGATCATAGCCTCAGTAGAGTTTCACTTGAAACAGAAAAGAAACATAAATACAAACTAACCAGACCACTTGATTCTCACTTACATTATGATTTATAACACATTCAGATTTTGCAAATAAGAAAAGTAAATCTTGTAGAACCAACACAAAACATGAAAGATAGAAGTTAGATGATGCATATGCTTCATGCTGCAGGTTCCTTGTCATTTACAATCATTAAGTTACCCACTGTTAAATTGGCAGATCAAAGAATCAAAGTAAAGATTTTAGTCTTGCAGCGAGCTTAGTACAAAGAAATCATAAATAAATAAAATAAACATTTATGGAAATAAACACACTCACCAGGCTACCAAATCCAATGTAAATAGGCTTGTCACCCTCTTCGAGCCATTTTACAAGGCCCTCGGGAGGTTCATAGTTTGATGCAAGATCAAGGAAGCAAAACCCTACAACATCAATTTTTGGTCCCCAATCTGCAAAGCAAAGCATAGCAGATAGGATCTTCCTCCCAAGAATCAAGTAATAGAAGATCTCAGGGGAGGTTCTTTTAAGCATTTAAGTACATTTATCAATAAAAGTTAACAACCCAAAAATAGTTTGGGAAAAAATAACTTAAGCCTGTACCAAGTGCACTTGTAGTTACCAATTGATTAAACTACCACCAGTCGAGAGTTTACAAGCTGTATTCTATAAAAGGAAATGGGAGACATGTTCCAGAACTGATTTTTTTCTTTCTTCCAAAAACTTTTATCTTCTTCATTGTGTGAAATAATTTATTATTTATTTCATTAGTCACAAAGAACAATAAAAATAATGATCATAGATAACCGTTCATAGCTCTTATTTAAAAGGACATGCACAACAGTACAAAACACAAATTATATCAACCAAGGAATTTTATCCAAAATAAATAAATTAAATAAGTGAGCTGCATGTAACAATGACTACAAATTAAAAAAAAAAAAACGTTGAGATTGGGATCTAAAGCAACGACCTTTTGGTTTGGGAACAAGGTGAGGACTCCATATATATGCATGTGGAACATCAGTATCAGAGCCTTGTGAACCACTTAAATATGTAACTGGTCGTAGCTTCAGCTTTTTCTTCCTAAGATCATTAATCATGTCTCGTATTCCCAGCCAAATCAATGAGTCAACTATTTGATATGAAAGCTGAAGAGTTATAGATAATCGATATTTAGTGAAACATGGAGGCAACAAAATCCAGAGGGAAGAACCAACACTAATTGACGAACTCACCCTATAACCAGCTTGTTGCTTTACACGGGACAAAGGATGAGGAAATTCACTAGTTGGCCTGAAAAAAGAAAGAGTACATAAAATGCGGAGTTCAATCCCCAAACAAACAAGGGTTCTTTTTTTTTCTTTTGTAAAACAAAAAGAAGGAAAAACAGTAAATGGGAATGAGAAAGGGTAAAGAGTGAACAAATTTTATCTCCAGAAGATACAGGTGACCTTAGTTTATCCTCCAAAGAAATTTGACATCAATTATGTCACTCTTGCAAAAAGTGACACTGGTGCTCAACACACAGTTGTCAATGGCGGATGACAGCTCATGGCGGTAGACCAAAAAATCCACCATTTAATTCCACTATAAGACCACCATGGGGTCACCATGGCTGCCATAATGAACAAATCTTCTCATGGCGGGGCCCAAAATAGCCACGCCATGGTGCCGCCATTTGACAACTATGGCTCAACACCAACTACTGATTCTTGTCACACTAGATGGGGTTGGCTACATCGATTTGATGACACTAGCATTAAAAAACAACAAAAAAAAAAGACATCGATTTGGGCCCCAGTCACAGAAACTGACACCAACTTAGCTCCTCAATCACAAAATGTTGACATATCAGTCTCTTAAACATAGAAAACAATATCAATAGAAAACAATATCAATTTAATCGCTCAATCCTAGGTCCGTAAAAGACAACTTTGACGTCACACTCTAAATTGATGTCAAAATTCTTTGAGAATCAAAGTGATGGCACTTGTTTCCTGGAAGAACAAAAAGTCTAAAATAAAGGTTTATTCCAAGGAAAATATGAAACAGTAAGATTACAATACCAAGATGAAACTTACGTCCATGGCATTGTGAAAAAAATATGAATTGGAATTTTCAGTGCCTCTGCCACATGAGTGTGCCCTAAAGATGTATATTACAACGTCATTGGCAAAATACAACAACAGAAATGCATCAAACAGTAGTACATGCTTGTCTCATAAGAAAGATTGAATAACAAGAAAAGTGAAAGAAAGATAGTAGTTTCAAAAGCAGTAATCCAAAATTTAGATAGTGGAAGCAAAACTATTCTACGACATGTGAAAAACTAGCATTCCCTTCTTGTCATCATCAGTTAAAAAGAGGCCTAATAATGGTTTTTATATCTCTAGCGCACCCACTTATGCAAGGACCCCTTGGCTTGAAGTGTGGACAGCAGGCATACACCTTTCGTTCATGTTCAACTTAGGAACTAAGAATAGTTGTATGACTCAAATATGAATTTTCGCAATGCTCCCTGGTCAGACACATTAGGGGTTAAGTCTCCCAGTTAAGAGACAAGTATTCAACAAAATACATTTTAATGAAAAATGCCCAATGATCTACGGATTGTTGCAAATACAACAATCTTCTATAAGATGAGTTCTGGACATCATCAGAAGGGTAGATAGGATAGGTTTAATCTTTTGTTTTGTTGAATATTATTTGTGGAATTCTTCACGCATGTGAGAGTTTACTACTACTAATTTAAAGAACAGCTAGGACAACAACAAAAATCATACTAGATCAAAGGGACGTGCATAGTTTTATAACAGCTATGTCTGGGCTTAGAAGGAATTTTGATTTCATAAACCAGGATTGGAAAGCGGAATTGAATGAATAAATTAGGGTGGAAAAATGCAACTAACCCATTTTTTAAAGCTTGGGACAGTATGCAGAGTCCCACTGTTTTCTTGTGCAACTAAGCCAGCTGAATAATCTCAAAGATCTAAAGCATAATCCTTTGATGATTGTGCTCAAATCTTTTTCAAGAATTAAACCACATTACATTATGGTCAATGGTGTTTGTACGACATCATGCCAGGATGAGGGCTGTCCTCCATGTAAAATCCTCAACATGGTGCCAGCAATGCACAGCATGTACCATACTGCAAATGGAAAAATTTTCTCTTCTCATCCTCTGCCCCCATTCTTCTTACTAATAACCATGGTGTTTGGCACACACCACCATAAAAATCAGGAGGCTTTTATTGTTATGAACTGGGGCTGCAGTATCTGCTCCTTCTTCAAGGTCGAAACTGCCACAACATGGCAGCAACCAAACTGAAATTTGTAAACTTTTGACTTTTGCTGAAATCATTATGATGAATACTACTCAGTGTCCTTCTATTCTTCCGCTCATTGTACACAGTCCCTCTATTCACTTCTTTAGTTCTTCCTCTTCCCCTGATCTCTTTTCGCTCTCTTTAATATTTTTTCTTTGGAATTTTGCATTTATTTAGGAATTAAGAGAACTCATTTCAACTAAACAAATGGTGTAGAAGGAGGATCCTTTTGTTAAACTAATTAAAGCCTCTTTAGTCAACAGCGGGCTATAGCTGCATAGAAGAGCGGAGTGGCAGAAGATCACTACAGGAGCGACACAGCGTCGCAGTTGGTGATCACGGCCATCGTGGCCACTTTTCGCAGCAAATCACGGAGTAAATCATGGCATAGCTGCTGCTAACTTTCTCAGCAGTTGAAAAATCCAATGTTCTCTGTTTTTGTTCCTTCCCTTCTCTCTTTTTCCTTTCTTTTACTCCCAGCTCTCTGTTATCCTTTCTTTACCCTTTGTTCTCTTTTCCTTCCCCACTTCTTTTTTTTTCCCATTTATTTTTGTCCTCCTCTGTGTCTCCTCTTTGTTGTGGCTGTGTTGCATCATGGCCGTGACTTGTGAGTAGTGAGGGTGGGTGACTATGGATGGTGGCTGGGTGTGTCATTGAGCTAGGGCTAGTGGTGAGTGGGAGTGGTTTTGGGCTGGGTGTCTGTTTTTTCCTTTTGGGTTGAGATGAGTATTATTGTTGAATCATCCAAAAAAAATTTAAATCTCCAATAGCATGTTTAGGCCAAAGCCCACAAAGTATTTTTCTCCCTCTTTTATGCAGTCTTTTACATTTTGTTGCCCTTATGATACTTGATGATGCTATCTTTTATATTTTGGTGCCCTTAGAACTTTATATTTATGCATTAGATTGATGGTGATTGTGTGTTTTTAGACTATGGAATGAATTATGATTTATGACTTTTCACCATTGATGATGAATGAGTTTAACTGGGAATGATTTCTAACTTTTGAACACATGCGCACACACACATATATATATATATATACACACACACACACACACACATTCAAATAGCGGTCATCCTGCTATAGCATTTTCGGAGTCGGCCATTCCGCACTACTATCCACAATTGACTACTATAGCAACAGAAGGATATAGGGTTTTTCATGGAGGACAGGGGATACTAATACATTAAGTAGAAGAAGAGAGCTTTCACATTTAGTGATGATGCTGAGGCTGATGATGACTAAAGCAACAATATGGCTGATGATTTTGAGGATGGAGACAATAGGAGAGGACTTCTAAGGTTCTAGCTTACATAGGTTCTTCAATTCTATAGCTTATTATGCTTTCCTAACTGATGGCTCTTAGTCAATTACACCATGCAATGGCCTTTTTGAGCTTGCTGACATACACCGGCAATACTCATCCAAGATTATTTCATAATTCAGAAAGTCATCACACTGACTTGAAAGCAAATATTAATGCACAAATTCAACCAATCATAGCCTTTAAATGTAACTGACAAGAAAGCATACCATATGCTGGGGGGTTGGCAATGATTGCATCTGCTTTAAAGGGTACACTAGAATCAATATCAGGATCTTTACAAGCTGGAAGCAGAGAGTTAATAATTTCTTTCATCTGATTTCGCTGCGCAGGTATATCAGAAGGTCCCGATGGTAGAAAACCCTTGTTTTTAACCATATCTGCTCCAGAAAGAATTTAAAAGTTCCAGAGTAAAATAACAGAAGAACGCAACTATAAAGAGGACAGTTATAAAATTTCATGATCCAAACTTGGAAAATACATTATTCATGACACACACCAAACCAATATGGGACAAGGAGGACAAACTTGGTAAATAAATTTTTAGGATGAAGTTACGAGAACAAACTATTTCTAGTTTCCAATTTCACAGGATAATAAGCAGCCATCAAAACAGTGACAAGGAGAAATATATTTTTACTGAGAATTCTTTTTATGTAACTTGTCCAAACAAAAATAAATTGGAAGAGACTATGGGACAGAGCAGAAGAAATTAGGAAAATCATGTAACTTGCCACTCAGATGGTAGAAGAAATACAACCAGCTGTCAAAACACAGGTAGGTAGTACTTACAGCCAGCAAGGACTTTTGGATCGCCTCCTAATGGATAAAACTCCAAACCAGCTGTCAAAACAAACTCCTTAAAATTTGAATGAGTTGCTAATCTAACACGATGGCCATAGTCCTGCCCATGAATGTGTATAAAAAGATCCTTAGCTTTTGTACTCTAATAATTTAAACACAAATTATCAACATCATACAAATTTCAGTTCATAAATTCTTCCTGCTAAGAAAAACCACCTGAAAAATGTTTTGTTTAATAATATTGTCAATAGAAATTAGAATAGTGCCACTAGTAAGAACTTTTGACTCAGAGAGAAATTGAGAGTTTGAAACATCTCATTTCTCTTCATTTATTTAATTGTTCTTTTGAGAATATTTGTTTGTGAGGAAAATGGAAAAAAAACACACACACACACACATAAGAAATGGAAAATTGAGATATAAGATAATGTCTCAATACCTGCAACGTTTTCCTATAGCAACAAATGGCTGCACATCTCCTCGTGTACCAACAATAAGCATCACTATATTCAATGGTGGGATGTAATGGAGGTCAGTTACATCATGTGAATCATCAACAACATTCTGTACATGTTTAGATCGTGCATCAAGAGCTTCAGGTTCAACATCTACTGGAACTTCAAATTCTACAGTTCCATCGTCTTTTACAGTAGCTATTCTGTTCAACAATTTAAGCTGCACAGTTGTAAAAATCAACTGAAGTTCCAGCCATATATGATTAAAAAGAAAAAAGGAAAAAATAAAGATGACAACAATTATCAGAATAAATAAAAGAAGAAAATAAGGCGCGGACGAACATAGTACAGTGGCCATGATCTAACCCTATTTCATGAGGCAGCACCGCAGCACAAATTAGGTGGTTAGTGAAGCCTACCTCCAACTGTTATACGTTCGTCTCGTTCTTCTTTTCCAAATAACGTAGGAAAAAAAATCTTGGTAGAGGCTCAAAAGATATTATTTCTTCACCAAATAACATAAATTATACTAATATATTGGGGACTTATACTTATTCCACTGGGTCATTTCAATAGGTTAGAAGCTTTCTGAACAAATAGTGGAAACAACAAAATGTGATAACTTTGACAAAGCATGTGTAAAAAATTAGTAATAATACGATGAGAGTACAAAGCTCTATTTATTTAACTTTCCAACCTATAATTGACATCAGTCATAAATTACAATCAAGAGACACAAAGCGACGGTATACCGAACATACTTTAACATCCACATCCAGACACATTTAGCATCTTAGCCTTAACAGATATTCCTTTCCCTTTTCCCTTTTCTTCACTGTTTTTGTTTCTTTATGGATAAATAAGCCCAGAGAAAGATTCCCAGGAGCAAAGCCAGCCATAACAGGAAGCACAGTCAAAAAGAGAGAATAAATATTGAGCAAAAAGGAAAAGAACCTATACTATTCGAATGAGGAATAAATGGTATTTTTGAATGGATGTTCACTTGACAACAGCCTTTAGATCACTAGTTCCTTGACTCGAGATGAAAATGATGATGAAATCTAGAGTTCAAAACTGGCTGAACTTCTCTAATAATTACCTAAATTTTCATCACAAAAAGACAGCAGTTACACCTGTACTGTGTATACACTTAGAGCAGCATGTATGAGGTCATCAACACATTAAACTATTTATTGACTTCTGGGGAACCAGTGCCACCATATAGATAAGCTGCCCCTGTCATAGGGGAGAAAGGAAAGGAAAATATACCATAGGTCACAATCATATACCTTCTCCTGGACAGGAACTTTGTCATCAAATATTTGAGCTGCATCTTCAGGCCTCAGATGTCTCTGCCGTTCTGTTTTTGACCTCTCTAATTTAAACTTACTTGAACTTGACTCCAATTTTTCTCCATGTGAAATGTCTGCTGGCAGTGTGGTCACTTTAAACAACCCCTTGTCAGCAGCACCTGAATAAGGGTAGGAAACAAGACTACCTCAGAGCTCATAAATGAGCAATAAAATTGAACAAATAAGGTATCAAATAGAATGTTCAGAGAAAAGAAATGTACTATATCAAAAATTGTAAGAGATGCCTAGTGCAGTCAACATTAAGAAGCCGAGAGAGTTTATTTCATGAAAATACGAAGATATTGACAAGTTTTGCTCATTTTTTCTCATTAGGTTCTAGGAGAATATCTTACCTCTTCTCCACTACCTTTTTCTTTTCTCTTCTCTAATAAAATTCTTTCTCTAAAGAGAAAGAGTTACAAAGAGAGCAGGATAACATGAATGATTAAGGTAGCTGCAATCAGTTTTTGTTGCAGAAGAAGTGTCAAGATCAGAGAAGAGCACATTTTAGAATGAAGTTAATTTACCTAATGTATCAAATAAGAGGTTCAAACTACATGATACTACTGTAACAAAAAAGGAATTAATTTACATACAATTCTTCAGTGGGCTGCTATCTGTCTCAACTATTTGTTTCTGATGCAGCTTAATGGTTGTGCCTCAAATCAAACACATAGGATTCTAGTATTATTATAAATAGGGATTGGTACTTTGTAGTTTTTATCACACCACATAACACCAAAATAAATCGTATCAATATATTTTCATATCATAGAGAGCCATTATTCTCTCTTTTCTCCCTTCTCTTCTATCTAAAACCCATAATTTCAACATGGTATCAAAGCAGTACCATCCTCCATGACCTATGTGTTCACTATCCCACTACTAAGTTTCCTACAATTTCAAGCTCTTTTATTTTTCATTTGTGGTTCACGTTCCTTGGACACTTCTCCTGTGTTTGCCTACATGATTGAAAAGACCACCTATCTGATGCAATTCCCCTCTGCCTGTCACACAAGGACTTGTCGATGGCCTATCATCAATCGTTTCACCCCATGCTATGTTCTCCCCATTCGGTGACTATTTCTAGCCATCCCTCTGTTCGTCGCACTCATATCACTGGCAATGGATGAGTGGCGCAGCAACTCTCTCTAATCAACTACCATGGATTCTTCCTTCATCTACCCCTTCGTTCATTCTTCCAATAGGAGCCTTTCCTCCTTCCCCTTCATGATACCACCAACATCAAGTTTCAATGTCAAAGCCGCTTTGGCTACATCATAGTTGAGAGATTCCGCCATCGGTTGCTGCACAAGTGTTGGGGTTTAGCGTTGATGCCCAGAGGTCTGGGTTTGTCAAACGACCTCCCTTCTCCTAAGGGTCTTCCACCTTTGCTCCATCTTCCTTCATCTTCTTCCTTTTCTCCTTTTTCTTCATCTAGGACAGGATTGTCAAGAACAATTTTCTCTTGGTTCTTTAATATTCTTTGTGAAAATTCTTTAGTGCCCTAAGTGTCTCTGACTCCCTAAGCTCTTCTTTAGCTCGTTTTTCTTCCCCATAACAGATTGCCCACTCAAATACCCACAATTTTGCATTTGGGTTGCATACTTTCTAGAACCAGTACCAGATGTGATCCTGGCCGCTAAGGTCAGCTTGCACTTCTCACAACCAAAGGGCCTACGATACATTGTAATCAAGAAAATGCACCCACACCTTTCTTAGTCCACCGCAAACATTGCTTCCATTCTGTGCTGGAATCACCACCGTATTGCTCTCCATGCTGCAAACTCTGCTCAGGCTCCCGATATCAAGAGCTTTGATACTGGTTTCAGAATTGGTTCAGAATGTGCAAGGAAACTATGGAAACTCTGTATTATTTCCTAATGAGAATACAAAGGTTAAGGATATTCAAGAGATCCCTTTCTCTCCTAAACTCCCAACTTCTAGCTTCTCAATTGATGACTTCCATGTCTCTAACACTCTCCTTTAGACTCTTCTTACCAACTAACTCTAATCTCCAACCAAGGGCCATTAATTTGAGGTTGAGTTCCTAAGACATTTCCTGTGAACAATGCCTCAGCCAATCCTACACCTTTATCAGCACTAATTCTTGAAATCAAAGGAGGAAAATCAAAATGGGAGGTAACAGAAATGCACTTTTCACTGTTAAAAGTTTCTTTAGGAATTCATGTAACAAATAGAGGCAAATTCTGGAAAGATTTCCCTCTAGCATAGAAACAAGCTTTGTCTATGAGTATATCTGTTATGAGGACAAAAATAGATTATCTCATTATAGATAGAAGTGAAAGATAATGTACAAACATATACAACAACAACTAAGTCTTTTCCAGTAGATGGGATTGGCAACATAACCAAATGATGCTATAATTCCCTGCTATAAACCATGCCATTAGACAATCTATTTAAATCTAAATATTTCATAATGGTTTCCCCTATAGTTTTTCTTGGTTTCTAACTCTTACTATTGGGCTACCATCTATTCAATATACTCTCCTTATAGGAGATTCTACAAGTCTTCTCCACAAATGACAAAACCACACAAGATTCAACCATCTCGATCTTGTGATAAGTGATAACTAATAGTAAAAAAGCCAAAGGCATTATCTCTCTGCTTATCACGTGCTTTAACAATGGCTATCTATGCATAGCTCAACCAACTAGTATGTATGGAATAGATTTGGAATTTTTTCCAAGTACCAGAGTCTTTCAACCTCTTTCCACACTACTAAGCTTGCAAGATTCAATAACTGCAGCATAAGATCAAGTACCTGTATGGATGTTTTAACTTGATGAGATTGGTCAGACAAACATTGGATAGTCTGGAAATAAGTGAGTCATTACCTCTTGTCATGAGTAGCATAGAAACTTATAAAAGAGTTATTTTTTTCCTTTTTCCTTTTTCTCTTTTTTTTTTTGGCGCGTGGAGGCAGGTTGTTTACATTGGAAGTGCAACGACCTAGGAAGGTAGGAAAGAGAATAACATGGCCTCATGGAGGATCAAAGCTTCCACATCATCACTCACTACACCCTCAAAGGCAAAAGTGATAGGAGAGCTATCCTAGGACTTTCTATTAGTATGCTCTATGTGATATTAGTGTTCACATCAAGGTCACAGCCTCACAGGTATGATGCAGCATACAAAACAAATAGGAAACTATAAGGTGAAGGGTACCATAATATCAAGAAGCACTAGCAGAAAATAAAGACAAATATGAGCATAAAGACGGCCCAGTGCACAAGACTCCCACCAGGTGGGGTTTGGGGAGGGGAGGGTGGGTGTATGTAGCCTTATTTCCGCTTTGTGAAGAGACTGTTTCCATTATTAGAACCCATGACTTCTGAATCACAAATATGAGCATAACTTTAGAAATTCAAAAAATGCTTGGGGCTTGGCTTAGGTTGGCATCATGAATGGAAAGATGATCCTTTCAAGAAGAAGAGGGAGGGAGAGTTGAAGTAGTGAGTGAAGTTTTAAGTTTTTTGTTTTTTGTTTGTCAAAATGAGTGAAGCTTACACGCAACCCCCATTGTGAAAGTTACTCATCCTAGCAACTAATTTTCCCGCTTAGGTCGTAGTCAAAGACCCCGATATATAGCAAGCCACTAAGAAGTATCATTTTTATGGTATGAAACCCACATCTTCTATAATTCACACCTCTAAATATAGCATAATTTCACTTATCCTCCTCCACCTTCCCTAAACTTTAACCACATGATGTCAAACTCTCGCATCCTTTGTTGCATAATTACACGCTACGGTGCGTACGCTACTTTGTGTGTACAAATTTACATTATTAGCCAAACTCAAATTTCCAATTTGGTTCCTATTTCCATTTCCTATTTTCATTCATTGTGTCTTTGGGTTTTTAGGATTTTAAGAAGGAAATTGTTTTCAGTCTTTTTACTAAATTTCACACAATTCTTTTTCTTTTTTTTTTGGTCCAGAAAGCAGAAAACACAGAAAAAGAAAACAGAAGGAACAGTAACCACAAACAGACTCTCTGCTTTTTTCCTCCCATATTTTCAGCTCACTATATTTCACTTGCACCCAAAAAAAAAATAAAAATGCAAACTAAGAAACACAACACCAAAAAAAGTTCAACATTCATCGCGATTCCGCTTTCACAACCAAAAAAAAAAAATCAAAATCCCACAACTCAATTTTCGCCTTTTCTTGATTTTCCATTTTTCAGTTCTTTTTTTCATTGTTCAGCTTCTCTGCCTCAATCTCGATCAACGATATTACTTAATTAACCTACCAACAAAAACCACAAGCTCAACAGAAGAAGGGGAAAAAAAAGAAACCAAGAATCAATCGAGAGAGAGAGAGAGAGAGAGAGAATTGTGTTAACCAGAAGCTGAAGAGCTGCTACTACCATTACCGAGGGAGGCACCATTGTTAACAGGAACGTCTCCACTATCCTCTTCCACCTCCTTGCTGGTGCTTCCGTTTCCGTTCTCGGCGCCTTCTTCGCGCTCCACTCTCACCGAGCGATCGCTCGAGCTTGACAACCCTGAAGACGAGCGCCGGCGATTATCCGGCAAGTCAGCCATGCCGCCTCCGCCGGCGGTGACCTAGATCCGCGGCACGGTTGAGAGAGAGAAAGAGAGAGAAGGAATTGAATTGAAGTGAACTGAAGTTGAAGAGAGGAGAGAGATAGAGAGACGGAGAAAGCGTAGGCAGGAATCGAGAGGTTGAAGGGGGAGCAAACAAGAGGGTGGTGCCAGATGATATTATAGTGGGGTTTGCTTTGTTGTGTTGTACCAAGTTTATGTTGCGATAAAAATAAATAATCAATAATCAATAATCAATAAATGAAATAGAAAATAAAAAATAATAATAAAGAAAAAAAGTCAGATACACCGGTTGGGTTTTATAGGGGGAGGGGACACGTGGGCAATACTGTGGGTGTGACCGTCTGGCAGTGGCTGCTCCAGAGTTAATTATCTTTATTTACTGAAATTCATTCGTGATATTCATATGTTAAAAGTTATTAATTTAAGAATAAATAATCTTTCTATTTTTACACTTTATTAAATCTTCATTTTAAAGAAATCAAATTCTGGAATGGGAGCAGGGTTATTATTTTAAAGAGGAATGTTGAATTTAGGATAAAAATAGATTGTAAATATTTATTGATAAACTCCATATATAATATTATACATAAAATTTCTTTATGAAAATTTTCCTTTCATTTTTACTCCTATCAAATATAACATGTCTCAAAGAATAGAAAAGAAAAAGAACTTTGGTACTGTAAATTGGGCATGTTGATAAAAATGAAAAATTGATAGTTAATCACTCATAAATCAATAATTTTTATTGTGTATAAATCATACTAAATAATTTAAGGATATTAATCTTTTACTTTCTTATTTTACCAATATCCCACTGCCAAAAAATATTGCATTCAATATTTTTAGGAAAAAATAGTACTTTAAAATTTTATCTTTTTGCAAATTACCTATGCAAACTTTAAAATCTTTTTAATTAGTTCCTAAATTTAGATTAATACACCTTGCTGTTTTAAATTTATTCATATAACAATGATATAATAACATATAAAAATATAATAACTATTTATTTTAAATTAAATTTAGATCATCGACTAATTTATCTGTAGTTCAAATCTTATTTATTCAAATAGGAATATTAATAGATAAGAATTTTAAAATAAAAATTCAAATATAAAATATATTAGAATAAAAAAATTACTAACGATAAACAATTTCTTTAATAATATTATAAATTAACCCATAACTTATATTAATGGACAGGGAAATCTTACTATTTACTATAATTATTGATAATTTTAGCAAATTTTTTGGGAAGGATCTATTGAGTTATAAGTTAAAATTTGATGTCGAATTAGGAAAATTTTAAAGTTTATTGTGGTATATACTTTACAAGATGGTATAAGTTTAAGGGGTTTATATACTCTTTTCCTTTTTGAAAAAATAAAAATATTTTAATGATATTTAATAAAAAATAATTACTTTTTAACATATAAGATAATTATTAATTTTAATTTCTATTTAATAACAATGCAAAATAACTTTACACCAAAATGGCAAATTAGAAAGAATGATATTATGATAGTGGATAGTTATTTTTTATAATTTATCATTTTGTTAAAATTTTATTGATTGACAAAATAAAGTTATTTTACATTGTAATGCATACAAATTAAATTTATAATTATTTAATACACGTATTTTAAATTTTAGCCTATAAATAATTATCAAAATATGAGATTTACTTCAACACGTTTTTTTTTGGTATATTACTTCAACACGTATTTAATACATGTGTTTTAGAATTATATATTTATATTTATATAAATTTTTTAATAAAAACATGAGATTTACTTCAACTTTTTTTTGAGAGTATCGTTTTTTATGGTACAAAATGAGTGTTAAAAGCTATACTTCAAAATAAAAAGACCACGACCCAATGAGAGTGAGCTCAACAAAAGTAGTTTAAGATTTAAGATTTAGAGTTTCAGTTTTTCCTTTTAACATTTTTTTATTAAAAAATAAATAAAGAACCACAATTATTAAATTGAAAATTACTATATTGAAGGGAAGTCAGTTAATTGAATGGAAGTGAGTTGAATTCTAAGTTTTATCTCAATAAAACCAAGGGTTCGCTTAGGGAGAATCATACTATTTATCATAGGAGCTTAGGTTTTCTCACCTAATATTTTTAACAATAAATAAATCACAATTACTATATCAAAAATTCTTGTATTAAAAATATTTCTTAAATTTATTAATTCCTAAATAATATAACTTAAAAATATAATATGGTAATTATCGGTATTCGAAAATATAATTTTTTCCTTTCACTGCCCAATAGTAATATCACTTTTTTGGTACAGGTTAATATCACATTTAACAAGCATTCTTAATATTATGATATTCTTTCTATCAAAAATATTATTTTTATCTCATAATATAACTTTGAAAAAATAGCACAGTATTTCCTAAAAAAGAATAGCGTCAGAATAGTAAAGTAGAACGAAAATGAACGTATCATTTTTTTTCTTTCAACAAAAGTCCAAAAAATATTTACAAGTTATTTACTGATTAAACCCATAACATATTTTTTATGTAGAATTATGAAAAATATTACTCTCATAATTTCAAAAATAAATATTTATTATTATTCTCTCTCTCACCAAGTGTATTTTTTAGGATTTAAACTTATACTGTCGTTCTTACTTGTCAAATCTATTAAATATACTGAGGAAGAGGCTGAAATCAAATCTGTGTATTTACAAAATATGAAAATGAAATAAAGTTTCGCTTTTTTTTCTTTTTTTTTTTGCTTTCTGAAAATAAAAATATGCTCGAAAGAACCAATCCCAAGTGGCGAATATTAAACATCTTTAGAAGCTGACTTTACAAGCTGCATTCGATTAGATTCGATTCTGTCAGGATATTTTTTGGACAAATAGCTGAAAAAAGGAAATTAATCCGCGTTGAGTGGAAAAAAGAATCTAGATATTGGCTCTGTTGGATTCTAGAATTATGCTACATCATTTTCAGCTTCTTACAATAATTAATATTTCTCCTTTATATAAAAAAAAAAATCAGATCTTATACGACGGTTTTATAATTGTGAAGTAGAAAAATTGTTCATAGTAGAGAAAATTAGCATTATATTAGTTAGTTGGTTGATGAGGACGAAAGCCATCTGTTTCTTATTTCTACACTTTTGGCATGTTTTACTTTCGGTCTGTAATTTTATCGGATAATGCAACATATTTAAAATAATTTTGATTTCTTACTGAATAAGTCAGCATCTTGGTTTCTTTTTGGGTAGCACCGCTTGATTTCGATTCTGATAACCAATTTCATATGATTCCTTGTTTGGATGTTAAGGAAGGAAAATAAAATATAAGAAAAATAAAATACAATCAAATGAAAAAACAAAAACAAAAACAAAAAACAGGGCATTCCCCTGTTTGACTATTTAAGCATGAAAGGAAGAAATTCATTGTCCACTATTACAGTTGAAACATGAAAGTAAAAGAAATTAAGGGCTTGCTTGGTGTTATTTTTGTTTATAAATTTTTTAAGACAGGTTTCAAAGGCAATTTTAAAATTATAAGAAAATATGTTTGATGATTTTACTTTCAAAACAATTTTTTCATGATTAAAAAATAAAAATTATGTTTAGATAATTGTTTCTAAGAAATAAGCTTTAAAAGTAATAAAATAAAAATTTGTTTGGCAAATAATTGGTTAAAAATAGTAAATGAATATAACACTGATGTATTATTATCAATAGTATACTCTATTTTCGCTAATCCTCATTTTTTCCATTTTCTTTCTTGGGTCTTTGCTCTTAGCGGATGCTATTCTTATTCTTTGGTGGTAGTCTCATAGTTTTATTTTATTTCCATTTTTTAGGGTCTTATGTTTTGTTTTGTTATTGCCTTCATAGTGTTTTACTATGCCCCATTATGGGTGTTTTGTTTCCCTATTGTGGGTGTTTTTTCTTTTTATGATCTTACAAATACGGAGATATTCTGATCTATATTGAAAAGATGTATGATACATTCTTCAAGCTGCAACACTTGTTGTGTTAGTCTCCAATATGAAAGATATTTGCATATTGATAGCCTTTGAGCAAGGAGTATAGATCGTTGGTTTGTTCAAAATGTGGAATGCATTTCTTTTGTTGAGTTTGTAAGCATTGGTAGGCTTTTCAATTAAATTTTCTTTTCCAAAAAAAAATAGCAAACTTTTATTTTTAATCTAGTAGCAAAGAAAAAGAGTTGAATCACTTAAACCAATTAAACATTGATTATAATTAGCATAACACAATATTAAGTTTGATACATAATAGTGCCCTCTTCCAAATAATGCTATCATATGGTCTCAATAAACAAAGTCTTAATACAATTTTTGTGCCTTTTTATATTCATAAATTTATTTATATACTAGCCAATTATTTCTTGTAATCACATCCTATATGCAGTTTTATCATAATATCTTGTCATTTTCCTTACAATTAATTAATTAATCTTGATGTGGTGTCAATATTTGAATTCACCTCTAAATTTTGCTATCCAGAAGACTTATATGATGGCAATAGTTTTAAATAGATAGTATTGCTTTCAATACTCCAAATAATGATCAATTATCATTCTCAAGGAAAAGTGTCCAAATTTAAATAACTCTCAAGCAATTCTAACTTGTTGATATCTAGATTCTTCTATATGATATCCTTCATCTATATAAGGTGAGAGAAAACCTTGGATAACCAAAATTCACAAGAGAAAATGAGCTTGAATCAATAGACAAGTATAGACTTTGGTAAGAATGTAAATTAACAACATCCGTAGATAATAACTAATGAACAAGTTATTTCAAACATGACACTGTCAAAGTTAATAGATAACTAATGAAAAAAATAGAGCAAATACAGGGACTTCTCTTAAGATCATTTGTAATTACACTTACCCTTTTTAAATTTTAAAAAATCGCTCACCTCCCTCAATTAATTTAAAATGATTACAATTACACCGTGATCATTATTTTTTCATTTATAATAACAAAAAAATCACTTGAATTGTCAATTATCCTGACTCCTCCCTTCTTTCCTCCCCTCAAACTAGGGATGTACAAGAGACGGATTAGGTTGGGTTGGACAAACCTAAAGCCGGTCCGATTTTAGACGGGTCAATTTTTTAAATCAAACCCACCAATAATGACCGACTATATACCGGGTCATATGAGTCAACCTACATTCGAACAATATACGAGAACTTGAATATTGAATATAATAAAGTTATAAAATTTTATAAGTAAGAAACAAAATTTTAGGGATATTTTATGATATAGGTTTCAAAATAAATCATATCAATGTAGAAATAATATCAAATTATGTAAAATATATTAATTGAACTTTAAAATCTTATAATTTTTCATAAATTATTACAAAAATATATATCTCTTAGGAGTTATTTAACTTTGGGCCAAGTTAGGCTAACTCGATGTATGACCCAAATCCGGCCGAAAGTATACCGGGTGAAATTTCAAAACCCAAACCTATCCCAATGAGCTTTGGGCAAGCCAGGTTAGCAGTTCAGACGGGTTATGAACACCTAACCTCAAACACCTCAAACCCCAAACCCACCACCACTACCTCCACCTCCAACTCACATCAATGAGGTTGAGCCTTTTCGATGACTTGAATTCTCTTTTGCTGACTTGATTAAACTGCAAAAAAAAAAAATGATTGATTAAACTACATAATATTCAATGGAAAGAGGGAAAAAAAGGAAGAGATGTATATCCAAGTTTTGGTTGTGTCAGCATTAATGTGGTGGGTGAGGTAGGTCCTTTGGCTTCAACTTCATCTTCATCTTGACAAAGAGGCTAAGTTTGATGCATTAGGGTTCCTTTCTTGGAAAAGACTACAAAGTTATTGAGATTGGATTGCCTAGATGTGGCAAATCCCTTTCCATTTGCATAACTTCAGTGCCACCACCGTCTTGGTTTGTTGGCAAACAACGTCCGCTTCTCTGGTTGCTTCCTAACCAAAACCCTAAAAATAAATAGACAATTAAGACACATAGAGAGACAAAAAAAAATCCAGTTATACTAGTTGCCAATTACCATACCTCATCATCATCCATGATTTCAAAAGGGTTAGAGGTGGCAGTGATGGTGGAGGTTTTGGGGTTTGAGATGATTGAGTTTGAGGGAAAAGATACATGAGGAGGAGTAAGGGCAATTTTGACAATTCAAGTGATTTTTTTGTTATCATAAATGAAAAAAATAATAGAAATGGTGTAACTGTAATGATTTTAATTTAATTACAAGAGATAAGTGATTTTTTAAAATTTAGAAATAGGTAAGTGTAATTACAACTTCAAGGAAGGTCCCTGAATTTGCATTAAAGAATGTTATATATGTGAAAGGCTACGTTTTGGTTGAGAGAGTGAGCCTCAATGCAATGGTAATGTTGCTACCTTGTAACCTACAGGTTACGAGTTCAAATCCTAGAAACAGTTTCTTCAAAAAGTGAGGGTAAAACTGTACATCTACTCTCCTTATATCCCACCAGGTATGAGTCTTGTGCACTAAGCTTTTTTTAGTCATGTTAGCATAAGTGTAAGTAGGTTATGGCAAAAGAAAGAAAGTATATCTAGTGATTCACTTTTTATAAAAATAAAATAAAATCAAATAAACTCGCAAAAAATAATGGGAAGCTCTCCAAAAGAGATTCATTAATCCAAAATCAATAAAATCTAAAAAATGCAAACCAAAATAATAGGTCAACAAGGTCATAACAATATAGGGCACCTTACATAAAAAATTCAATACATTCTAAAACAATACAACCATAAGAAACTCTCACATGAACTACTATTTATATCAGGACGCGAGAGAACAATATCATCTTAGCAAACCAACTGCCACAATAATGGTCATATCTACTCCAAACATCAAAAAATCAACATAAAAAAAATCATTACTTAATCATCATAGGTAAACAACCATCGAAGAGCAAGCCAGCTCATAAAAAAATTACAATATAGGATTAAGTTAGAAACTACAGATTAGGAGCAAGTACCACAATAACAAAGAACCAAGACAAACAATCCTCAATGATACTCAAAATTGATACCACCCTACCATACTCTCTTAACTTTTCTAGAGCCCATCTTTGGGGCTTTTTGACCAATGTGGAATAAATTAAGAAACCATTTGTTAGATTAATGTTATTTTCCATTTATATGCATATTTGGAGTTGTTTTTGCTATGGTAGCAGCCACCACAAATTTTTAATTGTTTTTGTCAATGTCAAGTTGTGATGTTCCTGCACTATGCACTGAATGTAAAAATGCTAACTAAAGACCTGCCACTAATCAAACAATAAAAAATAGTCCTAACCAATGGCACAAGATGATGATAACTCCATTTTATAGAGCTATTTAGCTTCTAATTTGGCCTAAAATTGCATGTTTTTCCCTTAGTTTTCTAAATGAAACACTTTAAAATGTGGAATATGGCTTTTGCGTCTTGGAGCTTTTATCAAAAATTGAAGGCCATAATTCATGATTTAACTGAGATAAATTGCATACTATTAATGAAAATCTTATTTGATGAATTTTTTACATTGACGTTTGAAGGTTTGGAGCTTAAAAAGCACATCTATTGGAAATTAAGAAATGTGGAATCAATGAATGAAGAAAATGAAAATTTTACTACCAAGTAGTAGCATCACATATGTCAGTTGCAACTTGGGGGCACAAGTGTTTTAGCAATTTTTTTAAATCAAGTCACAACTTGATGCCTTTCTAGATCACCATCTAATGTGAATCAAACCCATATTAGTAATGTTTTAAACTAGTTTTTGAGGCCAGGAAAAGGAGTTTGGCCTTTCTTTTTTTAATTTAGGGTATATTTTTAGAGAGAAAACCTAGGTTCTAGGAGGACAACACTAGAGAGGGATTCGTTTTGAAAATTGGAGATATTATGCCTGGAGGATTTTGAAGTAGTTGCTTACTTTATTATTGTAATGGATCATTAAATTTGTAGTTAGAGGATCCTTTGGACCCTTTTATGGATCTTGGATTTACGTAGATTTTCTTACTTAAATGTTAATGAGTATGGTTTTCGTTACCCATTTCTTATGTTAATGCTCTTATATATTTGACTAACATTTAAGTTTATTTAGTGCAATTCCTTGAACTAGACATAGGAATAGGAAATTAAACCCTGGTTATAGGTAATGCTTTTCTATTATACTCGATTGGCTTAGGTGTGCTGATTTATTAATAGGATGGAAACATACCTATTAGCCTTGCATGGTAGATACTCGATGTTTGGTCTCAATGGATTGAATTCACAATGATTCACAAGGACAATAAGTGTTTTAGATGAATGAGGCATGGTCAATTAATCTAGATGTAGGCTTTTAATGATAATTGGTAAGCTAAACAACCAACTTGTTAGTGTTTATTTAACTAATTTGTATATCCAAGTGAAGTAGAGGATGGAGAAGGTTTCCTAGGCTTTTTAACCTTGGTTGTCTCTTGTTTTTATTTATGTTTTCTTAATTACTTGTTCATGTCCTTGTTTCCATTAATTTCTCTTTAAATCGATAGTGCTTAAGCTTTAATATGGTAATTTATTGATTATTAGCATATTTTTATATAATTCCTGAAAACGATACTCTTAATTTATTTACTATATTACTTGAGCGATCTGTACACTTGTGATAATTTATATGCTTTTGTAGGCAGTTATCAGATAAAAACACACCATTTGTCACCAAATACATTAGGATTTCATGTGTACACCTTAAACATGATGGACAACACGGTCACTGGAAAGCTACATACTGTCACATGGTGGCACCAGGTTAATTGTGCACGCTACTACAAAAAATGCCATTAATTATGCTTGTTGCAGGAGAGCCATCAACCCAATATTGCTATATGGTAGTTTATAGTGATCTTGTGACTTAATCATGTAGGAATTTTATACATAAAAAGATATAAATGACAATTAAATCCCTATATCACAATGATCAATTTAGTTCTAAATATGGCATGTGTGATGATAATTATATTAACAACAAAGAGATTGTGTTGGAATTACCTTAACAGATTAGGGAAGAAGATGGATCAACAGTTATTCTCTCCTTAATGAGGATAAAAAAGAAACATAAAATAGAGAGAATTGGAGAGTGGATGCTATCTACTCTTATTCCATAAATAGTAAAAAATGTATTACTATATTAATGGAGCAACAAACACCTATTATATGACTAGGAGTGGAGCCTTATCCCTAGTGTCAGGAAATGATGGGTTAAGTCTTCCTATTATAGCTAGCTCATACAAAGACCCATAACAATATCCGTAATGAATAATGCTTAACAATAATAAACCCAATAACAATAGTGATCACATATTTTTAAGCTAAAATAACAAGATTTAAATATTTTGATACACGATTAATTGGGTTCAAAATTAAATTTCACATTGATTTATAATAGTCCACAAAATTATTCTAATATTCTCCCACTTAAACAATATAAATAAAAACGCTACATACCCAAATTAATTCACATATGTTGGAGTAATAAGATGTCAAAACCAAATAAGCACTCCCAACCAAATGGTCCATAATCGGATAACAGGTCTCAATGATGCAAAAAAATAAAACTCGAAGAAGTGTTGATATCAAATATGCAATATATTCATTTTCCATTGACCCAACAACATCTAGTATATATATGGATAAATGAAAATGCATAATAAAATTATATATCAATATGTGATTAAAATGCAATTTCTAACAAAAACACCTAGCATCTGACCAAGATGCCAAATGAGATCCATAATGTGGCAAATCAATACAAAGTGTGCATATAACAACAACAACAACAATAAAATATGACAATATAAGGATTCACCAACATACATTATAAGATTCAACAAAATATCTCAGGATAACAACAAAATTGAAACTAGGTCCAAGATATCTCAACAATAATCCATTATACCAATTGCATTAATAATTCTGCTGGAAACTTAAATAATAATCATAATAATGAAAGGTCATAATAATCATACAAAACAAACTCCCACTAACCTAGAACATCAAAAAGACCTCAAAATATCTATACGAGTTATATAATCAACAATAAAACTTTAATGGCTAGCCTTTAATTAAGGGATCAACAACAATAAGTTCTATAGGAAAATACTTGAGAACAATTTATATCACAGTGTGCCAAATAAATTTTGAGATAACATCATAATGATAACAATTTAATAGTGCACATTTTTCCCACTAATCCAATATATCAAAACAACATTTACATTCCCATTAGAGATCACAAATTTTAAAAAAAGTAATGTTATGTGATCAACAAAATTACACAACAAATATACACTATAAACCTTATCACTATAACATTACTATTCTAGATAAAGTTTCTAGAGTCCAACTGGTCAAATTTGAAGCTTGGCTAATCAGTCCTTTGAGTTAGAATAAAATAACAAGCCTTCTTTATGTTGTAATATTTGAAACTAAGCTTTGGGATGCTCCTCTTTACCAATTGTCCCACATTTTATAAGGGCTAGTAGAGAGGGTTATGGAAGCAAAATGTCGAACAAACCATGAAGTCCTCTAAATGCGTCGTTTGGACAATTAAGACAATGTTATGATGATAATGCTAACTAGACAATTTAAAAAGTTATTCCCTATTCACCTAGTGTTTACAGGTGGAAAATTCTCTGGGTTTTTTGTCCAATCAACTTAAACGATTATGTATGATTTATAAGACCCTTGTTTATAAGTCAAAAGTGTTTTGACTTAATGAGCAAAGAGTTTACAATTATTAGAATTTATTCAAAATAGTTATATTAAATGTTATCTGTTGGACATTCTCATGAATTTGATAGTCCAACTAGTTAGCTAGTACTTGTGTCAAAATTTTGTCAATTGAAATTATTTTAGTTCCATTGGTTATGCCCAATGTGTGTGTGTATATATATACTTTATCTTATCAGAATTTTTATAGTACGACAATGTTTTAGTTGACTGGCTATGCCCAATTTTCCTATTTGATCGAATTATGGATGTGACCCATTTTTTTCTCCAATTGGAATTATTTCAATTTGTGCCTAAACTTTGACATCCACAATCAACCCAGGAGACCTCTTTTAGATTGATGTACATGTCAGAAGTAATAATACCCGTTGAAGTCTCTGAGCTTAGTTTACAAAGGGGATTTTTTTTATGAAGAAACAAATCAATCAACAAGGAGGGTGGATCATGATCTTTTGCAGGAGCTCAAAGAGGTAGCATATCTCAAGGATGAAGCAGTAAGCGTCGAGCAACGGTATATAATACCAAGTTGATTTAACGAAAATTTGTGGAAAAGGATCTTGTGTTGAAAAAGCTCAATTCGACCAGTAAACCTCCAGGAAAGGGCAAGTTAGTAGCAAATTGGGAAGGTCCTTATGTTATCTGGTCGGACATTGGCAAGGGAGCATACTATTTGGCAACTTTGGCTAGTGAAGAAGTTCCAAGAACATGGAACGCTTTTAATTTATGGAGGTATTATAGTTAAATTATGAATGTAATAACTGAGAACTCTTTTTCCTCATTTGGATTTTTTTTCCCAAAGGCATTTTTTCCACTTGAGGTTTTAACGAGGCTCAACATTTCATATCAATAAAGTTTTACTTTACTCTTGATATAATTAGACCTTATTTAACAAGCTTTTGAAAACTCCTATTTGAGGAGACTACCCATATGGGGTGATGATGTTTTTTTGAGTGAAAACTCCTATTTGAGGAGACTACCCATACGAAGTGATGGTGTGTTTTTCATTTCAAGTGCAAATTCCTATTCGAGGAGAATGAAAACTCCTATTCGAGGAGACTACCCATACAGGACAATGGTGTTTTTTCCATTCCGAGTGTAAACTCCTATTCGAGGAGAATGAAAACTCCTATTTGAGGAGACCACCCATACGGGTTATGATGTTTTTTTTTTCCAAGTGTAAACTCCTATTCGAGGAGACTACCTATATGGGGTGATGATGTTTTCTCCGTTCTGAGTGTAAACTCCTATTTGAGGAGACCACCCATACGGGGTGATACACGGGCGATGTTTGTGTTAATCAATAAATCATTCGTATAAAAAGTCCAAACATTAACAAAATTGCTCAAATAAATAATATATTCAAAATTTTTGTTTTATTCAAGAAAATGTCATTGAATTGGAAAATGAGTACGAATTACATATAAATAATATATGAGTCATTCCATGCATTTGGCATTTTGCTCATATAATACCCATATTCATTTGGTTAATAGATCATAAGCTGTCCAGCATCATTACAATTAACACCATTCGGTAAGTCAATAGTCTGGTTGGAAATTTAAACCTACCGCTTGGCAACTTTTAAGACATTGCATCATACAATAGCTGATAAGAAAGCTCATAAGTTCGGCATTTTTATACTTAACAAAAGGACTCTACATGAATTTCATATAGAAGGATTCACAGTGCAAAATAACCATAGTAAAAACAACCTAGTTCATATAGTAAAATTTAAAGATGGACTCTAGCACTTAGCTTCTAAATGCGTTGTCTTCCGCATGATCCTCATTCTTATAATCCTCTTAATCTGATGGCAACACAATTTCGCCATCCCTTACTTCTTTCATCACATCTAACATGGATAAATCTAAGTTAGCATATAATACTTATACCTGTGCTTTACAATTGCTAAAACCAAATTCCATTTGATTGGCCAAGTTTCCTTTCAACTTTTCCTCTATTTTTTTCCATTGTCCTTGCTTGGGATTCCATGCAACCATGGAAGCCTTGTAAATCTCTTTCTCACTTTCAAAGGAAGTTTTCAACTTAGCAAGTTCATTTTCCAGTCTTTAATTTTTTCATTCTTCAAACGAACACTTTTCTCCATTCTTTTTCTCTAATCTTACATTTCATTCATTTTCTTTACAAGTTCTTTTCCTCCTCCAACAACCTTTCTTTTTCCTTCTCAAATTTCACCATTCCTAACTCCGCTATTCGAGCAATACTTGCCATGCGTAGGCCATGAAGCCCAATCCATCTACACCATGCTTGATTACCAAATGCCTCCAGCATAACTTTGTCCATGCTTAAAAATTGATTGGTGAAAATCTCACTATGAAAGTCCATATCCCATAATGATGAGGACACAAAATCTGCACTAGATTTAAAATTTTCAACATTTGAAAAATAAGTTGCGAATTGGACAAGGGAAAATAAATTTCCTGACCTACGATCGGTGGAATTTGCACATTTTGGTCAATTCTAGTCAATTGTGTTCGCTCGGAATCGTTATCATTCTGCTTGGCATGAATGAATTGTTCATCGACAACCTCATTGCCTTCAAGCTCTTTCATGATGGGAATAATTTGCTTAGAACTCCTAGCATCAACATTCTTTTTCCTTTTCTTGTTTTCTCGGCAGCACTTCCATTGCCTCTTCTTTCTTTCTTTCTCAATAACCTTTCTCAACTCCCACGATGTCACCTTCGAAGCCATTTCTGCCAACACAAAATTTCAATAGTCAAATACACAACATAGTTTTGCAACAAATAAAAGCTAACATTCCTAAACACAAATAATCGTTTTTAACTAACCATAGTATGATTTTAGCTTTTTCGCTGCATTCATATGCTATAAGCTCCTCACATGAAAGCTTGGGAATGCTAATTAATTTTTGTACATCCAATTGGTCAACTGGAGATAGATCTTCAAAATAAATTTTTGGACACCTAGGGAGCTTACTCCAATACAATGGGAATTTATATTTTCCCTCTGCATCTAAGTAAAAAGGATAGGTATTTGCATACACCATTACTTTGAAGAAGTTGACTTTGAATTCTTTATATGAACCATCCAAGGAAATGAATAACTTATTTTTTGGATAGCTCTATGTAGATACCCAACGAATTGCTCCGTTTGGAATATGGGAGGCATAGAAAAAGAAAAAAAGTGGGAGATAACACCAAAGTGTTTAAAATTTCACACTGAAAGTCAGTTAACGATGGTTTCATCCTAGATGTACGAACAAAGTTTCGTAGAAATAACACCAATCTTTTTCTCCAACCATCCATGGTCGCATGTATACATGTTCATACTCTCAACAGGGAAGTAGGAGATAATTTTGCTCTTGTGAAACATCTTGAACAATCTCACAATTCTCCCTTAGTTTTTTAATATGCTTAGGTGAAAGGTATGTAGTAGGTTCTAACTTCACACTTGAGTCAATCCAATTAAAAGAGTCATAATCTGAATTCTCTTCATGAGTCATTAACCTACACTAAGGGGAAAATAGAGAGATGTTAAGTTATAATTTCTTATTGGAACCAAAAACTTAACAAAACTTTCTGATCAGACTCACTAGCACAACCAAGTATGTGGAAATACATTTAAAATGATAAGACTGTCCCCCGGACTACATCTATAATATCTATAGTATTAAATAATGGATAACTGTAATTTCAGAGCTATGAGCACACTTTGTAACAAAGATAATCTTGATATAAGAGGTTTTTCATTTGGGAAAATGGTTATAAGTTAAATAATGAACATGGTTGAAATTTAATTATTTTAACTTGTGGCATTCAAACTTCTCTTTCTTTGATATATTTCAAAACAAAATTATCTTAAGAAGCAACAAAGAAGACTATGAATACAAACAAATAGATATCAATTTAACTCAGCATTATTTCCTCATACAAAGGCATATGATAAATAATGACAATGGCAATAAACAATTTACCAAGTTCACAATATTCAATAGCAGATACATGAACATAAGGCATTAAATCGTAATTTCATGCATGATGCCACTCATCTATTTTAACTAAAGACTTCAAAATTTTTGTATAGACTCCTTTAACAGTTTCTTTAATAATCCATGCCAATATAATTGTTAGATGTACACATACCAATGAAACGTATAATTTGGCTAGCATAATAATAATGGTACTCGTAGAAAGAAGTTTGGAAACATTTTAAAGCCTGAAATGAAACTCCTGGACTAGAGCAAAGATTTGAGTATTATGAATATATATAGTTATTGTTTAATTTTCTTTCATATGCAGGGACAATGGCAAAATTATTCTAATTATTCTCTTTCACAAAATAATTTTCAGGAGGAAAATTACAATGCTTAAAGTTTTGTACACTTTAAAATTTAATTTGTAAATTTTATTAGATTCAAAACTACTTTTAATAGATCATAACATCTTGTACAATTTCAGAAATAATAAGGTGAAGTTGGTTTCATCTTAAATTGAAAAGGGAAAGATTTTAGCCTACGAAGAGTTTGGATACAACAACATAGTAACCCTAGCATCAAAGTTACAAGAAACATAAGAGCTTAATATTATGATTTAAGCATACCTCTTTTTGTGCAGATATGAACCAGCTAGCGTTGGGAAGTTAAATGGTCGAAGAACATGAGAAAGAAAGCAGTTGCAGATGCTTAAGTTAAAAAAAAAAAAGAAGAAGAAGAAGAGGATGAGAAAGAAAATGAAGTACATGGAAAGAGCAAGCAAAAGTGAAAATGAAATACAAACCAAAAAGAGAAGCTAGCAATCAAATCAGATTCTCAAGCATTTGTTTTACTGGTATAAGCTAACCCACCTTAGAGAGTCATATATCTCTGGAGACGGAGGTCTCTTATTTTCTCCAAACTTTCTCTGCAGCTTAAAAGTTGTGAAGGAAATGATGAAGAGTGTAGGGGAAGTTTAATCAAACCCTAGGAAGTAAGAATATCCAATGGTGAATAAGCATTTTCAAAGGCGACTGATGTGATAGAAGTCTTGATAGATGTGTAGAAGTAAATTCATTAAAAACACTTAATATGAAATGCATTGCCTTTGCCTTTGAAGATTAAGTCTGTGAACGTGAAACATGTTGGTGGGCCACCACTAACTTAGGAGTTCCTATTTCACTTGCTAATAAGTCAAAAATTGAATTTAATAATATTATGTTTGCGGATGTCAAAACTTTGCACAAAACTTAAATAATTCCAATAACATATATATAAATGGGTTACATTCATGATTCTTATCAAATAGAAAAATTTGCACAACCAGTCAAACTAAAACATTACTATGCTAAAAATAGTTCCATCGAATAAAATACATATACACACATCGAGCTAAAATAATTTTACCTGACAAAACTTGGACACAGTATTAGCTAACTAATTGGACTATCAAATTCATGAGAACATTTCAACTGATAACATCTAATATAACTATTTTGAATAAATTCTAATAATTTTTAACTCTTTGCTGATTAAGTCAAAACATCTTTGACTTATAAGCAAGGGAGCTTATGAACCACACATAAGCTTTTAGGCTGATTCGACAAAATTCCAGAAGAGTTTTCCACCCGTAATCGCCAGGTGAATAGGAAATTACTATCTAAATTGCTCGACCAGCATTATTATTAGAACCTTGCCTTAATAGTCCAAATGGCACATTTAGAGAACTTTATAATTTGTTCAACCTTTCGTTTCTATAACCCTCTCTATTATCCCTTATAAAATATGGGACAATTGTGAAAGAGAGGCATGTTCAAAGCTCAGTTTCAAGTACTACAATAACGAGAACGCTTGTTATTCTATGCCAAGTCAAATGACCAATTAGCCAAGCTTTATATTTGGCCGATCGGACTCCTAAAACTTTGTCTGGAACAACTACAAATTAAATTCTAAAAGTGTACAAAACTCTGAGTATTGTAATTTTCATCTTGAAAATTATTTTATGAAGGTTTTGAACATGCCCAAAAGATTTAATCCCTTATGTTCATATATCTATTGAATGTTGTGAACTTGGTACATTGTTTATTGCCATTGTCGTTATTTATCATCTACCTTTGAATGAGGTAAACATGTTGCAGCTAAATCGATATCCATTTGTTTGTATTCATAGTCTTCTTTGTTGCTTCTAAAGATAATTTTGTTTTCAAATATATCAAAGAAAGAAAGGTTTGAATGCCACAGCTAAAACAATTAAGATTAGTTGGTCAAAGGAGATTATAAAATTAATATTGATAGTAAGAGATCATGCCGCATGTTTAAATTTTTTTCATGTTCATTGTGTAAATTTTGACCATTCTCCCAAACGAAAAATCCTCTTGTATCAAGATTATCTTTGTCGCAAAGTGTGTTCAGCTTTGCAAAATTACATTACCCATTATTTAATACTATAGATATTATACTATAGATATTATAGATGTAGGCTATGGGGGAAATAGGTTTTTCATTTTTACTCTTATCAGAATTTTTGTTAAGTTTCTGATTCCAATAAAAAAATTATGACTTAACATCTCTCCATTTTTCACCCTAGTGTAAGTTAATGGCTCATGAAGAGAATTCAAATTATGACTCTTTTGATTAGATTAACTCAAGTGTGAAGTGAGAACCTACTACATACCTTTCACCTGAGCATATTGAAAAATTAAGAGAGACTTATAAGATTGCTCAGGATATTTCACAAGAGCAAAATTATCTCCTACTCCCCTGCGTAGTATAAATATGCATACATGCAACCACGAAGGTTAGAGAAAGATCATTGTTATTTCTATCAAACTTTGTTTGTGCATCTGGAGTGAAACTACCATTAACTGACTTTAAATGTGAAATTTTAAACACTTTAAATCTTGCCCATTCTTAATTGCATCCAAATACTTGGGGGTTTATGCGAACCTTCGAAATAGTGTGCAACTTCTTGCAAATAACTCCTAATGCTCCTAAGTTTTTTTTCTTTTCTATGCCTCCATTCCAACTTGAGCAATTTGTTGGATATCAGCACAAACCTATCCAAAAAATAAGTTATTTATTTCCCTGGATAGTTCATATAAAGAATTCAAATTGAACTTCTTCAAAGTAATGGTGCATCCAAACATCTATCCTTATTACTTGGATATAGAAGGAAAATGTAAATTCCCATTGTACTAGAGGAAGCTCCCTAGGTGTCCTAAAATTTGTTTTGAAGATCTATCTCCAGTGTCCGATTGAATGTGCAAAAATTAATTAGCATTCCCAAGCTTTCATGTGAGGAGCTTATAGCATATAAGTGTACACTTGAAAAGCTAAAATCATACTATGGTTAATTAAAAACAATTATTTGTGTTTAGGAATGTTAGGGCCTTTTGGTTTAAATTTTCAGTTTTCTAGTTTTTATGAAGGAAATATTGAAAATTTTGAAAACTACAAATTCCAGTTTCAGTTTCATTTTCAGTTTTCAATATTATCTTCACAAAATCTGGAAACCTGCAAAACTCAAAATGAAAACTAAAAACTAAAAACTCAAACCAAACATACCCTTAGTTTTTACTACTTGTAAAACTATGTTGTGTAGTTGACTATTGAAATTTTGTGTTGGGCAAAATGGCTCCGAAGGTGACATCACGGGAGTTAAGGAAGGTTATTTGAGAAAGAAAAAAAAAGGAAAGGTAGCCAAAAGTGCTATTGAAAGAGAGAAAACAAGAAAATGGAAAAAGAATGTTGATGCTGGAGTTCTAAGCAAATTATTCCCATCATGAAAAAGGTTGAAGGCAATGAGGTTGTCGATGAACAATTCATTCATGCCAAGCAGAATGATAACGATTTCGAGTGAACACGGCCTACTAGAATTGACCAATATGTGCAAATTCCACCAGTTTAAGGTCAGGAAATTTCTTTTCCTTTGTTCGATCCACAACTCATTTTTCATATGTTGAAGGATTTTAAATATACTACAAATTTCACGTCCTTATCATTATGGGATATGGACTTTCATGGCGAGATTTTCACCAATCAATTCTGAGAATAGACAAAAATATGCTAGAGGCATTTGGTAGTCAAACATTGTGCAGATGGAAGGGGCTTCATGGTCTATGCATGGCAAGTATTACTCAAGTAGCGAGTTAGGAGAGGGAAAAAGAGATGTTGTTGGAGGAGAAAAAATAACTTGTAAAGAAAATGAATGAAATGTTAGATCAGAAAAAGGAATACAGAAAGTGTTTGTTTGAAGAATGAGAAAATTAAAGAGCTTGAAAATGAACTTGCTGAGCTAAAAACTTCCTTTGAAACTAAGAAAGAGATTTACAAGGCTTCCATGGTTGCATGGATTACCAAGCAAGGGGAATGGAAAAAAAATGAGGGAAGAGTTGAAAGGAGACTTGGCCAACCAAATGGAATTTGGCTTTAACAATTGTAAAGCAGAGGTACAAGTATTATATCCTAACTTAGATTTATCCTTATTGGATGTAATGAAAGAAGTAAGGGATGTTGAAATTGTGTTGTCATCAGACTTAAAGAGATTATGAGGACGAGGATCATGCGAAGACAACACATTTGGAAGCTAAGTGTTGGAGTCCATCTTTTAATTTTACTATATGAACTTGGTTGTTTTTACTATGGTTTTATTTTTTTGCACTTGAACATTGCTATATGAAATTCATGTAGAGTCCTTTTGTTAAGTATAAAAATGCTGAACTTATGAGCTTTCTCATCAGCTATTGTACCATACAATGTCTTTAGAGTTGCCTAGCAGATTTTAAATTACCAAACAGACTAAACTTACCAAATGGTGTTAATTGTAATTATGATGGAGCTTGTGATCTAGTAACCAAATCAATGTGGGTATTAATTGAGCAAAGTGCCAAATGCATGGAATGACTCATATTTATCTGGATGTAATACGTACTTAGTTTTCCAATTTAATGGCTCTTCCTTGATTTATATAAAACAAAACTAAAAGCTTATATGAACAATTGTGCCCCAATAAGAAATTATGTGAACAAACTCATACATATCAATCAAAGTACGCACTATGAATCTACCTTATTAAAATATTCCAATCGGACATAATTAGGTTGTTCACTTCCAATCACAAAGTCACTTTCACTCAATGTACATTTTCTGGAATAGTACACATTTTTTATATGTTGGGAAAATACTCCATAGCATTTGAATGTTTTAACCATCGTTTGCGCTTGGAAAAATCAATTCTCCATTCAAAATATAATGCTTGGAAGTTTCAAGCATATTTTACACATGTAAATCTTCCACTTGGAAAAAACATATTGTTCGCTTGAAAAATTCTCATTGACATTTGGATGTTTCACACGAATGACTTATTGATTGAGACAATAATGCCACCTTATGGTTTCTTTGAGTAGGAGTATTCATTTAGAAAAACACACTCAGAAAAACATCATTGCCTTATATGGGTGGTCTCCTCAAATAGGAATTTATACTCAGAAAAATATCATCACCTTATATGGGTGGTCTCCTTGAATAGGAGTTTTAATTAGGAAAACAAACATTACCCCGTACGGAGGTTTCCTCAAATAGGAGTTTACACTTGGAAAAAAAAAATCATCACCCCATAGGTGGTCACCTCGAATTGGAGTTTACACTAGAAAAACGTCATCACCTCGTATGGACATCTCTGAATAGGAGTTTTAATTAGGAAAATAAAATCACCCGTACGGTGGTCTTCTCGTATAGGAGTTTGCACTCAAAAAAAAAAATCATCATCCCGTATGGGTGGTCTCCTCGAATAGGAGTTTACACTCAAAAAAACATCATCACCTTGTATGGGTGATGACTTCGAATAGAAGTATTCAAAAGCATGTCAAATAAGAACAAATTATATCAAGAGTAAAATAAAACTTCATTGATATCAAATGCTAAGCCTTATTAAAACCTCAAGCGGAAAAAACCCTTTGGGAAAAAAAACGCGAATAAGGAAAGAGTACTTAGTTGATTACATTCATAATTTATCTATAATACCTCCAAAAATTAAAAGTGTTCCATGTCCTTGGAACTTCTTCACCAGCCAAAGTTACCAAACGGTATGCTCCCTTACCAATGTCTACCTATAACATAAGGACCTTCCCAATTTGCTAACTTGCCCTCTCTTGGAGGTTTACTGGTCGGATTAAGCTTTTTCAATAGAAGATCTCCTTCTGAAATTTTTGTAAGATCAACCTTATCTTCTATCTGGCCGCTACTTGGTGCTTAACTACTTCATCCTTAAATGTGCTACATCTTTAAGCTCTTGCAAAAGATCAAGATCCACTCTCCTCGTGTATTGATTTGTTTCTTCATCAAAAAGTTCCCTTCATAAACTAAGCTTAGAGACTTCAATGGGCATCATTGCTTTTGACCCATACGTTAATTTGAAAGAGTTCTCTTGTGTTGAGGATTGAGGAGTTGTATGATAAGCCCATAGTACATGCAATAACTCCTTTGCCTATTTCCCTTTAGAGTCATCTAATCATTTCTTCAACCCATTTAAAATAGCTTTATTTGCAGCCTCATCTTGTCCATTAGTTTGCGGGTGTTTGACTAAAGTGAAGTACTCCTTATACCATGTTCCTACAAAACTTTCGAAAGGAAGCATTAGAAAACTGGGTCTCATTATCTGTTATGAGAACATAAGGAAGGCCATATTGACAAATAATGTTTTCCAAACGAACTTCTCTACATTCTAGCTGAATTCGAGAAACTAGCTTTGCCTCAATCTATTTAGTAAAATAGTCAATAGCGACAAATAAATATTTGACCTGGGGAGCTGGTAAATGGCCCTAAAATATCAAACCCCTATTTGGTGAATGGCCAAGGATTTGTTGATGTAAAAGCTTTTCAAGAGGGACCAAGTGGAAATTGGAAAACTTCTGGCATTTTCACATGCTTAACATATGCCAAACAGTCATTTTGCATGGTGAGCCAAGAATAACCTGCATAGGATTTTTGCTACTAAGGAGTGTCCACCAGGATGGTTCCCACAAATTCCACCATACACTTCTTTCATGACCTACGTGATTCTGATTCAGATAGACATTTTAAGAGGGTCTATTAAACCCTCGTCAATATAATCGACCTCCAAGCATTGTATAGAAACTTGAAGTACACTTGATTTTGGATACCTCCTTTTTATTTTCAAGAAGTGCACCATTCAACAAGTAATTTTGAACTTGAAGCTTCCAAGATGATGGATTTTCATCCAACTTGATGATTGCAAGAGCTTTATCAATAGAAGGTGATATGAAAGTATGTTGGATTACCGAACGATTGTTTCCAGGCGACTTGGTGCTTGCTAATTTGGACAAAACATCTACACGTTCATTTTGAGACCTGGTTATATGCTCAATAACACACTTGTCAAGTGCAGAAACTTCTACCTAGAACTTCTCTAAATATTTCACCAAGCATGGGTTATGCACCTTGTATATTTACCTTGAATTTGGCTTGTCACTAGTTGAGATCATTTTTTGCAACTAATACTTGAGCACCCATCTTTTTGCTAGTAGAATCCCTGATAATAGCCTTATATTCTGCCTGGTTATTACTTGCTTTAAACTCAAAATGCAAGGATTGCTCCAATATCAAATCATTTAGTTGTTCTAATATTATACCAACTCCCCATCCTCGATTACTTAATGCTCTAGCCACATAAAGTATCCAGGACTATGTTTGGCTATCTAAGATTGTTCCTGATCCACTAAGCTCAACCAAAAAGTTAGATAAAACTTGAGCCTTAATAAGACCACGAGGTTCATACTTGATGTCAAACTCGGATAGTTCAACAGACCAACCAACCATCGACTAGCTAAACTAGCTTCTGAAGCACCTGGATAGGCTGATTAGTGTAGACGCAAATGGAATGACCATGAAAGTAATGCCTTAACTTTTGTGCAGACACAATCAATGCAAATGCCACTTTCTAAATTTTTTGATAGTAAACTCAGTCCTTGAAAACTTTGTTGATAAAATATATTGGCTTTTGAACACCTGCATCCTCACGAACCATAATTGAACTAACAGCTTTATCAGGAACTGAAAGATACAAAAACAAAGTTTCCCCGTTCTGGTCATGTCAACACTAGGGGGATGAAAGATAGGATTTTAACTCCATGAAAGCATGTTCACAATCAGGAGTCCAGTCCAACTTGGAATTTTTTTCAAGCATTGGAAGAATGGCGTTACTGATCACCTAATTTAGCCATAAAACGGGACAAAGTGGCAACTCATCCAGCTAGTCGTTGAACTTCATTTGCTATCAAGGGAAATGGCTCTACACTTCTCAGGATTTGCTTCAATCCCTCAGCTTATAAGCATAAAGCCCAAAAACTTTCCTTCTTGAACACCAAAAGTACACTTTGTAGGATTTAAACACATGTTATGCTTTCTCACCTACTCAAATATTTCTGACAAAATCCTCATAGTGATTTCATCCGAACAAGTTTTTCCCACCATATCATCAACGTACACCTCAACATTATACCCAATTTGTTTAGAAAAAAACCCGACTATAAACTTCTAATATGTTGGACCTATTTTTTAGGCCAAAAGGCATGACCCTATAATAGTAATTTGCTCGCTCAACTATGAATGTTGTTTTATCTTCATTATCATGGTACATTTTGATCTAATTATGACCTGAATATGCATCCATAAAGCTAAGATATTGGAAAGCAGATGCATTATCTACCAATTTATCAAGGCTTGGCAATGGATAAGCATATTTTGGACAGGCCTTATTTAGATCAATAAAATCTACTCACATTCTCCACTTACCATTACTTTTTTTTACAATTACCTTTCCAACCATGTATTGTAATGAATTTCACGAATGAATTTGGCTTGAAGAAGTTATTTGGCCTCCTAGGTTGCTACTTGTTGCCTCTCGTCCCAAATTTTGCTTCTTTTGAGTAATTTGCTTTGCCTTAGGATCAATGGAGAACGGTGACAAATGAAATTGGGATTGATGCCTGGCATATTTGATGGCTTCCAAGCAAACAAGTCTGCATTATCTCGTAACAATCTTTTTAGCTCCTATCGTAATTAGGAAGGTAAGTCTGCCCTAATGTGAGTGACATGCTCAGGATCACCATTTAACTGAATAGTATCGATTTCACCATCTAGTTTAGCCTTCTGTCCTGGAAATCCCTCCTTGGATTGAGCTCAATTATAATTGAATCTTGCTCCTCTTGCTAAATTAATGGTAGATACCTCCATTGAATGCGACTCCAAGTGGACATCTATTGAGATCTTCATTTTTGCTCAGAGGATTGCATTATAGCATCTTTGGGCTTTTACTTTGTCTACTTGGATAGTTGTTACCCATCGTTCAGGAGTCGAAAACTTCATGGTTAAGTGAGGAGTAGAGACTATCGTACTAACTTGGTTAATCGAAGGTCTTCCCAAAATAACATTATATGCGAGAACACCTAACGACCAAGTACCAAACATGAATAGTATGGGCATCTAGTGCATTACCAAAAGTTGTAAGCATATCAACATAACCTTTGACATCCACGTTTCTCCACTAAACCCTAACAATTGGCCATTGTATGGACTCAACATTGACTCTGAATTTGTAATCGCTCAAATGCATCATAGAACAATATGTTGGTTGAGCTCCCTTGGTCTGCTAATACCTTTTTCACCATAAAATTGGCCATTAGAATAGAGATGACCATTGGATCATCCTGATTAGGATCCAAGCCCTGAGAATCCTCATGTGTAAATTAAATGATGGGAGATTGTTGCCGTTTCCCTATCACCATTGATTGATGTTGCATTGCTAAAACTACTCGAAAATGTTTCTTATGAGCTAAAATGGACTGCCCACCTTCTGCAAAATGTCATGCAATAGTGTCAATGACCCCCTTGATTGGTTATTGCATATCATCTCGCTTGTCCCTCTTTCCACCTATGTTTATTTCCTTTTCTACATCTTCCAACCTGTCCTTTTTCAAAACATATTGCCACAAATATTCTTGTCGAATGAGTTGTTCAATGTAGTTTTGAAGTGTTACATATTCTTTAGTTGTATGACCAAAAGATTTATGATAATCACAACATTTAGACTTATTTGCAATAGGTGGTTGATTTCTAGTTAGTGGAGGAAAACGTATGAGGCGAGTGTCATAAACTTGACGAAGAATGTCTTCTCACGAGTTGCTATAGTGTACTCTTCATACATAGGAGGAAATTGAAAGGAATCTCTACGAGCTATTTGTTCATCACGAACTTGGTTTCTTGGGTGCATGGTTGACCGGCATGTCGGGGTAATGTTGGATAGGCTGGCCAGCTATACGAACCATGACAGGAATCTTTGTAATCATCTTGTGTACTCCATCCAGGAGGAGCAAGATAAGTGCTCATCTCCGCCTGTTGGCTTCTCAAGGCTCGATCATGCATTTGTTTAGCTTGAGCAACCTCCTCCATGTCTATATAATTAATCTTTGCCTCACTTCATCCAAGTTCACCAATGGTTTCCTTGCTAAAGAATCAGCAAAAGGCCCATTCTTCAACCCTACCAAAAGAGCATACAGAGAAACAGGATTTAAATCACAAATTTGCAATGCCTCTTGATTGAACCTTTTCATAAAATCTTTTAAGTTTTCATGTTGTCCTTGTCTTAAATTGATCAAGCTCGCCAAAGTTTTTCGATGGGCCTACTTGTTGAAAAATGGGACAAGACCTTAGTGGCTAACTCAAAGAAATCATTAACAGAATTAGGCTAAGGGAAGAGTACCATAACAACCTTGACTTTTTTAGAGTACTTGGAAAAATTGGCACACAATAGGATCAGAAACACCTGAAATTAACACGGTGGAGTTGAACATGCCTAGATGCTCTTAAGGGTCAAAGGTTCCATCATAAGATTCCATCGTTGGCATCTTAACATAATCTGGGATTGGAATCGACATAATATACTCTAAAAAGGGATGGTCCCCATGTATCGAGTTGCACCCATACAAAATGATGGTGAAGAGTGATCCTATCTCCAAGACATACTCTCTGAACCATCATCATGTGCAGAATTCTTGTTTTTATCTTTAACCAACTGCTCAATTTGTTCTTGCATTTACCGGTTACGCACATAGGTCTCATAGCTGCTAAGAGTTCTTGCACCAAATGGAGGAGGATCATTCCCATCACTACTGGAGTCACTGATAGTGTGCTCAGATGATTCCATAACAGAAATGGGGGAAGTGGGAAACTTTTGATAAAGTTTCAGGAGTCCAATCAGCCAAACGTGAAGCTTGGCTAATCAGTCCTTTGACTTAGAATAGAATGACAAGCCTTTTTGATATTGTAGTACTTAAAACTAAGCTTTGAACATGCCTATCTTTACCAATTATCCCACATTTTATAAGGGCTAGTAGAAAAGGTTATAGAAGCAAAAGGCCGAACAAACTATAAAGTCCTCTAAATGCACCGTTTGGACAAATAGGACAATGTTCTAATGATAATGCCGACCAAACAATTTAGAGAGTCATTCCCTATTCACCTGGAAGTTACGGGTGGAAAATTCTTCTAGACTTTTTGTCCAATCAACCTAAATAGTTACGTTTGATTCAATTAATCACTTCAAAATACTCTAATGGTACAATAATCAAGCAGCAAAATCATTATCAACTCTTTGATAGAGTACTCAATGTAAGTTTGATAAACTCGTTATTTTCTCTCTAGCAACAAAAGGACAAAATAGAAAGTAAATTACACACAAATCGATTTAATATGGTCTGCCAAAATAATTTGAGGAGTTCATAAGTGTCTAATTGACACTTTATAAAAAAAAATCTTTTCTCTGTCATCATAAACTCAAACGATAACAACCAAATGCTCATTTGAGCACAAAAGTAAATTACTAGCGAAAGCATTTTAAGCATATAATTAACTAGTAGTAAGGCCATAACAAAAACATAAAATCTCTAACTTCCACTATAACAAATAATGGGAGGTTGCAAGAAATTTTAAGAGACTCTAAATGTCCTCAATATCGGTCCTAAACAACCAAGAGATGACAAACAAAAAAGAAAAGAGAAAATCATACAACAAAATACTATAATGAACATACAATTAATTTGGTTTTCTCGTGTGAAAAATCTATAGTGTTGTCAGGCCTTCATTACGTTTTTTAGTCAAAAATTTTGGGCTTGCCATTTGGGTGTGAACAAACTAGTTATAGTGGACGTGGGAACATTTATTTTGTATAGTGTATAGATTTACACAAGTTCTAAGGTTTGAGAAGTAGAATCAACGCATAATCGATGACTTTTTGAGCCATGTGGTTACAATTACATCACTTCAGACTGAATGTTTTCATTGACTGAATGTTTAAGTAATTAGTCTCCGACACTGTATGTGTGAGTCATTTTAATTTGGTCCCTTAGATTTAGAAATTATCTTTAGTCTTTGACATTACAAAATATGTATCGAATTAGTCAATGTCCTATTTTTATTACTTTCTAGCTTTATGTTTTCACTAATGTGTCATATTAAGTGACATATTAGTATTAAAATGACATGTACTTACCCCAGATATATGGTCAAATAATATGTTCAAACTGTTGGCATTCCAAATATATTAATAATGTTACTTATATGTAACATTCATATTATAGTTTTGAATTAAACTTATCTCTATGCGATTCAATTGGTTGGGGTCAAGTAGAATATCAATCTATCATTGACATGTTAATTAATATGACACATTAACAAAGATGTGAATGCACAACAATGAAAATAAGGTCAAGGACTAAAGTGATTCGCATTTTGTAATTTTAGGGACTAAAAGATTAATTTCTAAATATTAGGGACCAAAATGACTTACACTACAATTTCATATACTAAATTTTGACTCGTTTCATCTAGATTTCAGGCAATTAGTTTTTCCTTCATTTTCTTTTCTTTTTTAGATAATTTTTGAAAGATCCAAGTAGTATTGTGAAAAGTACATGGCATCTCTAACATTGATCCTCATGACCAAAAAGTTATTAGACAAACATACATGAGTTTAATAATTCATATTTAAACATATCCACAATAAAACTAGTAGAATCCATAAATAAATGAATATATTTTAAATAAAATTCATGAAATCTATTTTTATTGTGAGTATATTTTAAAAAATAAATGTTAAACTTGCATCTATGCAAAAATATTTTGTGGAAATTTTTCTAGGCTTTTGTAAATCCGTTTAGTTTTACTCAATTTTTAATTAGGTCTCTATAATTTTAAAATTTATAGTCAAATCCCTATACTTTATAAAAATTTTAAAAGGCCTTTATAGTGTAAAAATTTGTGATTAAGTTCTTAAATTGTACAAATAAGGCCTTTATACTACAAAAGTGTTCAATCAAGTTCATGTCTCTATCCACTATTATAAAATTGTCACATTAAATGGAATAATTCAAGTAGATCTCAAAAAGATACACGAATGAGATACATTCGGATGATGAATTGTAGTATTCTAGTAGTGAGATTGAAAATTTTTGTATAATATAAGACTTGATCACAAATTTTATAAGTTATAACAACTTAATTGAAAAACTTTTATATTATAGGAACTTGATTATTAATTGTTAAACTATAAAGATTTGATTGAAAATTTTAATACAGTATAAAAACTTAATTATGAATTTTTTAACTATAAAAACTTCGACGAGAGAAAAAAAAAAAAAGTAAAAATAATGACTCTATGACACATAACAGTTAAGAGCCTAGACATGAATTCCGCAACACAAGTGTCATGATACGCGTATTTGAGGGAAGCATGTAGCTATTTCATTCAAAAAGAGACGGGACACATACATGACTACAAGATGAGAGGCCATCTTTGATGAGCACTTCGCTATTGTATGTATGTATGAAAGGGCCAACCAGAAAGCCACTCATTTTATTCTATTTATTTCTTAATTTTCGTAGAAAATAGCAAAAGCAAATTAGCTTAGAGCAATTTCTCTTTTTAAAGAAATAAACTAGCAAATCTTGAAAAACTAGCCAACTGCAGTTGAGGATTTTATTCTTATTAGGCGTTTATTTCAAGGTTTAAATTTCATGCAAGATTCACAATTTTGGAATGTTATATGAAAAATATCCTCAAATATTTTTAAAAGCTTGTTTATTTAAAAGCTTGTTTGTTTTATGGTGCATATTTTTGAAAATCTATAATAATAATAATAGTAATATTTAAGACTTATTACATGAAAAGTTTTTTATGTGTTATTTATAGAGTAAATTATGCCCTACCATTTTCATAATCTTAATATTTAAAGTAAGTTTTTGAATTGAATTTACCTTCTAATTATTAATTGTCTTTTCAATCATACATTCATATCTCCCTTCCATTAACACAATAAAACTACTCTACAAAATATTTCAATAAAATCATTTAACATGAAAACAATAACAAATAATACAAACAAAATGATAATTGAACATATTATTATATCATTAAAATTTTATATGTATAAGCTATTATAATTACGTTACAAAAAAATTATAATTAATGATAATTTTATTGAACATGTGTAACTATTATATAATTATATAAAAAGCTATTATAATATGTTTTCTAAGTTAATAATGAACGAAAACTACAACTCACCTATAATGTTTAAAAACACAAAATCATTGCCTAGAATGTTCCTTGCTTAAATTTTGTATCCACATCTTATTTCATCACGAAAGAAGAAGCGCAATGGTTTGAGATGATATTTGAATCAAATTTAAAGGCAAGATGATTTGATTTTTTTTTCAGCCTTTTCCCCTACAATCTTTTGCGTCTCAATAGAAGCAATAATTTAACTTTGTTTTCAATTTTTTTCTATAAATTTTTTGTTGTTAGAGTAGTATTAGGATCAGATTTTATTTGACTAGCCATATTTTGCAATGACGATTGTCGCATTATAGGCAATTAGAGGAGTAAGGTGCCATGAAGATGGTGACTACATTGATGGAGCATGAATGAACATGAGATTCGGTACAATGTGGAAGTTGATTTGTCATTTGTCATTCATAAAGAATTTATGCCTCATCATTTTGTCAACCTTTCCATTTAAAGTAAATTTTTAAATTTTTATTTGCATTGTAATTATTAGGTTTTTTTTTCTAATTATACCTTCATATTTCCCTTCTATTAACACATACTCTATATTGAATATTATGCCACTTATCAATTCCACAATTTTTAAACATTCAAAGTATTACAAGCCTTAAAATCTTTAGAATGTTTAAATATTATAATTCAAAATTTTTATAACTTATATTCAACACTACAATAAAATATATTGTAACATTAAAATGTTATAATATTATTAATAAAAGTAAAAATAAATTGAAAAGCATAAAAAAAATAAATACACTCATATATTTAAAGAAAACAAGTCACCTTTGCATAAATATTGCTTTTGAAAACCACCGTAAAAATAATAAATTAAAAAAAATTTAAAATTCATCCTTCAATTTAAAATGTTGGAAAAGACTCCTTATATTATATATTAAAATTTATTTACATAATTAATTTTTACATGAATATATTTTCCCAAATCATTGTGTATTTTCTTTATAAATATGTCTCTTTCCTAAAAGTTATATCAACAATCACTATTTTCAAAATCATATATATATATATATATACTTCTCACTACATCATATTTACTTTTTGTAACTCAAACATTTCAATTTATCAATGCCATAATTTTTTCATATTAATTTTTGAAAAAATGACTTCGATTTTTCAACATTAAAATGTTTTGAAAAATCAATTCCATAATTTACATTTCTTTGATAATGACATGAATTATTTAGTAAATTTTTTTTGAAAATTAAATAATTACATTAATTTTTTATTAAAATTAATTTTGTAATTGATGCACTATTCAAATAATTGAGATGACATAAAATTTATGATTTTTTTACTAATTATAACATATATTTTAAAATTAATATTTTAATTTACTAAAATGATATTCAAGGAAATGAGGTGTAATTGAAATCACATAAATTAAATTTATTTAATATTTTTATTAATTATAAAATATTTTTATATTTTATAAATTAAATGTTTTAATTTATCAAAAAGATGTAAATACCCAATGATGACAAAAAAAAACCACTGTAGTGATACCCATAGGATTACATATAATGAGGATGAGAATGTAGATAGGTTTAATCTTTATGGGAACATGATGAAATCCCTATTTGTTAAACAAGGTAAGGATGGGAATGAGGTTAACCCTATGATATTTGTCAATTCGTTATTTATATAAATTATTTAAATATTCACTTCATCTTTATTAATTATCTTTATTGGATTTACATATTATGTATGTATTTTCATTTTCAATTTGGATTGTGTTGCATTAATAGTATTTATTATTATGAATATTAATGTTTCAAATTTCAAAGTATTTTAAATTTTTTCTCTTTTTGAAATTTTTTTAATAAACCCAAATGCCCTTAGCGATCCAAATCCCTGAGGGAATAGAAAGGAACCCATGAGAGGATGATGGGACGGGAAGCGAAATCTAAATGAAGATGGGGATGAGGGCATGTCTATATCTCATCGATTCTGTATAGTCATCTCTATAAATGACTCATGATATGGAAAATTGCTCACTTATTCTCTTTCATTATTCAATAATTTTAACTTTTGAAATGTGTAAATTTTTTCATAAAATATACTCTTTATTGTTAGTTAAAGGTTATCTATTAAAATTTTTTAAACTTTATAAACATAATATTCAAAATAAGATATAAAATAGAATGACACATTTATATTTATTTATTTATTTATCTATTAACTTATTTTAAAAAAATTATATATTCAATTTTCTATAAAATATATTAAATAAATTATTAATTATTTTAGATAATGGTCAATAAATTATTTTTATTATCACCTTGCATTATATAATAACGACTAGTATATGTTATAATTCATAAGAAATGTATTTAATGATAATGAGAGAAGTAAAATAATTGAGGGATAATAGGGATGAGCTATTGTCACTCCATAAATTACTATTGCCACTCCCCACCCATTCATATTTTATTTAACTTTCCTAATATACCATTTGCACTTTATGTCATAATTAAGTTAATAGTTTATCAATATATCTAATTTTATTAAAATTCAATATTATTAATCTTTTAGAAGAATTTTTTTTAATATTTCATTACTTTTTGCTTCTAGTTTTTTTAATTTTTTGAAAATAATCAAAATTGATTATTCAACTAAGAATAATAACACATAGTTTTTCTATTTTAATATTCTATAAATATAATTAAAAATAAAAATAAGTTTAATTTTTTTTATGAAAAAACTCACAAATAATTTTATCTCTTTATTTTAAAATAAAATAAAATGGATGAAATTATAATATTTTAAAGTTATATTGCATTTTTTCTCATTTTATCCAAATCAATTGAAAGGAAAAATTGACGACATTCATAGCAATAGAATAAAATGGGTTCCAACAAATACTACTCAATTTCTTTTTATATGTCATTTTTGGAAAAAAAAATTGATTGAAATTAGATCGTGGAATTGTAATTTTAATTTTATATATTTCTCTGAATAAAAATTAAAATTTATTCGATTTCAATTCTGAACACCAATTTCATACTTAATTTCCAAATTCCAAATAAAACCTAAAGATGATTGACACTAATTGCTTATAGTAAACTCTATCAATTTGCCATTCCGTCAATTCTAAATTTACGAAATAGATAATTTCAACGCAAACTTTGTGCAACTCAAATAATAAATCCCTTGATTTTTCCAACCTATTGGTAATCCTTTCCTCTTTACAATAAAAAGATAAAAGAAAAACGATCAAATTTCAAGCCTGTAGAGCAATAACGATGTATCAAACCCATTAAAAGTAAAATATCAAAACCCATCGTTAATTAAACTTGGCCGTTAGTGCCCAGTATTTCATTAAAAAAAAAGTTAAACTTATTTTTATTTTTAATGATATTTATGGAATATTAAAATAGAAAAAAATATGTTATTATGCTTAGTGTAATAATCAATTTTGTTTTTTTTCAAAAAATTTAAAAATGCAGAAGCAAAAAGTAATGAAATATATTTTTTTAAAAGATTAATAAGATTGAGTTTTAATAAAATTAGATGTATTGATAAACTATTGACTTAATTATGAAAGAGAATAGAAATGATATATTAGAAAAGTTAAATAAAATATAAATGAATGAGAGTGGCAATAGTAATTTATAAAGTGACAATAGCCCCTCCTAGAATAATATCATAGTATTTTGTTTAATAATTACTGTACCCATACATGGGAATCTCATATTTCCACCCTCTATCTTGAGAATAAAATATCATCAAAACATGCATGGGAATATATTTTTCTTGGAAATAATTGATTTTTGAGAATAATTTTATAAATTTGTAACAAACGAGAATGTATCATTCCCAAATATCTATTTTTGAGAATAAGTTAATAATTCTATTTAGATGATTAAGGTAAGTGATTCATGATTGCCAAAAAAAAAAAAAAGAGATAAAATGGAATAAATAATTTTATCATCATATTTGAATTATTTATAAGTTTAATGAAAAAAAATGTAGGATATAGGGTTTGTTTTGAATTTTGGAAAGTAATTATGAAACCTAAATTCTACATATAATTGAAAAGCTGAAATTCTATAAAAGCTATTAATTTTAGTTTCTACAAAAATGCTGAAAACTGATTCTTTTGAAATTTTGATTATTTTTTAAAAATTATCTAAATATACGAAAGGTAATTTTTTTTTTGGCAAAAAGTGATTATTATCCAAAATAACCACAAACAAATGCACCCATAATCTTTTACTGACCTCTCGTCCCAATTTAAAAGGACAAAATTTGAGTACCTTAATTTGAGTAATAACCATTGCATTTTTTTGTCTTAGAATTATTTTGAAACACACTTTATTTAAATTTAGCCATGCCATTCTAACTCTTATCATTCTTCCAAATATATCCTAAAGTCAAAATAAATGGTTGCATATAGTAATGAGTAAAACTAACAACAAAGCACAACATTTTTTATGTTCATAAAAATGGAAAAAAAAGGAAAAAACCTAAAATAATAACTTATAGAATTTATTTTTGATATATTAATAGTGAAAAAGAGTTTTATACTGTTATCCAATCAAATATCTCTATTTGTATGAATTCTCAAATAGTAAATATATGGGTTAACCATATTTACTAATATGTCATTACATGATTAAATAAACGTGTAAAATATTTTTAAGTGTCAATATATCAAAATTAAATCTTAATTTATAATTAAATTAATTTATTTTAAGTTTAGGATAATTTATACTGAACCAAAATTAATAAGTATTTATAGATGATTTTAACTTTCAACCAGAGAACTAAAATTTGAATCTGAAAAGGTAACAACTGAAAATCCTCTTAGTTAAAACAGCATTCAAGAATAGAAATATCAAAACAATTTTAAAAAACATAATACCGGAAGTAGTTTTGCTGTTTTTCTGTTTTCAGACATACATAAACAACCCCCTTTCCCCACTCAGAAAAAATAAAGAAAAAAAAATAATTTAAAAAAAAACGTAAATTTGTTTAATAAGTGCGACCGCTTGAAAGTGTCATCTGTAATTTCCCAATTCAGTCCTTTTTGAGGTATATACGAATTATTATGTCACATTCTACTATTTTGGATTTTTTTTTTACGAATACATTGGCAGTAATAAAGTTTGACTCTATGATATCATATAAATTATTCAAATCCCTCATCACTAATCAACTCTTAGTCCCTTGATCTAATTTCTATGTAACGCAAAAGTTTTGAAACTTTCATTTAATCATTTGTTATTATATTAGTCATATCAGTAATAATAAATGACTTTTTTATTTACTATTAAAAATTTTTTATAAATAAAAATATTAATTGAATAATTCTTCACTATCATACATCAAATTAATCTCTTTCATAGTTTTTTCTTCTGTATTTATGGAGTTCATGCATATAGGTACATTTATTATATTTAATGATTATGATTGAATCTTTTTTTTCTATATTCTAATAAATTAGATTAATAGAACATACGATACATAATCATAATCATAAATAATTATAAGATAAAAATACTCTTAAATTTTATAGGGTGTATGAAAAAATCCTCTTTTATTTTATTGTTTTTATTTTTTTATCAACACACATAATTTATTACTTTCCCATCATTGTTTTTCCCAGAAAAAAATTTCAAAAAACTCGTTTGAAACAGAGACTGAGAGCGCACCACGTATGAAGAGAAAACAAGACACAGCAAAAGAGAGCAAGCAAGTGTAGTTGGGTTTTCGTTTATGTGAAATCCAACCTCTGAATTTTATTCTTCTTCTTCCATTCTTCTCCCTCTGTGTCTGTTTATGTGTGGCTTTTGCCGCACAATTCTCGGCAATGTCTCTCTCCGACGGCACAGATTGAACCCTGCATGCGCAAGCCACGACACTCTCTTTTCTCCTTTGTGTGTTTTTTTACAATCATAGCCTTAATTTTTTTTTTTCCTTTTCTCTCTGTCTCAATTCAATTCCTCGATCCTACCCCATTTCTTTTTCTTTTTCTTCTCTCTCTCTCTCTCTCTCTCTGAGAAGCCTCAAATTTCCACTCTCCCTATTCGATCAACGTTCGCTTCAATTGCGACAAATTTTGAGAGACTCTGGGAGGAGGGAAAAAACAGAGGTGGAAGAAACAGAGGAAAAAACAGAGCATTCAAATCATCTGGGGTACTTCTTCCAATCTGAAGGAAAAAAAAAATTGAATTTTGATTGATACCCATTTTGAATTCTTGCATAAACTGCTAGAATTATAATTTTTTTGGGTCCTCTGCTTTTTTTGTAATTTTTTATTTTTGGGTTGCTCATGTGTGGATATTTAATGTTGATGAAGGTGTTGTTGGAGTTTTGTTGATTCGGATTGTTGGTGATCAAGGGGTTCTCCCTTGTGGTGGCGTTGATCAAGGCTCTCAATTTTGTTCTGAACGTTTATCCAGTTTGTTGTAGTTACTCTTAACCCCTTGTGAATAATTGAAGATTAGTTCATGTATGCTTATACAAGGTAAACTTTGAGGTAGTGGGAATATTTTGTTTTTCCCTTCACACTTCTTGGTTGTGAAATAGTGTCAGCTAGTATTGTAATTGGAAGTTGAATTGTGAACTCAGATGTCAATAGTTATAGAAGGAAGATTGGAAATGATTTTTGTGGTGCTGTTAGCTATTAGTGCTGACTAGTACTCCTTGGGTTATTACTATATCAGCATTTTGTGATAAGAATTCGAAGCTTCAGCAGTTGAGAAACTGCTATTATTATGGTGCTGGATAAGGCGGAAAACCTGTTAGGCTCCACTCCTGGGAAGGATCCTGGCTTGTTGACACAACAATTTCCCATTGTTTCCAGTACCGGCAAGGATGTACATAGTAATATTTGTGTTAGGGCAATGGAAGAATTTTCAGTGCAGTTTGGCAATCATGGAATTGCTTCTAGAAGAGTTCTGGCTCCTCCTGAGACATCTCAAATGCGGGAAAATAGGATTGAGTTGAGTAGGGAGAATGGCCAAGTCAGGTATGAATGTCTTACCAGTATTTTGGGGTTGAAGAGGATGGAATCTCAGGGTTCTGATATATCTGACCTTGTCTCTACTAAAGAGCCAACTCATGAGATGGAAAATGGGGCTTCTGTTAATATTCCAAGCAGAAACCATAAGGAAGATGACAATTCCCATGCCTCGAGGAAAGCTGTTGGTGAATCAAATGGTGAAGTAGGTGGTAATGAGCCAACTGTTTCATCTGTTGTGCATTATGAATCTACACATTCGAATGGTCATGCTGGTTCCGGAGTTTTAGATGATTCTCGGTCTGGGAAAATGAAGTTTCTATGCAGCTTTGGTGGGACAATTTTACCGAGGCCTAGTGATGGGAAACTCAGATATGTTGGGGGACAGACCCGCATGATATCTATCCGAAAGGATATTTCATGGGAAGCGCTTGTGAAGAAGACCTTTGGCATTTGCAGCCAGCCTCACACGATCAAATATCAACTTCCCGGGAGGATCTGGATGCTCTAGTATCTGTTTCCTCTGACGAGGATCTCCAACATATGATTGAGGAATACCATGGGCTTGAAAGACATGAAGGTTCTCAAAGACTTAGAATTTTTTTGCTTCCTTTGGGCGAATCTGAAGAGACATCTTCATTTGTGGCAAGCACCATTCAGCAGAGTGATCCTGATTACCAATATGTTGTTGCTGTGAATGGAATACCAGACCCTTCTCCAAGAAAAAGTGTTGGGCAGTATGTGACAAATGAGGCAAGTCAGTTGGGAACAAGTTTGAATTTGGCTCCTGTTTTTCAGAAAAATTCTCCCGATGCCTGTTGTCCTGTGGAGGCCAGCAGCGTTGGTCATGCTTTAAATACAGATAGAACTTTTAATGATTCCTTCATTATGCAGAGTTCCCAAAATCATTCTCCACCAATTTACCCTATTCCAAATGAGGGAAGAGGTTCAAGTATAGGTTGTACACAATTGCTTGGTATTAATTCATGCCAAGGAAGTTTTGAGAGCAATGCATCCTTTGTTACTGCTCAGCTACAACCTGAGAACTCTGGCAGAAGCACTCCTGATTTCAGATACCCTCAACAAGTAGCTTTGGATTTGTTAAGTGACAATCTCCCTTGTCAGCATGATGATGTTGGTCCACCAGAGAAGCACCATGGAGGGCAGTTTGGCAACTATGATCCTCACAAGGAATCTGTGACTCCTTTATATGTTAATCCGAGTGATGGATATGGTGATGAATGTTTTGGTGAAAGGTCCTTGCTTATGGAAAGAAGATTCCACTCTGGAAATCCTCCTTCATGTTTGGATGATCCGAACTGTCAACAGCCTGAATCTAATGGTACTACTGACCCCCCTTTGGGATGCCTCATTCATTATCGGACTCACAGTTGCATGAGAGCGTAACAAGGTCTGGTGACTGCTCACAAGAAGGATCTGGCCTATCTTTCTCCTTGAACATTGCAAAGGCTCAGCCATCTTCAGTTTTACTGTCTAGTGTCTTACAGGGAAACCTTATGGAGCTCCAGCATGATTCCAGTTTCCTTTATCCTCAATTACAAAGTAAGAATCCAAATAATAATGTGTCTTCTGAGTTGCATGGAAAGCAGGATTCAGTATCCTCTTCTCCGTATTCGGAATTATCAGCAATTAATGGAGTTCACAAAGACAGCATTTTAATTGCCCAAACTAATCGGAATGGATCTAGCTTTGCAGTGAATCATGCTGATAAAAATGCTTTAACTTTAGAAAAGATGAAGATAATTGAAGAAAATAATCCAATTGATGTGAAGGATAGCAAGCTTTATGAGGGAAAATCACCTGCTGCTCAAATGGGACATGTGACCGAGTTGAATTTTTTGGGCTCCTTTGCTGCTAATAATTTGAATGCCAAGATTAATATACAAAAGGATTGGGAACTACCTTCTGAGAATATGGTTCCTATATCATTAGGTATGGCTGGAATTAGCATAAACAATCATGTGGACAAAACCCCATCTCATCTTATTGACATGAGCCAGAGGACTAGTAATGGTAAGAAATGTGTTGTGGCTGAAGGTGTGAATGGTGAACAAGGGATTGATTTTTCATTGACCAGAAACTTTGACTTAAATGGTTCACTTTCAACCTGTGGAGAAACCTCTCATCACAAAAATTCTTTGTATCATGGTGTACTTCATGATGATCCTGGGCCATGTTCAGACCTGCCTATGAATGATCAGCACAATCCAAAGAAGAATATTTCTTTAAGAAAGTTCCTTCTTTTATTGATGATGATTTGATAACCAGTACTGACCAGATGGTTGATCCAGTTTTCAATGGGCGTTTTGATGGAAGGTTAAAAGCTGGAGATGCCATGTCAATACGATCAAAAAAATTACAAAAGTGTAACAATGTAAATCAAGCCGAGCCATTGGTGCTAATAGAAGATGTGGCTGGTGTTGTTCCTCCAGACATTCATTATTCATTGCAACCTACCCCACATATTGTGGATGAAAATGGAAGTAAAGTTGTATCCCTGTCTTGTACAGAGGCAGAGAGCATCATCCCAGAGTCTGAACTTGAGGTAGAAGAACTAAAATAAAATTGGATTCTTAGCTGATTTCTTCATAGTTTCTGAATATTTTTTTTATTTATAGGATTTAAAAGATGATGAAGCAGATTCCCTTACTGATGCAATGATAGCAGAAATGGAAGCTAGCATCTATGGTTTGCAGGTTTTCCATCACTGAAATGTTCCATTTATGACTTTTGCATGTTTCAAGATCAGAACCTTTGTTTGATTATCATGCCACTTGAAACCTAGGTAGCTTCAGATGCACTTCCACATCAAGCTGTGTATATGGAATGTTTGTTTCTGATTCTTTTGTACAGGGTTTATTTCTTGTTGAGAAACTTGAAAAACAATGGCTGTTATTGTTTTTGCTTTAAACTCAGAGTTAAACTGGTCTATGTAAGGAAAAGAAAGGGGAGAAATGGGCCAAATGACATCAGGTCCAATTGTATTAACAGTTGATTGATTGATGTAGGTGTAGGTTAGTTCCAATTTGGTTAGGAGGTTAGTTTGTTACAAATAGGAGGGAGGGAAAGGGGGAAGTTGGTTAGAAAGTTTGTGTTTGTGGAGAGAAGGAAAGGGTCTCTCAAACTATCCTCTCGGCCTTGTGTTCTCTGGTTCGCATGGTCACATTGGCCAAGAACCTTCTTGCATAAACACTTCTCTTGAATTTCTCATACCTGTTTCCTTTGGTCAAGAGCCTTTTTCCTTTGTTTCTAAGCCAGTCTTATCACTATATTTCATGATGAGAGTTTTTATTAACACTTCCATGGTAGAATGCTATTTTGTAATAGAAAAATAAATCTATTATTGATGGTGTGTTTAGTTAATGGGTAAAAATTACATGGATGAGCTTTATGTGTTATTTTACACATGAAGCTCATTTATATAATTTTTACCTCTCAACCAAACACACTCTAAGAAAGAAATGATACATAGAAAGAAGATACACTTGAAAGAAAAGAAGAGAAAATAGGGGAAATAGCAATGTGAATAATTTCTCTGATGATTAAAACTATACAGAAAACTTTACAATATGTAGACATATTACCTAATACCTAATAATTGCCGGATACTAATTTGCCTAAATTATAGATGATTATATCTAATCATATCTATCATAATAAATGAAATAAGTCTGTACAATATCTCAACAAATAAGGTATCATCAAAGAAAGATAAAAGATGTATAGGTAGAGATGATGCTACAGAGAGCTGCAAAGTCATCTGATGAATAATAAAAATCACCGCCCTCCCAACCTTTTACCATTTTTGGAATATAGTCCACCATTTTTGATTTCTAAATTGCTTGGTATGACATGCTTCTAAACTGCAAGATTGATGTGAAATTCTCCCAATTTGAAGAGCTTTGTGAGTTAGTTTACCATAACCCTTTTGGAATGATTGCTTCACTGCCATAATGAGTAGAAGATAATTAAATGCACAATAAATACAATTGGATCCTTTTCCTTCAATGAGCCATAAGTGCATATTACCTTGCCACTAATTTTACAGAATTGAGCTCTACAGCTAAATAGGCCCAAAGGTCAATATTATTGTGTTTGTTTCTTATAGAATCTTTGATGGCATTATGTATCTTTTTATGTCAGAGAATCATTGGAGTGCTTATGACTGTTGTTAAATGGTTTCTTGCTTCCTGGTGCTTTTCTGTACTTCATATAAATGGTTTTCCTATTGGCTACAATTGACTTTTTAAGATTGGTATTCAGATAATAAGGAATGCTGATCTTGAAGAACTTAAGGAGTTAGGATCTGGTACTTATGGAACCGTTTATCATGGAAAATGGCGAGGAACAGATGTTGCTATTAAGAGGATTAAAAAGAGCTGTTTTGGTGGGAGATCTTCTGAGCAAGAGCGATTGGTGAGTCTATGGTGCAAATTATTTCTCAACACCGCATTATCTATGTATAATAGGTTTTACATATTTGTCTTTCTTTGACTGCTGGAACAATGTTCATTGACTTAGCCGCCATATTACTAAGGCCCAAATCCCTTTCCATAGATGACAAAAAACCTCCCAATTTGCCCATTGAAATTTGGAGTTTATTGACTTCCCAAATTTTTATAATTAATTTGAATCACAAGTTTTAATTTTTTTTTCAAATCACTCTGTGCATGACCCTGATTATATTTATTGGCTTGATTAGACTAAAGACTTTTGGAGAGAGGCACAAATCCTTTCAAATCTTCACCATCCCAATGTGGTTGCATTTTATGGGATAGTACCAGATGGGGCTGGGGAAACGTTGGCAACTGTAACTGAGTATATGGTTAATGGTTCCCTAAGGCATGTCCTCATCAAGAAAGATAGGTAAAGTTTGTTCTTTTTCTCTCAACATAATTTTGATAGTTATTTATGAGCATATTGAGTCTCCAACTCTTTCTGCAGATTACTAGATCGTCGGAAAAAGCTGATAATTGCCATGGATGCAGCTTTTGGTATGGAATATTTGCACTCCAAAAATATTGTCCATTTTGATTTGAAGTGTGACAACTTGCTAGTCAATTTAAGGGATCCAGAACGACCCATATGCAAGGTAAGAATTCTAGGATTAAAATTCCATTCATTTCAAACAAACGTAGACATAAGATCATAAAAGCTTGTCAGTCATGTAAAATTATATGCTTCCTTTTTATGATTACAATGAGCTTATAAAGACTGAAGGGTGACAAAGTAGATCTGGGATCCCAAAAATAGAATTGAAACCAAGCATGTGATCTGCTTGGTTGGGAATGATTGATGCAGGACAAAAGAGGATCATTATAATGATGATTTGATCATTGATTTTATTGTAATTTCTGTAAACATTTTTTTATGGACAATATTTAGTTTAGGTTGTTTAGGGTAATTAGTTTCAGAGAGTTAAGGGTCCTATGAAGATAATACATGGATTCGGAAAGTCCTAAAAGACTGTTTACTTGACAGCCAAGTCTAATGGCCCATTTGGCTATAAATGGGCCAGCTGTATTAGAACTGGTGATCAGAAAATAACAAAGACCTAGTAGTATTGAAGAATTGTAAGAGAGAGGAAATTCTAGAGTCCTCTCAACTTTTTCAAGACGTGCTAACATCCAAAGAAGTTTGACTAATCCCTACTTCCGTTTATTTATAATCAACTAACTAACTTCCCTAATCAGCTCCTAACTAATTGGGTCCTAATCATTTTGTTGTGCACTATAGAACCCCGCACTCATTTCTATTTTCTTCATTTTGTAACTAATGAGACTTCTATACATAAGCCACCCTTGGGGTCCTGACAGGCTGCATACATCTATTAATATTATTCTATATTTGATCAACAACTGCTTAAGTTTTCTTCCACTAGTTAGGGCCGACTAAATGATCAAATGGACCATTTGGCTCTATCAAAAATTGAAATTTCAATAATATTGCAGATTAGATAAATAGTTTATTTGGTTTTTTATGTGGTATTGATGCAGGAAGAGGGAGGTTATATATATATATATATATATATATATTGTTTTATTTTGACAATTGTATTACAATCTCCATATGAATTATTTTCAGGATATTACTATAAGAAAATTATGGTCAATGGTTTTAATATGAATATGATATATGATAGAGTTTTGTGGCGTCGCCTAATCCATATAGCCGACCCCACTTAGTGGGACAAGGTTTAGTTGTTATTGTTGTTGTTGTACTATAAGAAAATTATGATAGAATTATGGTCCCGTTAAGATATACTATGGATTAGGAAAGTCCTAAAAGACAAGTCAACATTTATTATAACTGGGAGGGGGTGTAATTTATCAGTATTATTCCAAGGATTTTTCCTTTTAATTTGGTTAATTCCAGATTTGAGAGTTTTCTAAAATCTGAACACTAAAATCCTCTCTCTATTATTTGCTGTCTTTCAAACCCAGCTGTCTCAAGTTATAATGTCTTTCTTCCCTACCTCGTGATTTTTTAGTGAACTTTCTTTGTGCTTATAGTTTGGTACTTGATTATACTCACAATTTTAATATTGAATTCTGTGAATTTGCCTTCCCTTATTTGACCATGTTTTGTCATCAGCAACCTTTGTTGATCAATTTGTTTTACAGGTTGGAGACTTTGGATTATCAAGAATTAGCGGAACACCCTGGTATCTGGTGGTGTGCGAGGAACCCTTCCATGGATGGCACCAGAGCTGCTGAATGGTAGCAGCAACAGAGTTTCTGAAAAGGTCTATTGCATCATCTATTATCATTATTATTATTATTATTATAAAAGGCAACATCCAAGTTTGTTGCCCAAGGATTTTATTCCTCCACAACGTATTCAATCATTAAAACAACAACTAAGTCGTTTGTCGCTAAATAAGGTCGGTTATGCGGATCAAACAGCGCCATTGTATCTTATTGAAAATCATATGTGTAGGCTAGCCATTTTCAACTAAGTCTTTCTTAATGACTTCTTCTACAGTTACTCTCTCTCTCTGAGCGTCTGACCATTAGCTACCTTCCAAATGATGACTTCTACAGTTACTCTTCGCCTCTCTTAGCCTCTAGCCATTAGCTACCTTCCATCCAATCTGCTTTTCTTAATAGAACTTTTACAGGTCTTCCTTTTTGAACCAAAGAAAAAGAAAAGGGGGAGAGGTACAGCAGGGAAGAATAATTGAAAAGGGTTCAGTAGCCATTTCTCCCATTAATGTTAAATTTTACAACTGCTTAGGAGTTAGGCTACTCAACCAAAATAATACTTAGCCATCCTTTTTGAAAGCTCCAATAAAAGTGCTCACAGAACCCAAATCTATCCACCTTCCATAGTAAAGTGCAAACCACCTCTTCACCATGACACCATCACCCAGCATAAAAATGTATTTATATACAAATATGTGTTTATAGTGTTTATACCTCTACTGTTTGTTGCAACATCGGTTAATTTGATATGAGATGCGTAATTTTACTTAAATGTATCTAAAAAATTTAAAATGCGAAAATCCACTAACTCATCTTATTTGATTATTTTGGCAACATGGAGTGTCAGTGAATCTTTTGAAGGCTTTTAAATTGTGGAATGAATTTTCCAGGTTGATGTTTTCTCATTTGGCATCTCAATGTGGGAGATCTTGACTGGTGAGGAACCTTATGCAGATATGCATTGCGGTGCCATTATTGGTAAGATTTTGCAAACAATATCTTGGAGAGTGAATATGCTTCGCATGCTTTGTACAAGATTAGTTAATGATTATCATTTTATTCAATTTGGGAAGTTCGGTTAGTGTAGGATTTGTGTTTCATACCATTGCTTTCTAAATCTAGTCATCTGTAGAGTATAAAATTTGAAAGGGTTGAACTGGTTATAGTAAACTTAAGTGACTACATGTTGGATAATTGAGTGAGAGCCAAACTTAGAATCAGTTTTTTTTTTTTTTTTCCTTTTAAGAGCTTAAAGCAATTTTATATGTTGGCCTTTAAATGTGTTGGAAAATTGAACATCATACTTTAAGCTGTTCTTTGGATCATCCCTTTTCTTAAACTTATGGCATGGGGAAGTGGTAGGCTGCATCTTAGGATGTTGTTGGAATGATGAGCGCAGTTGCAGAGGATAACAATATTGTTGATGACTAAAGTTGATTAAATTGATTTTTTTTTTCCTCCTTGATATGATTATGATGGATGGGAGGGGTTCAACATTAATAAATTGATTTAAATTAGTTAAGTATCTGTCCACTATATCTAGTCCACTTATGTACTGCCCCTAAAGTTTTGTTCTTTCCTGTACTTCCCAATCTATTCATTAATGCCTCTAGATGATGATATGCTTTCTGACTTGCTTCTCTGGTTTGCATGCTTTTTGATGACATGCTTTTTAGGGGGGATTGTAAAGAACACTCTTCGACCTCCTATCCCAGAACGTTGTGATACTGCATGGAGGAAGCTCATGGAAGATTGTTGGTCACCTGATCCTGAAAGCCGACCGTCATTCACGGAGATAACCAACAGGTTGCGATCTATGTATACGGCTCTTCAAGCAAAGGGGTTTGTCAGGCAAGGCAGATAAGGCATAGTGCTTCTTCAAATCATGGCATAATAAGTTTTGCATTTATGATTGTCCTTACAAGACCTTCACTGTCTAGTGTCTTAAAAGGATGCAATCTTGATTGAGGTTGACGGGCATCAAATGCTTGAAGGGTTGTTACAAATAGTTGGCTATTGTTTCTAGTTGTTTCTGCTGGCCGTGATATCATCGTCTGTTTATTCTTTCTTGTATAATGTGAGGTTGAGATCATGGTATAGTAGATTGTGTCTATCAATTTTCTGCTTGGTTCTTGATCTAAAACTCTGCCAGCAGCATAGAGTAAAGATTAGAAGAAAGGGTGGCTTTAGTGTAAATACAGAGAAATTCGCTTGTTAAGATGCGTTTTGGTTAATGTGAGCTTCCAATCTCTCCTGCCTTTTGCTTTTTCCCTTTTTCTAGGTGAGGATGTGTAGAGTTTTGTCAGATTATTTCTTTGGAAAATTTTATACCCCTTTTCTTTTGACTAAATCCACAGTATGTCCATGAGAAATATTTCGGAAGACAAATTGGTTCTTTAGGATTTAAATGTCTCTTATTAGTCCCTCACTGTTTAAAATAGGGGGATAAATTGGTCCTTCACCATCACAATTTTTTTTTACAGAGGATCAATTTGATCCTATGGGACTTTTAAATTATAAAGAACCAATTTGTCCTCCAAAGTGGTTCTTAGGGACCATATTGAAGGTTTAGTCCTTTTTTCTTTCTTTAATCCAAGTTGTTGTATGAAAAGTGAGTACATATAATTATCTTCTACACATATTATGTAATTGATTGTGTCATCACATGCATATTGCGACCAAGATGGACACTGATTTCCATTTTTGGATTTCACTTGTTTGTAAGTATTACAATCTACCACTGCTTTGTCCTTGGACTGTAAAATTATTATGTTGTACTACCTGTGACTTTGCTAAGGAGTTCCATGAATGTGTGGCAAGTACAGCGGCTTGGTTGGAATTTTTTATATTAGAAACCAAAGGAACTCGGTCTGGTTGAGCTATGGCTATCTATTATTACAGATTGAGCTATTGGCCATTTTTCCAATTTATTTATATGTTGAACATATTTAACATTGGTACAATCAAGCTTTGTTGATGAATTCCTCTTCATAAATGTTGTTTTTATTGCATAAGATATCATCTGCTTTAAATGCAGTGTGTGCTATAGTATTTGATAGTCTGAAACCCCCTTGTATGCTTGGGGGCTTTCTACAAGCCCTTCCCAAAAACTGAATATCATATATTCACTTAACAGTCAACTATCCACACGATAAAAGATTACACAATAGTCCATAGTTTACTGAGGCACAATGCCCTAACAAACTTACAAGCTAAGTGATAAAGGAATACTAACTTCACCATTGGCTTCCCTGCAAGCCATCAACCTTCAATCCAGGAGCAGAAAAAGATGCACATATGTTAATCTGCTTTGCAAAACTCTTTAAGTTTTCATGTGATAAGTCTTCAATAGTATACTCAAATTGGATCAAAGCCAACAAAAAACAAAAGGACCCAACAATACACCCATCAGCAGAGGCAAATTTATCACCTGACATTAACATAGTCTTTCAATCCTGCTAACGTAACAACCACTGCTAAAACTATGTTCCTTCACAATCTAGACATAGCTATCACTAAGAAAAACTTGCAGAGTGAGATGTTAACATATTCTTCCTACAATGGAAAAGTTGGAAAATAAACAAAGGAAAAAAAAGACAAAGAAGGAGTTATTGGAAACCATCGTGGAGGGCTAAGCCACCTCCATGAGGCCAGCTCCCCCTTCAAACAGAAGAAAGCAGGAAAAGAGGAGTGGTTAAAGGGCTTTGTGTGAGGGTTGAAGGTTGTAGGTGGAGAAGGGTAGGGGAGTTGCAGGCACGGCATGATTCTTACAAACGCAAATAATAATTTCACATGATGATCACGTTGCATTTCTACATTGCTTCTTAGGGAATAGGTTGAACTCAATTGAGCCTTATGCTTTTTTTTTGGCTTTCATTTTATAACAAATTGAAGTTAAGGACCTAATTGGTTTCAATTTTCATTTTCTGTTTTCATTCTCTCTCCTCATGCAATCTAATTAGTTGCTTGTGATAGAATGGTGTTTTTCCTCAGCATTAATAGATTATAACCCAGCACGCAACTCCTGCTATAACTACATGGGTATTGTTCTTGGATTTGGCACTTAGCTGCTTAGTTCTTCAAGATGTCTCTCTTTTTTTAAAAAAAAAAAAAAGGTATAGTGGTGATACTCAAAAAATTAGATCTATCACCCAATTGTGTGCTGAAAAATGTATCTTATAGCGAAATTATGTGCTGAAACTTTTCAGTAAGTCTTTTTCTGAATCAATGGATAGAGATGATCATGATCTATATAAATTTATAAGAAAAATTGCATAATGAGCTTGCAGAAGCTTAAATCGGATTCATATAAAAGGTTTTTTTTTTTTTCCAATTATGACACTTTGTTAAGATTTCAAAAGAGGTGATATTTCTATTAAAAAGTATAATTGTTAAGTTTTTAAGGAATACAATCCATTAGAAAATTTTCAAACATACCTATTGTGAAATCTTAACCACTGCCCTTAGAATATTGATTCGAAAAACTCTTATGAAGAATAAGAAAAAACTAGTTCATAATTCTTGAAGATAATCTTGATTGATTCTCCAATTTAGTAGTTATTGCCGGCATAAGAAATTACGGTTCACCAAAAAGTTGAAGTTGTAACTTAGGATTCAAATCTCCTATCCGTTTTCTCTGTCCTTACATTCAAGCTTTGCAATGCATACAAATCATGGGTAGTTGAAAAATTTGATTGAATAAAAAATCATGGATGATGTCATCATTTACAAACATCAAAATTTTATTAAGGAGACATGGGGTGGAACTAAAAAAGACAAGATTTGCTTCATGTAACTTATATAAGAGGTCAAAATTTCATGTCAAAAAACAAAAAGAAATAGCTAAAATTGGGATCTGCTGGGAACAACAATTATGGGTAGCAAGATCAAGTTGTGCAAGGTTCCTTAGACCAACAAAAAATAGGGCATTACACACTTCTTAGTTGCCGAATCAACCCACATTCACCAACCTTTTTTCTCCAAGGGTGTTGGTCTCGTGTTTTAATTAGGAACACTCACATTTACACAAAAATACATCCTACTGACTAACCTTATCAAACATATCTCACACCCCTTGTATGTGTTAAAACAGATCCTCAGGAAGCTTAACTGAAACCATGCTACCGCGACCTCCAACCAGAAACAGATTTTGGAACAAGATTGATTGCATTAGATGCTGCTTCTAGCCTGTTATATGCAAAAACCACGCCCAACGATAAGTGCATGCAGGCATAATGCAGGAATGATAAAAAGTACTCAAGGTTTTACTGAGTGAAAAATCTATACCTACTAATTTAACAGAATGATGTAGCAATTTCATATTTCATAATAACGCAGAAAAAAAAACCATGTTAAAAACCAAGGAAAGAGAGAGCACTTTGATATTTCTTCAACAGCCTTCATAACCTCAGTTGAACTTGTCTCCAACACCTGGCCTCCGAAAATAATCTCATCTAGTATAGTATGCATCTGCAAAAGAACTCATTTTTTTAATATCATATAAATGGAAATCTAAGATGCAGATATTGCTGGGTTCAAATAGTGTGCCTGTTGAGCAGCTAAGCAAAAGAGTGAATTCATTTTCCAAAACTTATACTTTTTTGATAGAATTTTCCCAAAACTTTTTGTGTAAGAGCACTTCCAGAAACAACCAAACAGTAGTGAAGAACAAATAAACATAGAAAGGAGCTGTTAAGTTTTTGAGTAAAGGGCAAACTTTAGTCAAACTATTGTCCATTGCTTCATGTTTGAGAATAAGTCTCGCTGGCTCCAGAAAGCTCCGAAAACCTCCATAGCAGCAAAAAATGTTTCACTAAATCATAATTCGGTTTCTAATTTATTCCTTGTTAATAGTAAACTAAAATTCTTATATAGAGTCAATTGTAGTAAAGAATATGTGATTCATAATCGAGGGCACAACCTTACTATAGTTGAACACAATGTCTAGCTCACATACATTTCTGAAGCATTTGTCCAATGTTTCTACAAAGACTGAAAGCAGCAAGGATCAAAGTAAGTAAATCACCCCCATCAAATTAACAATCAAGAAGCAGCAGTGAACAGCAGTCAGGACAAGCAGAGTTACGTAATGGTCAAGCAGAATGTAATGGATAAGGGAAAAGAGAATGGAGCCCGTTAAAACCTACCACAAACTTTAAAACCTTTGAAATTTGCCTTTCAGCTTTAACTACTAACTTGATAGAGTCTTCCATTTTAAGTTTGTTAATTCACTAACCGAATTATTGCATGAAAATATCAATAACCTTGGAATATTGATTAATTAAATTGATAAGTTCAAATTTTAAGAATTTTAAATAATTAAATTAGCAGATAAAAATCCGTAAAATATAAACAAGCGAGAAAAGTACAAAAATCATATTCAAAATATTGCTAATCCTGTACCATTAATGAATATATTAAACAATAATCTAGAATAATACACAGCACACAGATAAGATACAGCTTAAGTTATTATCATTAATAAGATATCAAATCTTTTGCAGAAGGATCTATTTTCTATTTTGCCGTAAAGTTTATACACTAACTGATAAGATTTTAAAGTTCATGATAGTAACATGAAAAAGAATAAAAGTTCAAGGGGTCTATAAATTATTTTCCCATCAAGTAATTATTCCACCTGGATCCTTAGCAGAATAAGCAACAGAACAGAAATGACTAAACAGAAGGACTGATTTAAAGGGCTAACTAGATTGAGACTAATTACCTCCAATGGCAATTCTATGAAGACCATACAGTTTCCAGAATGTGAAAGACGTAAAGTAATTTGAATTTTATAAAGGAAGATGTGTGAAACAATATGTGGCTGAATACTTAGATTAAAGTCAACACAAGGCCATAGACAGCTCTGGACCTCCCAAACTTACAGGTGATTTCACCTTTTTGTACCATTGACAAGGTATAGTCATATTCTGAGCATAATATCAGTGTCAGTTTGCATATTTGATAATTGATGCAAGATAAGGGGGTGTCAATCATAGTTATGTAAATTATATTTTTATGTAATTTTTAAGGGATAATTTTAGGAATTTTATCTAATTATTCTAAATAGTTTTAGTATAATTATGTAGGTTTATAGTCCTAAAGCACATGAATGGGTTAGGAAAGTTCTACATTATTTCTTTGTGGCCACTAACTCTTATTATTATGCCTTCTATAATATATGTAGTATCCAAGTATTAAATACGTTATAATGTCAGATCTACAAATGGTTTCTAGAACCAAAACCATAACTTTGCACTTCTAACTTCAATAACCCCAAAACCTTAACCTATTACTGATACATAGCAATTTCCTTTTGCTATCTTCCCCTGTATCAACAATATCAACGACATCCATCAAAACGAACCTAAGTGACTGATTAGTAATTATACTTCAAAGCAAGCACAATATGTTTCTATCCACATTCAATTAGAAAGTCTCCCATTTCAGATATAACTTAAATTACATCTTGAGCAGTTACCACATATTTCTATCCACATTCAATTAGAAAGCCTCTCACTTCATGCTTTCAATCAACCGTCAACCAAAACTTTGTACTTCCTCTGAGACACTTCTTAAGACAGAAACATACAGACGCCCAAGCACACCAACAAATGGCCATTACAATGTAAAATTACTGGATTAATCCGCAGCAGCACTCATCCCTGAAAAGATATACCTTCTGGATTTTGAAATTTAATGGATGAAATAGCTAGGAAACAGAAACAGTATCCAATAAATAGGATTTGATTCAGGAATTTACCTTGTATCAAGTCAAGCATAGCAAGCTCGTTTTCAGAACTATCAAATATAAACACAAAATATAAAGTTGCAAAATGCTTGTAGACAAGGCGAGAATCCTGAAGATGAAAAAAAAGAAAAGAAAAAGAAAAGATGAGTTAATAGTGTTACTATGAAGAACCTAAAGATTTCTTAACATAGCAAAAGCACTCAGTAAAATCAGTACAACCACCATTAGCTACCAAATATGTTCACTTAAGAAAAAACTAGCATATTGTGAATATGAAACAAACAAAACATAATTAGGTCAGATAGATATAAGAGTGGTCTTTATTTCTCAAAAAGCACACACACTCACAATTATGATTACAGCAGTCCTTCTAACTTAAGGTTTCATGAAAACTCAAATCAAAGCGTTGCCTGTTTACACCATATGTTTACAATATCAATATCATAAAATCCTTTTAAATATGTTATATGTCAATTATACCAACAGAAAGTGCCAAGGCAACCCCTAATCACAAAATTCTAAGTTCGATGTTTCATTTATGATAACCAGCATACATATATAGCATATATATTTTTTTTTAATGAATTTTTTGAAAGCAAAATTACAGAGAATATTCAATTGAAGGATAAAAATACCGGGCCAAAGATGGACTTAGCATCCACAAAATTGCTCACGTGTTCAGCTCTACTGCACAAGACTGCAAAAAGTAACAAAGTCGACAAAAAGGAACCAAACTAACAAATCAAATAGACTCTTGAGAAATAGAAAAAATGATATTTGTACTCATTAACCTAATATTGCAACATATCTCATCTATTATTGAATGAGATAAATTCTATTTAAAGAGGTTCACATCTCATTTAACGGTAGATGATGTAAGTTGACAATGTCCCCATTATGAGGACAAATAATACAACTAAGAAATAATAAAGGGATCAGAGAGAGAGAGAGAGACCTGAAAAGACATTGCGAATTGCTTCCTGCTGCTTCTCTACGGGCTGATATACCATACCACAAAAATAACACATTCTGATCATCACGTGAAAGAAAAGAAAAAAAAAATTGGGAATGTGGATGGCAAGGTTCGAAGAGAGGGACCAGAAATTCGTAGAATTTGGCGAGACGAGGCTTCCCTTGCGTGTTCATCACCAGCACTGCTTTTATCATTTCGCTTATTTCTGGACCAATTATTCAGAGGAAAAAAAAAACAAACGCTTTTAATAATAGTAGTAAACCAGAAACTTGCATCACTGATCTGAGAAAAAATAAAAGAGAAAGAGTTGAGATTGAAGAGGAGTGGGAAGCAGGAAAAAGACGTACGTGTTAAGCTGCGGCGCCGGTGTGGAGTCTCCGATCGGATCGATGATGACGATGGGCCGTGTTTCCCGAAGGCCTAACCAACAAACAAGGGACCAAAATCGACCAAGTTGGCATATTGATATACATGGGTTGTGTTCCAAGGCGCATTCTGTGCTGGACACCTATGAGTTAGGGACCAAGTTGGTCACCAAATCTTAACCATAAAAAATTGAACAAGGGGTTGAGATTAAAAGCTTTCATTATATAAAATATAATTATATAATGGTTTTTTTATATATATTTTAACTACGAATTATCTATTTTACCTTTCTCACCTGTACATTTTTCCACTCACTATTTTGCTTTCACTTCACTGCCTCCCTCGACCTTCTCTAAGTGCCATTGCGCTGCCCCCTGTGCTAGTGTCTTTGCCTCCACCTTCCCTCCCACCTGTCAGGCTGCCACATCCTTCCACAGTTTGCTTTTACTTTCACGACAAGGAGCACCAAAAGAAAAAGTATGACCATGGGGTTTTGAAAGACATGTGGACTATAGTATAATGGTGCTTTCATTTCTCAAAGAGAAGGACTCTGAGAAAGACCCATCTCTATATTTTCAAATCCAACTACCTCATTTTTCATAGGCTAAATTTCTGTCAATTCCATCTCTTTTTCATTATATATCCGTAAAAAAAATCAAACTTTTGGGGATTGTTATGTCTGATTCTAGATTGTGGTTTGAGTTGTTCTTGGATTCTCATTATTCATATAAATTTTGGGACAAGGGAGGTTGACATTTGTTACGGGTGCTAGCAAGAGACATGCGTCTATGAAAAAATTTGAACTTGCTCTTCTTGATTGCCTTTTTACTTGGACGCCATGCCTATCTCCCTCATATTCTTTTAAAGTTCCCTTGTACCATCCTCATAATCTGAGACTTATGCAAGGCAAGAATTGTCGATGGTGTTGGGTCAAAAAGAAATGGGAAATTTTTCAAGTTAAGGGTTGGTGCTGAAAGGATATGTATTGTAGCAAGGTTGGTTGAGGAGGAAGAAAGAGATTTTTAAAAAAAGAAAATAATGAGGATCAAATGGTTGTTTCAGCATTATTTTAAAATATAATATTATTAGTGACCAAATTGGTCACCAACTATTCAATGACCACCATAGAATTTGCCTGTGTTACAATATCAAAAAGCAATTATATGGGTTGTGTTACATTGCTCCGATTGTTGTTTAGGAACATCACATGGTCCATCATTTTCTATTATTAGATTCAATTTGAATGGTTCATATTCAAAGATTTAATTATTATATAAAATCATAAAATAAAATAATAATTTATAAATTTAAAAATGATAATGGTTAAAATATTACCACCTTCTTCCTCCATGTCTCTACCTTGTTGCCACCACTCATTTCAGCATCACAAGTTTTTCCTACCTCCTGCTTATGCTAGTGCTGAGATTGAAGCTGATGACAGCAATGATGTAGTCCTGCAACTTCAAGCCCACTACCAAGTGCATCTAACCATTCTTGACCTTCCCAAGTAGTCCCAACCTCCCCTCACCTTTGTTACAAACCCTACACTTAATGTAATACCCGTGTACACGTGTCAGTGGACAAGTTCAGTATGGCTTTAGGATCCCTCAGGCCTACCGTGTAGTCGGGAAGCCCAGATGTGTAAAGGGCCAAGAGGTGAAGAGGAGTTACTACTATAGGATTCTGGAGAGCAGCTTGCTATAGCGAGTTTGATTCCTGCATGAGCTCTGCTCATTAGGTGTGAGCCTCAGCAAGCTCGCTGCAAGTTTACTTGCTCCAGTGAGCATGTCAAATGTCAATAGTGCAAAACGACGCAATTTCATTTAAAGAGCCCTTAACCCCTTATAAAATACCCTAGCTTACCTCTCCCCCAAATCGAAACCCTCCCTCTCTAACTCTCTCCCAACCCTTCCTCTCAATCTCACACAATTCCTTCTCTTTCAAGATCCAAGGTGAGTGATTGTTATTGCTTTATGTTAGTTTATTCCATGTTCTTCCTTCCTCATGTTATGGGTTGTCATTTTTCTCCATTACCGTCAAGTGGGGATGCTCTCTCAATGTTGTTAGAGTTACATTAGAGTTATCTAGAGGATATTAGAAATTAATCTAGAGTTTATGGTTGCCCTAGGGTAGTTGTTGGTGTCATCCCGCTACACGGAGCTCCCTTGGTGTTGCCGTCTCTTGTTCTCCTTCTCTAGATGAGTGGGTTTGATCTCATAGTCTTAGTTTTCTTATTATGAGTATATTTCTCGCATTATGCTTGTTAAATATGGAATTTGAAAATAGAAAAAGTATAGAATATGATTTTGCATGATTATGTTAAGCTAGAAAAAAAAAACTATGATTTATGATGATACCATGAAAGAATGAGATTTCCAAAACCATGAGACCATGATTGATATGTTGAGTGCTATGAAAATGTTTTACATGTTTGTGAAGAGAATTGTTGCAAAACGTATGATTTAGCAAGATGCCCATTTAAAAAATATGTTCTTATGGATTTATGACATTATTATGTTTTCAAGATTTAGATTTCAAGCTATGTTTCTGAAGATTTAGTTAAGATATTTATATATAATAGAGAAATGTGAAATGTGAAAATAACCCAACTTTATGAATAAATATATTATATGATTTTCAAGTTTTATATTTATGAACCCTCAATGTTTTAAGCTACGATTTTAGATTTATTAAGTATGTAAAAAGATATGTTAGCTTAAGATATGGATTTAAAACTTCAGTTTTATGGTACCAAGAGGTACAAATTCAATATGAATCGTAACAATTGGGAGATACATATTCTATGGGCTTTGAAATCAGAATGCCTACAAGCGAGTGATCCCTTGGACATGATTTTCATAGACATAGTTATCCTAAAGTCAGGTTGTTAGAGTTATATTAATCCATAACTCTAGAGAATTAAGATTTTAGGGGCTCTTGTTCGTAAGGCTAGACCCACCCTTCAGTTATGGTTTTCATCAAACTAGTTTAGCTGGTAGAGATAAGGAAATAGATAGTTAGTTAACGGTTGAAGAGATCGTTAACATTCGTACTAAGTTATCCGTTAGAGGACAGTTTGTGCCCAGAAATTATAGAAAACGGGACCTAGTTAGGTGCCCAGTTTGTCCATAGTGATTATTATGATTTCAGCGTGCTCTTATCCGTAGGAACTGAGTACCACCTTACAGTTTATGCTTTTACAGTTATTATTATTTTCATTATTACTATGTTCAGTATATTATTTCCTTAATGCTCTGTTGCATTCAGTTAAAATGATTTCATTATTGATTATGAGTTTAGAAATGTTTGTTTATGAATTTTATAGAATGAAAAATATTTTCCCAATTAGCTATGTATTTAAATATCAAATGATTTATGGTTGTTGCATGTATAATGTTTTATATATATTTCCTTGGTTGTCTCATGTGGATAAGGGGTGAGAATTCACTCATTGAGTTGTTGACTCACCTCTCTCCTTTCTTTCAGTTGCAAGTACATTATCATTCTGCCTCTTGTTCAGGAGCTGTTCCTAGTAGTGAACCTTATTTTGAAATAAGGCTTAGTTAGGTGCATGTTAGTATTAGAGTGCTCCTAGATGTGCAAATAGGATCTCAACCATGCATTTATTTTCAGATTATATATTAGATTTCAAAAGTTGAATCTTTTATGTTTATATTTTTTTTAGAGCTCAAGTACGTATTTGAGATGTAGCTTATGATTAAAGATTTATGTAACCAATTAGATATGTATTCGTGATTCAGTTTTCAAGTGTTAAATTGATTTTCATATCTAAAAATTTAGATTGTATAATGAGACAATTATGATTTCATGATTAGCAGGTTTGGTTAAAAAGGGTTTTCAGAGCTTGAATATTTGATACTTCAGTTTTCACAAATTGGAATACTATATTTTGAATAGATAAATTGATAGTGATTTAGAAGAAAATTATATTTTAAATATAATATTATTCCATTAAATGCATTTAAGAGACACATCACCCAGAAGGCTTACATAGGGACGAGATTCCTCACGTCCGATCATAATCCAAGTCAAGTCATGACACTAAACCCATGTTGGAGCCAAATAACACTTTTTTTGTCTCGTTAATTTTGTTTTCAACATTTGATCTAAAGTCCATTTTTTGTTGGCACTTTATTGCATATAAGAAAGACATTATTCTCTTTGATAGGGAAAGAACCACTTTTTCTATGCAAAACTCATGACTGCAATTGATAGGGAAAGACCTCTTGCTTAAAGGTTAAAACTCTCAACAATAATTTGATTTATTTCATAGAACAAGTTTGCTAGTCATAACTCACAAGATGATTAAACATTGAACTTACAAATAGGTTTCAACCCCAACACCAATCTTTCTTTCTTTTTTTTTGGGCGAGATTAACCTTTCAGTTTTATTCATACAAAAAATTGTGAAAAACTTCCATATATAAATTAAAAGAAACAAAAGAAAAACAAGGGCATATTCGGACCAAAATAGCTCAACATATGTTAGTAGGACTGGAACTCTAGCTTTGTCAAATTAATTTGAGGTGTAGAGAAGTTTGACAATGGAAGCTAGTGGTCAAAAGGAAAAGGAGATAAGTGTCACAATCAGTTTATTGTCAATCTTTTCTTATAATTTTAGAAAGTATTTGAGGGTATTTTTGTACTTTTATGTGTAAAAGGCTGGACCATGTAACATGACCCTCATATATATATATATATATATATATATATATATATATATATATAATAAAAAGAAAAGGAGATGTATGTGGTACATCTATTTAAATAAGGTGTACCACACACAATTATATCAAAAGGGCATATATATACACTAATTGTATGCAATACATCGAAGACCATGAATTTTCCCTAAGTCACAGAACTCTTCATATGTTGATTCACATTTGCCCTTCTTCGTAACCCAAATCTTGGGGCTCAAGTATCCATACCTATTCAAAGAAGGTTGCAGTGCATCCTCCTTTTCAACCTCCGCCTCATCTTCTTTCTCAATATGGATGAGACTAGAAGAAGAAGAGCCAATCTGCATTCGAAAAAATTGAAGTGGAATAAGAGCCTCTTTTGCTATTGTTGTTGCATAGTTAAAACCATGGTGTGGTGAGGATAGCCCTAGGCACCACGCTTTCCTCGCTACTCCATCTCCACCACACCATGGCGCAACCTTCACTAAATAGACATCACGCCCCGACATCAACACTTCCAGTGAGCGACAAAAACAACACTAGCTATCATAGTTAGCCTTAGACCAACCATGGAACATTACTGCTATTCCCTTTCTACAATATCACAATTAGTTTCTTTCTTTTTCTCATCATGAAGGATCGGGGTAAGGTTAGTTGGTCCCCTCAAGTTAAGACCGATGTTAGTCCTTCCCCTAAAGCTCCTTTAACTTACTAAGTTAACTTTGGAATAATAAAATTAAAAGTATGGCCCCTTTTCACTCTATTAATCTAAGGGTAAAACTCCTTACATTACTCCTTAAACCCTAAACCCTAAAATGAGATTCTCATTTTAGAGGATCCAAATCCATTAACCTTATATATATATTTGGTGCCTTCTTACATGATGACTCATAAGTTTGTCATCACGTGGTGACAAAATTGTAGCCATTGATTTTCAAATCTAAAGGTTGAAATTAGTTAACATTAAAATTTTCATTTTTATTTTAGTATTTATAAAAATAATTTAATAATAAAATACCTCTTTTACCCTTTCCTTTTATCATCCTCTATTCTTCCTCAACATCATCCACCGACACCCTTCTATATCATCCACTAGTGCCATGTCAACCATCACTAACCCAATCCACTATATTCCAAACCCCCAATTGCATTACCCATACCCTTTATTACATAAGGCCAATTTTTCTGACCATCGTGAGTTTGCAAAGTCAAAAACTTAGCAGAAATGAAATGTGCCTTTGTAAGCTCTTTATCCATGGCTTCACCGCTAAACCACCATCGCAACCTCCGTGCTGCTTTCTTCATCCTCTACTATCTCGACAAGGCCATCATCATCTTTGACAAGATCACTAGAAAATCCATGGGCTAGTGCTTTACCACATTCTCATACATTGACTGCACCTAACTTGTCATTGCTTTGGGTTTGCATGCGATGGTGCATGCTATCCTTCTCCATCGACGTGCCAAAGTCCCAAAGCTTGAAACTTTTACTTGTTTAGTTTATGGGTTTTTGATCTTGGTGTGGATTGATGTGTGGTTTTTGAGTCCATGGACATTTTATACAATTTTGATTTGCAATGCTATGTTAATATGTCTTTTTATTATAATTTCATTTTTTTTTGTTGGCAGGAATGACTTGAATGTTCAATAGCAACAGCAACAACAATCTTTCAATGGTCCTAACTTGATTTTGCTATGGTGGCAATAGTGAATGGCCCATATGATATTTTGGATTATGAAGGATGGAAATTTTTGGATCAAAGTGGGTGGCAATATAGGAAGCTGAAAGGAGAAAGTAAGGTAAGAAGAGAATATATATATATATATATATACATACACACACACACATTTCACTAGCTTGGTTTTCAAGCCTGAAACATTTTAGGCCTGAAAACCAAGCTAATGCAATATTCATTTTATTTCCAAATACTTCCAGATAGAAAGTCCCCAAACCAAGGGAAATGATTACCAATGTTGTGTAATAATGTAATAAAAATAAATGCAATCAATATATGTACTACACATGCAGGTTAGAAATTTGTATTTTTCCAAAGCTATAATGCATCCTCTACAAGTTCTGAGTCTAAAATCTGAAATTATAAAACGAGCTTGCAACGAAAGTGGAAAAAACAAAATAAGAATAAATGAAATGAAACAAACCCCATTTGAAATATTGAGAAACCAAGAATTTAAGGGAAAGAACAGAACCTATGCATTCATTCATCTTCAAACCAATTAGGGAGAAAAAAAAAACCAAACCCATAAGTCATTTTTGGATTTTTAGTCCTCCTAAAACAAAATGGGTTCAAAACCTCATTTTAGAGCTCAAATTTGAATCAAAAGGAAATATTTTTAGAGAGAAACCCCTATCAATGAAGTAATCTCCAAAAAGGGAAGGTCTTGGAAGCTTCAAGGATTTAGGAATGGCCAAAAACACTCTCTTTCTTGAAGCAACAATATAGCCACGATTTAGTGCTTCCAAGGGATGAGGCTTTTAGATTTTAGGGAAAGAATGGAGGTGCGATTGAGGTTAAGGTGCCATGGTTCTTGAAGCTTTGAGGAAGAAGGAGAGAATGGAGGAGTGGTGAAGATGGAGGTGGTGTTTTGAAAGGGAGGAGGAAAAAAATAGAAACGTGAAAGTGAGGGAAGGAGGCGTTGTTGCCTTGCTTTGGGAGTAGGGTTTTCTTTTTCTTTTTTTGTTGGTGGAGAGGGTGTGTTGGTGTAATATGATAGGGGTAGGTGAAGGTAACTAGATAATTTCATATATAAAAACACTAACATAATAATTTAAATCAACCCAATACTATAATTAAATACTATTTTTTATGCACCACTTATCCAAGTAAATTTTACTTTAATGATGTATTTTGAAATTTGGATTGGAGAGAGTTCTAAATTTTTAAAACATTCTAATCCTTAATATTTAAATAAATCAACACAATAACTAACATAAACATGCACTCAAACTACTAAGAGAGGAATGTGTAATTATTCATTATCGAATTAATTAAGAAAATTAATCCCTAATAAAACTCAATTAATTCTAATTGACACATAATTATGATTGAAAGAAAAAAAAATTGGGTGTTACAAATTATCCAATGATATAAATCTTGTTATTAGAACTAAGAATTCAGCACAATCATCTCCAATTTTTCATAATACACAATTAAGTTAGAGATTCAATATGAATTTTTATTGACAAGATAAAAGATAAAAAATAAGAGAAACTACCACGAATATAGCTAGAAACCAATGTATCAGAGCATGACGGATATCAAATTACAAAATGATATCAAGAAAACCAAAAAAGAACACAGATTGAGCTACGATCATTAATATTTAAGTATCAGAGCATCATAGTTATAAGTATCAAAGCTATAAGAACCAGATGATCAACTTCATAGCATAAACAAAAGGAAATTGTTTCTGGACATAGACAAAATAAGAAAATATGCAAAATTGTATGAACTTTTTTAAGCTCCCTCAGCACATGACCCTTGACACAGTATACAAAATATTTTTCTTCATTTTTCCTCGTTTTGTCATTAGTAAAGGGTATGCACTTGGTCAACCTATCATTAGCCTCATTTCCTCAATTCCTATAGAATCTCAGTAGCTTGTCTTCTTACCTGGGCTCCAAGCTCTCTATTTGAGGCTTCTACCCTATCAAGTCTTATAGCCACATCTGTTTGATTGTGCAACAACAATTGAGTCTTAGTGGGATGTGGTGTAGACCTTAGTTGAGATTGAGGTTTTGCAAGATGGATGGTAGCTAGTTTGTTTTCCAGGAATCTCAAGAGGAACTGTATTCAGATCCTTTAGATTTTTGAGCTTCTTACAACTCATTTTCAGGAGTTTCAGCAACAATGGTAGTAGTGGTAAAGGCAGTGGCAATAGTAGTAGGGGCATGGACATCATCTTGATGAGAGCTAATTTCTGAAACCTCATCACCTTGCTCTAAGGATGTCATTCTAATGGATGGTGGAGGTTGAGCTATGGTCTTTAGAACAAGGGCAGTGGATGATTCAACAAGTTGTTCTTCTTCTGGCTCCTCAATAATTAGTTCAGGGCTGGAAAGCTTATTCATATAAAACCTCAATTCTTCCCCTCCCCCTTAGTGTGAGATTCTTTTTCCATGCTTTTAGAAACAAATTTTAAAATCTAGTTTAGACACATGGTATCTTCAACATCTTCAGGAATGGTTTCTGGAACCACTTTCCTAGCAATCTCATCCTTTTCAGGAACCTCTTTCTTAGAGTCCACTTTCTCCATGGATTGTTCAATGGCTTTCTCTAGTGTGGCACAAGCTTCAAGAGCAGTTTGAGTAGTGGCTGAGTCAGTAGAAGTGGTTTCTGAGGGAGTTTGGGAGGCTGGGCAACAGCAAGATAGGAAAGGAAGTGTAGCAAATTGTTGAGCCATTGGCCTTGATGATTGGTCTTGGATTACAACAAAAGGTTCAGAGACTAGTGCCCTTGTGTTTCTTCTTGACCTCTGAATCCCTTACTTCCTCAAACTCTAAACTTCCTCTATTTTTCTTTTCCTTAGGAAAGCTTGTTCTTCTTACGAATTTCTTCAGCCTTTTCATCCTTAGAGAAGTCCTTATTATCACCAATATTTCCTGTTTGTTAAATCAAGTATATCTCTTAAGATCAGCAGAACTTCCTTGAGTAATTTTCTATACTTATGCTCAATATCCTGTCTGATAAGAAGTTTGTAAGGCCTCCTTCTTGGTCCTTCACTTTATAAGGATTTAGCCTTACTTTTTGAAGGCTTAGGGCTCTAGCTTTTGTCTATCCTATGCTTGGTCCTCCTCTAAGAATGATGATATGTACATTGTTCTAAAGGGAAGGCCTCCCTTCTCAGCCTTTTTGTAATATCTGTCATATTGCTTTTTTAGTTCTCTTTAACATCTTTGGACCTAATTGGGCTCATATTTGTTTTTTCCCCTTCTCATGTGGGAGGAATCCATATCATTATAAAACATACTTCACTCCCTCTCCAACTATGTAGGACTAGTTCCAGTCTCCTTGTCACACATCATGTGGACGTCACACCTATCCCACATCAAGTGCACTATATAGGCCGTCAAGTGTAAGTATATCACCCCTCTAATCCCGCTTTGAGGCTCTACTGGGGACCCATGAATTTGCTCATATCTCAAGGACACTACAGGGAGATATACTTATAAGGCATGCTTTGTTCCCTTTCCCAAATGAGCTGGGTTTAGTTCTGTGGGGCCCACATGCGTACTAATAGCTACATCGATCTATATCGGCACTACTGTACCCTATCCAGTGGACTGCACTTACATGGAGATATTGTTTGCTTTTGGGTTTAGTGGGCCTTCCCTCACGATCCTCCTCTATAACATCCATATCTTCTCCCACCTTGGCACCTGGCATTTTCTCTTCTCCCTCAAGGGGAAAACCTCTGCATGGGAGGTATCCACACCCTTATAAGGCATGCTTCATTCCCCTCCCCAACCTATGTGGGACTAGTTCCATCCCTCTTAGTATGAGCCCAATGTCCTCGCTGGCTAGCAAACTAATCCTATGACTCTCTATCTCTCTAATATCTCACATCTAGACGTGCTACATATCATCGTTCCCAGTGTGAGTGTAATACTTATGCAAATATTGTTCGTTTTGAGGCCCAACTAGGCACCCCTCATGGATTTGTTCTTCTCCTCTCTAGGGGAAAACGCGTCTATATGGAGGAGGTATCCACACCCTTAAAAGGCATACTTCATTCCCCTACAACCGATGTGAGACTAGTTTCACCCCTTCTAGTAGGGACCAGTTGGCACACTGAATCTTGGGTCCCTCTAATACCATTTATTATATCTAGGCGTACTATGTATCGCCATCACCATTGTAAGTGTAACTCCTAGTATGCAGATATTGTTTGCTTTGGGGCCTAATTGGGCACCCCTTACGGATTTGCTATTTCCCTATCTTAAGGGGAAAATGAGTCTGCGTGAGGGAGGTATCCAGGCTTTATAAGGCATGCTTCGTTCCCTTCACCAATCAAAGTGGACTAGTTCCACCCCTCCTAATGGGGTCCAGCATCCTCGCTGGCTGGCATACCAATCCCAGGACCAACTTTGATACCATTTGTAACATCTTTCACATTTGGGGGTGCTATGTATCGCCATCCCCATGTGAGTATAACAATCGGCATCCAGATATTGTTAATACAGATATTTTCCACTTTGGGGTCTAACTGGGTGCCTCACATAGATTTGTTCTTTCCCCCTCTCATGGGGAAAATGTATGCATGGACTAGTTTCATCCCTACTAATAGAGGCCCAACATCCTTGTTGGCTGGCACACTAATCTGAGTAGGCTCTGATACCATCTATAACATCAGTCACATTTGGGTGCACTACATTCCCTAGTATTAGTGTAACATCCAACATGCAGATATTGTCCGCTTTGAGGTCCAACTGGGTGCCCTTTACGAACTCACTTTTCCCCTTTCTACTAGTTCTGCATGGACAGGTATTTACACCCTTATAAGGCATGCTTTGCTTCCTTCCCAACCGATGTAGGACTAATTACTCGTTTGCATGTGCATTTTCCCCTTGAGAGAGGGGAAGGGCAAATCCATGAGGGGTGCCAAGTTAGGCCCCCAAAGCAGACAATATCTCATCCTGGGATGGTGATACGTAGCGTGTGCAAATGTAATAGATGTTACAGATGGTATGAGATCCAGTCCTGGGATTGGTGTGCCAGCTAGTGAGGATGTTAGGCTCCCACTAGGAGGGATGCAACTAGTCCCACCTCGGTTGGTGAAAGGAACGAAGCATGCCTTATAAGGGTGTGGATACCTCTCCCACGTAGACCCATTTTTCCCTTGAAAGGGGGAAAGAGCAAATTCGTGAAGGGCGTCAGTCAGGCCCAAAGCGGACAATATCTGCATGTCGGTGTTACACTCACACGAGGATATTACAGAGATATTACACTTTTCTCTAGGCTTGTTGGCTTCTTCCTTCTTCTTCATCACTTCCCTTTCTTGGGGCTTTGCTTCTTGGAGCTTATTTTCACAGGAGCTCTTTTTGTTCTCCTTATAATTTTGAAGGAGTTCAAACATTAGTAAAGAAAGCCAAAATCAATGACATGCAAAATCTAAATACAGATGCGAAATCTTAATTAATCAGCCAAAATTAATTAACAAACCCTAAAAGGAAATATCTAACAAGGAAAATATGAAGTAATAGCCCAAAAGAGAAATTCAGTGTTAGTCAATGACAATAACTTTCACACCATGAAGTGTGATTGTGCCAACACAGGGAGGAGTTCACGAGCTCAGGTTTCACGTGGGTAAGGCTTTGCGGCGTTGATGTGAAGTTGTGCTAGTGAAGAGAGACGAGAGCGAGGCTATGCGATGAGGCTCTACTAGTTGCGGCTAGGTGTGAAGGCTTGGCCACTTGGGGTGTGGGTGTGGCGATGGGTGGTGAGACCGTGAGAGATGAAGAGATAGTTTTAGGGTTTGTAAAATTATGTATGTTGTAAATCAGATCCTAAGAATCTAGGGTAACCAAATGTCTTGTGATACTAATTTTAAAATTATTTAGTTAGTTTAATTTTGAAAACTAATAAAAATATATTAGTCGAATTATATATTACCATACAAGTGAGATAGTGTAGTGGTTTGTACTCTTTATGGAATGCTTTTGACCTTGGTTCAAATCCTCCATACCCCTATATATGATTTCACACACACAGATATATATATATATATATATATATATATATATGGTCGGCCTACTAGGCCTAATAGCCTCATAGGCTTCCTAGAGAGCCTAGGCTTGGCCTTTTACCTAAATAGCCTTTTTAAAAGGCTTGAGCCTGACTTAGTTATTAATAGCAGGTTAGGCAGGCTATAGGCCCTTCAGGTCGCTTGACCTATTCCTATCCTTACTTGAAATTTTTTAAAATGTGTTAAAAAAGCTCTAAAACCCCAAATTTCTCATACTTTGCTTAAAAAAAAAACTAAATTCTCAATATTTCTTAAACTCCCTTATTTATATCTCATTTTCACATCTTACTTAGATAAAGATCTTTCTCACATAGAATAATGATGAGAAGAGAATATATCACCAATAAACTGTTGCTTTTAGACAAGTGGTAAGCAATTTAATCTTCTGTTAATATAAGGACAAGTTGGGAGGAGACGTAAGCATAAATGCTCAATTTTAAATTGGTGAACTCTATCCATGTTTGATAATATAATGTTTCCTCTTCATCCTATTTTTTATATTTTAAACCCCAATTTATTCCAAAAATTGTAATATAATAGCTAATAAATTAGTTATGTTAGCTAAGTATGGAGGCTCTCAAATTTAATTTAGACTAATCAAGCTCTTGATTGTGTTTAGGATATTTTGACATCTTGAGACTTGTTTCTTAATTAGTTGACATAAAAAAGGAAAAAAGATATTTAATGCTGCTATAAATAATATCCAATTTAAAAATAATTTATCTTGTTCAAGTATTATTTAAAAATTATGACGAAAAATATAATATAATCAACTAACGACTTAAAAAATTTTATAGTCAATTTGTTAAAATTATATCACATGCATTTTTTTTTGCCTTAGTTGCAAAGCATGAACATTAGGTTTTGATTGGGAGGAAGTTGGGTAAGAGGCACATCAGAAAATGGGTGTTTGAGAGTGCTTTATAAAGAGGGAGGGAATGGCTGGGAGGAATAATTGTAGTTTTATTTTTTGAAAAAAATAATTAATAATTAACTTTTTAAAAACTATAGGTTCTAAATCATTCTTGTTATGACACTTAAAAAACTTTCCCTTATAATATTCTAAAATATTAGTATTCCAGATTATAGATTTATTTACAATATTGGTAGAAATGGACAAAGGTTTGGCTAGTGTCCTAAAAACCTTGGTTATGAATACATAAAAATTAAAGGGTACTTTTCACAACATTCATTATAACACCCTTAACTTTTCAAAGTGTAAAAAAAAAAAAAAACCCTAAAAATTTAAGTCATAGCAGGGTGTAAGTTACACAAAAAAATAGAGGATTAATTGCACATAGTATTCACAGACAAGGTAAGTTGCACAGTTACAACATCGGGGGTTAAGTGCACATAAATCTTACTTATATTAGTTGCAAAAATTGTATTGAAGGGTTTTTTACAGTTTGAAAAATTTAAGGTGTCACAATGCATATTTTAAAAAAGTTAAGGTATAAATTGTACATAATCTAAAATTCAAGGGGTAAAATATATTTATTCCAAAATTAAATTCTAAATTTTTTTTGACAGGTGGTAGATTTTGAAAATATAAAATTCTTTTTTTTTTTTTGGTAAATCCATCTTTTTAATACTTGTAGATAAATCCACGGATTAATTATCATATACTCCTATTTATTTGCATTCTAAAAGCATCCCAAGACTGATATGCACCTTATAATATGGTGCACCATATATGTACCTTAATATTTAATGGGTGAGCTTTTAAGTGTATTAATATGCTAATAATTTACTATGCACTATAATAATTTTAAAATTTGGGCAACTTTAGAATTGTAATTTAATATATTTTAAAAGTAATTAAAATTTATTCGTGTTTTCTTTCAATATCTCCAAAAATTATGTTTCACTTCAGTATTATACAGATAAAATTTAATTTAATTTTAAAATCACTTAGATGAATTTTACGATTATTACAACACATTATTTATACTTTTAAAGTGAACAAAATTTATTTGTGTGTCCTAAAATATCCAAAAGAAAAAATCGTTTAATTTTAAAATCATACGGATAAAACTTTATTTAGGGTATATTTGGTTGGGGAATAAAAATAGGATAAAATTTCCTAGATGAGTTTCATGTATTAAATTACACATGATACTCATTTAAAAATTCTTACTCTCATTTTTACTCTCTAACCAAACACATCCTTAAAGTTAGATCACACAGATAATTTTTAGAAATTATTATAATGCGTTAAACTAGAATATTTTTGGACAGACCCGTGTCCTAGATCTTATAAAATAAGTATCACCCTGGCCTAATCTTTTTCTGCATCGGTTGGTAACTACACTGATTTTGGCCCAATCCCAAAAATCATTTGGTCCATTTTGTCCTCGACTAACTAACTCTGTCAATTGTATGCATCTCAACTAGTTTAGTTCTCTTTCGGGTTAAAAAAAAATAGTTCTTCTTCGGCTACATGACATTTTTGGTTATCGTGGTGATTCGATTATTGCACATTTTTTTAGTGTAAACAATAACATTTAGGATGTGAGGATAAATGGTTTTCATTACTTATTGAAAGGAAATTGGCAAATGCAAGAGGAACCTTTTGTCATTATACTTGGGGGCATTTGGAAGGAAGGAATATTTTTACATTCCCAAAAATATAACTAGAGGAATTTAAGATTTTTATGTTTAGTAATATTTCCATTAAAGTTAAAAAATCAATTTGCCTTAAACCCTAAATTACCACCATCACTGTTGGATGATTGCTGCAGTCGCGAGGCCATGGCCAACATCGAGCCACCTTCGTCCTTGCCGCCATTTTGCCCCATTGACATTGGACCATCATCGTTGTCACCAGACCACTAACGCACGTACCACCGTCGCGGCCATTAGACCATTTCCACCCTCGTCACCATTTTGCCAGAGGTTTAGTGATACAAGTATTCTCAAGAATGTTGGTATCAACAAACACGTAAATGATTTATTTCTAGGTTTGTTTTACAAGAATTTCAGCAACGTGTTTGGTATTCACTAGAAAGTTATTTGTTTGAAGCATACTCTTCCATTGTTGGGTTTATTAAACAACTGCTACATGAGTAGCAAGTTTAGCTCACCGATCCCCAATTTGCGAGGGTGTATCCAACTCTCAGAAAATCACACCTTTCAACTCAACCAGTGATTACAACTCATATTCAAGATATCTATCCAAAGAAAATGTCTCAATATCTTTCATTAGCCACCTTCCTTGGTATACAAAACAAAAACAAATAGTGCTATACTAAAAAGGTAAACCTAAATAGAGTTTATGGATGTTTGTTTTAGATTTTTTAGGCAAAAAAATCACTTTTTACATGTTTTAATAAATTTTTAATAATAATTAGAATTTCAAAACAAATTTGCAACTTCCACAATCTTACATTGACACACTAATAAAAATGTCTTACTCAACTATCCACAATCTTAGAAGTCTTTTAAATAGAAACATGTAATTAAATAATGGTGTAAAACTTTTTTACACTAATCATGCGTCAAATTAATCTTAGAAAAGATATCATAATATTTTTATTCAAAAGATCCTTTCATAAAAATAGTTGCAGCACCTAAAACAACTTGAAACTAGGGCAGAACAAGAACTAAAATTTGCACAAGATAGATTTGTTTCAAGAGGTAGTTAACTGCAGACTGATTATAGTGTTCTATTTAGGACAAAAATTGGCAACTCGTAAAATTAAATGTGCATAAACTGTCTCATTAAAACTAAACGTTGCAGTTGTTATCCCAAGTTTAATGGTTACAGACCTGAACGTTACCGTAAAACAAAAGCCTAAAAGTTAACGGTGAGCTAGAGTTTAGCATATTATGCAGGGTCCTGGCCTACTCAGGTCCTTCTATTACAATCTTCTTTCAAAATTAACATGAATCACTTCATTTGGTGAAAAGTTTTAACCGTCGAACTATATTTTGGATTTAATTAAAATACATTAACAATATAAAAAAAATTTATACATGCATCCAATTATGTAAAAACATATTAATAAATATGATTACTTTTCATCCCACTACTAAAAAATTTATATAAAAAGATATATTTGATTGGATGATAATATAAAACTCGCTACACTTTTGGTGCATTAATCTTGCCACTCTGCTAGCACCAATGAGACAATTGATCAATAACAGTGCATCTGCTAGCACTAAAATCCAAATTGTTAACTCATCAGAGAAGATCAATCTTGCCACTCTCCACAAGTGGTTTTATTGATTTGTAACATATGAAGTAAAGGACACCAGGCTCCATCTCAAAGAGCTTTGACCTGCCACATCAGTCAATCAAAATTTTTTTTGACCTTTTCCTAAGCAGAGAAGAATAAATTCATGCAAGAGTAAGGAAATTACCTGTCATCAACAGGTCCATCTTCAAGTTGAATGCCAGTGAGATACTCTTTACTTCTACATAAAACAAATGTGTCTAGTCGTGGTACTGGGACTGAAACATACAAACAGAACAATTGTATCGTGAAAACTGTCACAGGATTAGAATAAAATGAAAACACAGATTTTTTTCTTTTATCATGATGTTGATTTGTGGAATATCTATTCAGTTTGAGAATGATCAATAGCTGTCCAACACAATCAAAACATAGGAAGACCAGTGAGAAAAAATTACCTGTCTGAGGGCCACCTACCCACCCAAAGTAATATCAAGTACTAAAGATGTAATTCAGTTTCAGAAATAGTAGATTTCTTATGATTATAAACATAAAACCCTTTACTCCTCCAACTACAAAGTTCAAGTAACTCATCGATCCAGCCATCACCGGTGGTAACAGTAATATATTTAGCTGACTTAATAATCACATCTTAAAGGGGGAAACCAAAACCCACCACTAGAAATTGTCTGACATAGCATCGCAACTACAGATACAGCTATCCATGATTACAGGCATCTCTAAACAGCTTGGTGCTTATTAGGCAAAACTAGAGATGACAGATATAGGACTAGAGGTTCACTTGGATTACAAACTTGAAACTTATCCGATCACATCATCTCATGGTCTTGTCACTCTTGTATCCAGATAAACTTTATTAGACACCTGAAGTCACCATATTTCACTATTACTCTTGAAAGTTACAATCCAGGAGTAATAAATGCATGCTTTACCAAGAATTCTGAACATCAGCCTTCCTTTTACCAGGAAATAGTGATCAGGAAAAAAAAATAAGGTGAGCAAGTTGATAAGCCATTTAACATGTAAATGGTCTCTCTAATTTGACTTGGAAGTACATACGTCAGAGAACATATATAGTAAATTTGACAACAAATCAGCAGAAAGGCAAGGTTTCAGGTTCACAGTCAACAAAACAAATAATGCAAGGCTTTGTTAGCCAAGGACAATGACATAAATATTTATCAGATTCATTGCTTATAAATCCCTTCATCGCATTTAAATCAGGTAGACTACATAAAAGTAAACCTAAGATGGGATTAAGTGCAGTGCTATCAATCCATCAACTTGACAATATCTCTGCTCATTATGGATTTAAGAATAACGTAGCTAAACAACAAAATCTACTGTTCTATTGCCAACCTTGTAGTTTTGCATGGTTGACAATATCAGTGAAACTGAAAGCCAAACATGGACCTATACAATTTGACCAGAGACCAAAGTTTGCTTCAGATGCAAAAGGAGAGGGAGAGAGAGAGAGAGAGAGAGAGAGAGGAGCATCCAACTGAGGAAAAGGCTTCAACTTCTGAGTTCTGCTTACACTTAACAAAAGCTCACTCACCTCACTTGTCCTTGTGGGTAGGGAGCATTCAAGCAATGAGGCCCAAATTGTTAACCCGTTTCTCTTTTCTGGATACAATACGAGGCAGTTAAGCCATGCAGACCCCAAGACAAGAAATGGTTCCTCTGAAGTTTTCAGAAGGTTTCTCCCCGTGCTGTGTGCCAACTAATGCCTAATGGCTAATGCTTTAGACACTGCCTCTGTATCTTCATTAAGTCAAGCTATAAAAATGTCAAAGGAAAGAAGCCCCAAAGCCACTGACCACAGATCACCTAGAAGCCCAGTTCTGGAAAGGAAGTGCCCCAGAAGAATATCTGAGTTGGAATCACAAATTTCTCAACTTCAAGAGGATTTATAGGTGGTGAGGGAGCAGCTTATTTTTTGTCTTAATCATGCAAGAAGCAAGCTCAGAAAGATGCTGAGGAGTCCAAGGAGCAACTGTTGGCCCTATTCACACACCTTGAAGATTCGCAAAAGCAACTTCTTGAGCTCTCTGCTACCGGAGAAGTTTGTGTTACTGAGCTCCAGAAAACTACAGAAGAACACAATATGGCGTTGCATTCCAAACTCGACGCTTCTCAAAAGGGGCTCTCAGTTGACTCTGCTGCTCTTGCATCTGCAATGAATGAAATCCAGCAGCTGAAGGCCCAACTTGAATTGGTAGTTCACTGTGAGAGTGCACAAACACAACATGAAGAATCAGCAGATGTAGTGCTACTAACCCTGAAGCAAAAGTTGTCAGAAACTATCTCTTGTTAAGAACATGAAAGACCCACTTAGGAACTGTAAAGAATCTGAAGCTCAGGCCAAAGCTTTGGTCAGTGAAACTTAGTTGTGACTTGAGGCTGCAAATAGAAATGTGGAGCAACTAAGGGCTGATGCTGCAAAAGCTGTAGATGGCTACAACTCCATTGCTCTAGAGTTAGATAAGTCTAGAGAAGGGTGAGCTCACTAGAGGCACTTGTAAGCAAACTTGAGGTTGACCCCAGCAATGATAAGTGCAGTCACTCCGGGAATCTTCTTGCAGATGATCATAGATTCGAGCAGGAACATGAAGGGTTGAAAGAGGGAGAGGATCCTACTCAGATTAAGGCTGAGATTTATGCTTTGAATGCCAAGGTTGGATTGCTAAGATATGCTGTTGAGACTACTGAGACTAAATACCAGGAAGAACAGATTCGGAGCATGGTGCTGATCAGTAATGCCGATGAGTTGATGGAGCAAATAAAATCTTAATCAAGCCAGAGGGATTGTGAGCTAGAGGCTGAAGTGAAAAGGAAGAAAGGAAAGCTGATATTGAAGAGTTGAAGGCTAACCTGATGGATAAGGACCTGAGTTGCAAGCTATTGTGGAGGAGAATGAGAACTTGAGTTTAAATCTTCTTGAGAGCATGTCATCCCAAACAGAGCATAAACACAAACAGGAACGTAAAAAACTAAACGAATGTGTGACTGATTGAAGGCTGATCCGATGGACAAGGAGACTAGATTGCAAAGCATATTTGAAGAGAATGAAACACTGAAGTTGGAAATCAATAGGAGGTTCTCAGATGGTGGCAAGGTGAGGGAGGAAGTTGCTGCAGAAGTAGAGGCAGCTAAGGCTGTGGAACATGAGGCTCTAGTGAAACTCGGCATTGTGATGGAGGAGGCGGATAGGAGCAACCGGAAGGCCGCAAGGGTGGCCAAGCAGCTGGAAGCAGCGCAAGCGGCAAACTCAGAAATGGAAGCAGAACTGAGGAGGCTGAAAGTGCATTCTAATCAATGGAGAAAGACTGCAGAGGCAGCTGCTACTATGCTTTCAGCAGGAAACAAAGGTAATAAGCTCACAGAGAGAAGAGTATCTTTGGACAGAAACTATAAGTGCTCTCCATTTTCTGAACACATGGATGATGATGGCTTCCAGAGAAAGAAAAATGGCAACATGCTTAAGAAGATTGGGGTGTTATGGAAGAAGCCTCAGAAAAAGCTATAATGTGTTATGAATAAAAATAGGTATAATGTATTATGAAAAAATGAAGCCATTAACATTGTGGTACTATAATGTTTGTGTTTTTCCCTTTTTTTTTTGACTACTACCATTCCTTTGCATTGTACTGTAAATCCTACTATGGTCCGAAAATGTTTGTGAACTGAACTGGAAAATTTAGAGATTAATTGTTGAATGAATGAAGCTCATTATGTAATCTGAAAAAATTAATGAAAGCACAAGATTTGAACAAGGATAAGGTGCCTTCAGAAATTTGCAATAAGAATATTTGAAATCTAAGGGCCTGTTTGCTTTGCTAGTTTCTAATTTCCAGTTTTGAGTTTTCAGTTTTGTGAAGAAAAAACTGAAAAAACTAAAAACTGAAATTTTGAGTTTTCAGTTTTTTTCAGTTTTTCCTTTACAAATCAGAAAACTGAAAACTGAAAATTAGAAACTGACAAAGCAAACAGCCCCTAAGCCAGCCATAAGTCATGAACTCATAATGTAGTTACAGGGGTTTCAATCCCTACAGCCATCAGCACAAACTAGAGCAGCAAGTTATTCAGAATTTTATTTGATAATGGAAGGATAAACTATCCAAGACCAAGGGTCAAGGGGTCAATGCATATCACAACATCCAGTCAAACAAGTGAAAATTAGCAGCCAAAATCTGATTAGAAAGCTAGTAGTTAGCAGAAAAGCTACGAGCAGGGTGGCCACAAGTAATAGGAAAAGTATTGCAGAACCAGTCCTCAGACTGAGTTTGATGCCTTCAATACAACAAATGCCATTTCTTTCATATTACTTACCAAAATGCTAAAAAGTTAAGAAACTTTATCTCATAGCAGGCTGATAATTTCCAGGGAAGGCAAATTCGAATGCCCAAACAGACACAAAGATGATCCACAAGAGGTTAAATAACATGGTAAATTAACTTCTGGGTATGGTAAATTACCCATGTCATCCTCTTCACTTATTGCAGATTGCTTCTCATCAGACTGGTAATTTGCAGGCAATTTTGAAAGAACACTCTCCTCTAGATGTTGTTTTAGGTCATTTGTACACCTGCAACCAGAAAGGTTGATTCAAAAACCACAGGAAGCATAATATCAGTAACCAACCATATATGCAAATGTAAAAGATAGCCTTTCCTTGAAATGAAATCTCTTTCCTCTTTAGATAGTCTCTTCCAAAATTCATCAGTTTTTTGGATGTGGAACATGTATTTTTCAATCTGCAATGAAAATGCAATCTAATGAATATACAGCAACTAGGCAAGTCTATATTCACTGCTTAACCAATCTTCAAATATTTCAACAATTAACATGTACCCTAATTCTTTTAACATCTATCATATAGGTAGAAATGAAGGTCATAAAAACATCAAGGGAAAAGGAAATTTTATTTCCTGCTAAGGGTATGTTTGGTCAGCGAGTAAAATGGATATAAAAATTTTATGGACAAACTCTATATGTAAAATTACACATAGAGCTCATCCATGAAATTTTTAATATTTACTCCTCATCCAAACACACTCTAAGGGAGTAATACATGGTAAAAGAGAGTCCATAGATCTAGTTTAAGATTGATGCAGCCTGCATATACTTGAGGTTAATTCCAAAATAAATTTCATTGATTCATACATAATACATTTTATGTCTTACCAAATGATCCTACACACAGCACCCATAATAGCGCATGGTTACCTTCTGGATGCGGATGCGAAGATATGATCTTAAGAGAAAGAGGGTCCTATCCAAGTCCATCTGATATAGAGACACTGAAAGCGGGTCATTACCATCAATAGATTTCTCCTCCGCAGTTTCTTCCTGCAAAAATATGGGACTAAGTGTAAGAGATCAAAACAGAAAAATGGGGGGGGGTGAATAACAGAAAAAATCTCCTAAGAACACATTACTGTCAGAATAACATAGAAAGAAGATATCATCATGCTTTTAGACTGTGAAAACAACTCTCCAGACAAAAGATTCTAATTTTCTACCAAGTTCAGAGAAGAAAAATTACAAACACAAAAGGAAAATTCATTTAATCCATAGCAACAATAATAATTAAAAAAACCACTAAATCATTATTTCGAGGAACCTGATACTAAATTAAAAAAAAAAAGGCGAAAGCGGAAAAAAAAACAGTTTAATCTCATTTCTGTCCTTTTTTAAGAGAAAAATGGAAAATTTAGCTTTATTCACAGGTTTTGAAAATCGAAATTGAAATTCACTCCAGAGTCCAGACGAAAACCTAAAAAAGAAAACCAGAAATGTCCAAAATTGAAAATTTTCAATCAACTTATTAACACACGAAAACCTAAAAAAGAAAAGAAACAGAAAAAGAAAGAATACTAAATTGTCCCAACGAAATTAAACTTAAAAAATAAACAAATAAATAAAATCCACCCACTAAAACATCAACGCAACCCAGGAATTTCAAAATTCATTTCGGTTTTGCACTTTCTCTGAAGAAACAAAACCAAAAAAAAAAAGAAAATGAGAACAAAAGATGTACCATTAATTGAATCTGTTCCGTGACGCGGCTAATCAGATCGTGTTCGAATTGGAGAACCTCGGGGCTGCCTTCTCATTACGCCAGGCTCTCTTGAGGAGCTCAACGTCGGTGGTTGACATCAACGTCTCGTAGTCGTCCATGGGCAGCTTTGATCCTCCTTCTCCTTCCATGCTTGAAGAAGCAGCCATTTCTTTTGCTAGGAACGTGTTTGTGTGTGGTGGTTTTCGATTTCGTTGTTGCTCTTGGATTTGAACTCTCTTGGCTGGCGCTAACACTGCATTGCATTGGCGCCAAAACCATAAAGAGTGAAAATATGGGATTAGCCTCTAAATAAAATAGTGTAAAGTGTGAAAAGAGAGTAAAATTTCAATTTCCTCCCTAGAATTGTGTCCGTGCTTTGATTCCATTCTCGAAATTTTGAAATTGATTCTTAAATTCATAAACGCTTCATTTCATAATTCATTTTATTCTGGTCAAATAAACATTTGTTAACGGTTACTGTTTTATTGACATTGTTAAATGACATGATGATGGTGTGTCATATTAATCCCATATAACATGCAACTTATTGCTAGAAGTGTCATGTTGAGCATATATGACATGCTAGTGTAACATCAAATTAAAATAGGTTAGATTCCATATAAAATTTTTAAATGTATCAAAGTTCTTAAATTTTCTAAAATATGCAAAACAAAGTCCTAATGTGTCAAATTTTTCCTCTTTTATTTCATAAAATATAAATCTTTAATATTTCTTAAACCTATTTATTTTCTCTCATTTTCACACTCTACTTAATCCAGATTCTCACCACATACAATGAGATACAATAATTAATAAATATTCTTATAGCAAAATGTTATTCATCACACTTTCTTCCTATTATTTTATTAACATACTAAAGCTATGATTGGAATTTGGGAGATTTAAAATAGAGGGAAGGGAGTGGTAATTAATAGAATAGAATAGAAAAGTATAGAATAGAATGGATAAAGTGATGACATCCCATTATGTGAGAGTTTATAATATAAATGAGTGAAATGTAAGGGTGTATAAATTTGGTTTTTTGCTTTTGTCCTTTTATTTCCAGAAGATGTATTTCATATATAAAATATTACAAAATACCAAAACAGTAAAATCACACAAAAAAAATTAACTATCCCACCTTGTCCTCCAAATTGGGGTTGTAAAGTTCCTGTTTTGGAGGGTTGTTAATATCATTGACAATTATCAGTATCTAATAGAAGGATTGTACTATAAAAATTATATATTTTTAAAACTTATCAAGATTTAATTAAATCTAATCTACCTCCTTATTCATATTAATAGTCGTTCTTAGAAAACTACACAATTTTGATACATTGAAAAATGAATATATTTAGCTATAAATTGTAGTTAGATACATTTACTTTTCAATGTATTAAAATTGTACGATTTTCCAAGAGCAACTATTAATATGGAATAATAGAGTAATATTCAAGACACCTTTGGAGTAAAGTTTTCAGGTGCCACTTTCAGAGTAATTTAGTATCCATAATTTTCATAACTTTAATAATTAACATTTTTATAAAAGATCATAATCATAATTATTAGATATTATTATAATATCATTGAAAATTATTGGCATTTAATAGTATAATTAAATTGTAATAAATAAATAATAATTTTTTAAATATTTTCTGCAATTCAAATTTTAGCATTCCATTTTTATTTAAATTCATGAAATCAGCTTCACATGTGCTTCCGTGGTGGATAAATATTGAAAGTTGGCATCTGAATTTCATCTTACTTGTTAATGTACTATTTAGGCATGTGTATTAATTTGATTTCTACTTTTTTTTTGTTTTATTTTTTAGATGAGAGGACCATCTCAATTTCATCTCAATTTATACATGATATTTTGAATATATTTATAAGGATTTGAATAATATTTACGTAGCAACTGACAAGGCTAAGAAACAAGAAAGATTTGATATAACAATGGTGTGAAAGAAAGAAAAATAGGAAACTTAACAAGAGATTAGGAGAGTTTAAACTTGATATTATGAGTCACGATCCTTTGTTGCAATGGCATGATCTTCTACTGCAAACCTTAAATATTGACCTTGGTATTTGATTTGTACGAGGTAATCAAATATGTAAATTAAAAGTCTTTTAGCAAGTTTCTATATTTTTGTTCACAAAAGTTTGAAAGTCAAAATTTAGTAATTAATGGTATTCTTGGGTCTATTAATAAAGGAAAATTGAAGCAATGAAGCATTTGAACTTTCATATACTTGAAATCAACCTTAGAAATTGATATTTTGAATTGATTCGAAAATTGATTATTATGTTTAAAATCGACTTGTTGGTATTTAAAATTAAAAATATGATTTTAAAGGATATTTATTTTAATTGAAGAGTTAAAATATGACAGAGAACAATTATCTAATAATCTTAAAGGGTACTTATCTTTAATAATAAAATTCATAGGGTAATTTATGATAATATAATGGACTCAGGAACCATTGAGAAATGAGATTTTTATTTTGTATATGGTTGTGGAAGAGCATGAAAAATATTCATTTGAAGAATATTTACTAAAATGATGCAGAAGGAAATGAGGTGTAATTAAAATCATATAAAGTAAATTTATTCATTATTTTTTATTAATTACAAAACGTATTTTTATGTTTTTATAAATTAGATATTTTAATTTACTAAAAATATGTAAATGGCTAGATGATTAAAAAAATTGTCGAAACGAGTACCTACAGGGATTACATGAAAAAAAGGACGAGAATGATAACACATTTAGTCTTCGCGGGACGAAGGCGGAGTCACAATTTGTTAAATAGGATACGGACAAAGAATGAGGTTTCTACCCCATAAAGATATGACGATTTCCCATTTAATTTAAATTAAATTATATATATGTGTGTGTGTATGTATAAAAGAAAATCTTAACACACATTCATTTTTTAATTGTTTTAATTGAATTTACATTATGTATGTATTTTCATTTTTAATTTGGATTATATTGCATTAGTATTATTTGTTACTCCACTATTTTCAAAACGGTCAAATTTGAACAAATATAATATTAAGAAAGATAATAAATGATATTGCTAATTGAGTAAAATATAGTGAATGTACTAATGTATCCCTACATATTAATTAATATAGCACACTAATATTAAACAAAATGCTTTGAAAATATGAAATTAATTAGGGGTAGTATTCAAAGAAAAACATTAATACTTTATTAAAATGCGAAATTGACAGATATTTTGAAATATTAAATTTTTGAAAATGTATAGACATTCTAAAAGGAAATGAGTATTTTGCATATTTATGTTTCATACATCAAAATACTTTTCAATTTTTTTGGAATTATTTTAATAAATCCCAAAATCCAGTATGAATTAAAATCCTTGAAAAATAGGAAATAGAGACTAATGATGAGAATAAGGTTGGGAAGGGGACAAAATTCTAAAGGAGACAGATGTAGGCATATCCTTTCTCTCTTATAGATGTTCATTATCATTCATATTAATGGTATATGATATTATAAATATATCAACTTATTTTATTTCTTTATTCATCAATTTCAATTATCAAAACATGTAAAATTTTCATAAACTAGATTTTTTATTGTTAGTTAAAGGTCATAAGATTTTTTAACCTTATAAATATAATATTCAAAATAAGATATAAAATAAAATATTTAGATTAATAAGATATAAAATAAAATGACTCATTTTAGATTCATATATTTTACTCATTTATTTAATTATTTAACTTATTTTCAAAATAAGTTTATTTACTTAATTTTCTATAAAATATATTTAAATAATTATTATTTATTTTTAATAATAATTAATAAATTAGTTATTATTATTATCTCATGAATGATTAATAAATAAATAAAACATAAAAATCGGTGTGTTCCTATTTATTTGCATATTCCTCAAAGTTCACCGGAAAGTGCTTGTCAATTCTTATGACACTGGTCAGTCAAGAAAGAGACCGAGGGACTGTCTCAATCAAGCTTTACCCATCCAACTTCATTATTGCTGCACCGGCCACTTGCGGTGGTAGACATTGGCTTCAACTAGTTTAGTGGTATGTTATTTATATTTATATTAATTTATATTTTATTTATTATTAGATAAGACATAGATTTTATTTAAATGAGATCTAAGCCTTATCCAATAATAAATAAGATATAGTTAGTGCAGAGTTTCATATTTCATAAATACAAATAATATTTTTTATTAATTTATGCTCTACATAAATATAAGTTTGACAAGTTATTTTTAAATTCAGATAATTAAATCAGATAAGATTTATTAAATTAAATTTATATTTTATTTATGAATTTATAAATATAATTTTAATTTATATACCATTTTTTATTTTTCAGTTATTCTAAATACAATTGAAGTGTCTTTTTTAATACAACTTAGGTAGTGAATTGATCTTTTTTATATTATTTTTTCTGCGAGGTGATAAGTAGTTGATCAAGACAATTACTCATTAGGCCACCCAAAATTAATGATTATCCACGATAAATTTTTTGACGCCATTCCATATACTAAATTAAATTATTTTACTGAAAAAAAATTCTCTCAAACAAATTTGCCGGCGTTCAATATTCCTTCATTTGGTCCACCAAACTACATTTTGTTTTTTTTCCCTCTCTAAAGTCTAAAAACCTCACCCACACCCTGGTTGGTGGGAACATGCTAGTCTTTGATACCCACTAACAACAGTTATGTGTAAAACGTGCCATATTTTTTTCTGTCTCCACAAAAATGTGAATCACACAAAGTCTAGTGGGAGTGGGTTCAGTGCCCAATTGGCTTGCCTCGTAATCGTTTCAACTTTTACCCTCTGCATCCGAGAAGATTGGTAAAGTATAATAATGAGTTAATTATTATTAAATTATGTAATAAAATTTATATATAATATGTATAATGAAAATTATTAATTTAATAATAATTAATTAATTATTTTTATTTTATCAACTTTTTTATTTTAAAAGAGTAAAATCCTTACTCATTATCTTATTTTACTCAATCGATTGCTTGTCTGAATTTCATTATTTTGACAAAAAAAAATATTTTCATGTTTTTAATATATTTAGATAAATTTTTAAGCAAAAGTACAATTATTAAAAAAAAGTAGAAAAATAATTTTTTGGGAAACTATATTTTTTGTATTTTAGAAAAAGATTTTTTATAATATAAAAAATAGGGGTAATAAATTAATAATAAATAAAGACATTTTAATATTATATTCAAATATAAATTAATGCTATACCAAACTTAAAATAACTTTTATATTTTTAAAAGATTTTATTTTAAAAAAATTTTAAAATGATTTTTCTTCAATATCAGTACCTTCCTTGTTTTCAATAGTTGTAATTAAATTTATATTTTTTATATTTTAATAAATTTTATTTATGAAACAAATAACTAAATTTTAAATACAAATAACCACAACGTATGGTATCTAAATTTTGTAAAGTACAAGAAGAACACTTTAAAAAATAATTTTTTTCATCCAAATCTACCCTTTAGTTTCTTTTCTTAGAATTTGACAACGTTACTGCAGGAGTGGCAACCAAATGTCTATTAGCACTCCTAATTATAGTGGTTTTTAATTGATTTCTCTAAAGTACCCCTTCTATTGAAAGTACTAATAATTAATTTCTTTAATATAACTATTTACATCTAAATATTGGCTGATTTATTTAAACTTTTTTCATACAATAATTATCCAAGTATTATAATAATGACTATTTCTTTAAAAAATATTAATTAAAATTTAATAACATTTAAGACATATTAACAAATTGTAATATACAAACAACGTAAACTCAATTTACTAAAAAAACAACGTAACTAAAAAACATGTAATGGACACTATGCACATAAAATCTTTTAACATCAAATGTTGATATAATTAAATAAATATTAAAGAAACAGATGATTCCAAAATTTATTTCTATTAACAATAATTTTATTATAATGTTTCGTTCTTTAGTTCTTTTTATGTTAAATAAGCTAACTTCATACATTAAATTAATTTTTATTACTTGTTTTCTTTTATATCAGGGCATAATTATGATTTATTATTATTTTTATGAATTCACTGTTAGACTATTTAATCTAGTTAATAAAGTGATTTAACTATCATATGTAGGAGGATTTCAGCACACTATAATATAACAAAGGGACACTTTGATATAGCTTATAAGTGTTATATTTTTGTTTGATTAAACTTGACAAGTTAATTAAATTTTATTTTATTATATTTTCTAATTCAAATTAATCATTATGTTAAAATTAATAGTTTCTTGTGCTAAGTTGAAAGTTTAGTTATAGTTATTTTTATTTAGTGTTAATTAGTAATACTGAAAAGATAATAGACAAATTTTTAAATATATTTTTATCGGGAAAATTGAAAAGTTTAAAGAATCCTAATGTCCAAAATATATAAAAAATGCAATCTCAAAAATTAAAACAAAAATTATTGGAATATCACAAAATAGAGATATAAATAGTTATCTTACTTTGCATATCTCAAAGACTTATTCGATTTTAAAATTGGTAAATTAAAAATATTTTATTTTTATATTTAATATTTATTAGTATAATTATAAAATATAATTTGAAATATGAGAGTGACACTAAACAAAAATGAAACAAAACTCTTAATTAAGGATAGTTTTGGAATAAATGAATAAAAGCATTAAAGGTGAAGTAATAATAGATATTTAGGAGTGGTAATAGCTACTTCCGTTATTGTAGGGGATAATTATTTTTGGATTCTAAGAAAGGAAAATTTGCATGAAAAAAAAGGTTTTTGTATATTTCCAAGATATTAAATGTATTCAAACATGTTACAGTTTATATTTTTCGAGTTGCTAACCTTTGTTTTTTATATGGTATTTGGATTTGAATTTGGATTTATTATATACTAAAACATAGAATAATATGGTATTTGTATTATTACTAATATTAATATTTTATTAAAAATTGCCATTTAAATTTTATATTTTAAAAAATTGTTGAAAAAAAATACACATATAAGTGAAAAATAATATTATTTAATGCATTTATAAGATACTATCAACGTATTTCAATTTATTATTAGATAAAAAATAAATTAGTTCCTTAAATTGAGTTCTTGTTAAGACTAATAGTAAATAAAAGTGTCCTAATAAAAAATCCATAAAATGCGTAGAAGTAACATTTCTCATAATTTAGTTAAGGATATAGTAGAGGAAACTCTACATTAAAAAGAAAAACTTTTATATTTTCAATGTCTTGAATTCACCATTAAATTTAAAAATTTATCCTTTTTAATATCTTTAACCAACGTGAAGGTTAGCAAACCCCCAAAAAAATAAAGAAAAAAAGGAGAGACCCGTGCAAGTGCAAGGAATTTACTAGTGCATTTCCTCAACTTTTCCAAGGCAATTTCCCTGTTATCGTTAGTATTTGTTTATATATAATTGTGCTTTCATTACTACCTTTCTGTTCGCTGAACCTCATCAACGGATTCAACACAGACTCACTCAGGCAAAGGAAGAGACGCCGACACAAAGTGCTGAAAAACAAACAAAAAAATGGAGAAAGCAATTCAAAGGCAGAAGGTCCTGCTTGAACACCTCCAACCAACTTCTTCAAACTCATCATTCTCAACTCAACTCAATCAATCTACTGATCTCACAGTAAGTTTTTATATATGTATTTATATTTTCACATATGTAATCTCAGCCATCAATTTCAGAATGAATGGTTGGGATTCAAGACTCATGAAGTTATTGGATCCCTCTGAAGTGAGGGTAAAGACGAAAAAGTGAAGAGTTAAAAATCCTTATATTGATAACTTTGCAGTTATGTGTGGATTCCCACTTTATAACTATCCTCTCCTGAGAAATCTGAATATGCATTTGCATCATTTGTCATTCTTATCAGTTCAATAATCTTTTGAGCTTATATGTGGAATGTTACTAAAATGCCCCTATAGATGTGTACTTTCTTGTATTCTGTTTTGTATGTTTTGTGTTAAGGAGCAAATTTTTTTTTTTTTTACCTTTTCCTCTTATCAAGTGGATGCTTCATTTTCATGTTCGGAGAACTGCTTCTGCTTTTACCTAATTTAAGTGTTTCTGCATGCGATGTTTTTCACAGTTTTGGTTATTTGCTCTCCCGGAGAATATAGTATTAATAACATTTTTTTCAATAAAGTCACTTTTTCTATATTTGAATAATTTTTAAAAAATAATTAGAATCTAAAATAAATCAATTTTTAGCTTTTCAACATCTGATAAAAAAAAAAAATTTATTTTGCAGTTTTTCAGTTATATGTAGAATTTGAATGTTATCGCTTTTCTGAAAATCTGAAATGAATACACCCTTAATATTCAGGATCTTACTTTGGCTACGTTGTGTGTGTACTGTGTACCTATTCAATTTGATGGGTAACTGTACAGGTGGTGAAAAAATGCAACCGAAAATTATTATGTACATTGATATTCTTCTGTCAATTATGTTACTGCTGCATTTGTAGCTTGACATTTTTGACCTGGAAGTTTTATGCTTCTTTTGGGATATAACCGTGTTTTCTCAATTTCATCATCATGTATACTAATTTATTTACTCCCCTTTTTCCATTTATTGTTAGGCCTCATTCTGTGCTGCTGGGAATTCTTCATATGGTCAAGCAGGTGCATCTGAAGATGATGTGGTGATTGTTGCGTAAGTTCATTATAATATGACAATATGAATGCCAACCTATTATGTGTTTTCTAGTTTACCATTTTGTTAATGACATTATTAAACCTTTTGGCTTTAATTTCATTCCAATAACCAGTGCATATCGAACTGCCATTTGCAAAGCGAAGCGTGGCGGCTTCAAGGATACCCTTCCAGATGACCTGCTTGCCTCAGTCTTGAAGGTGACTTCCATGATCAATTAATTAGTTGGTTGATACGGAAAAAGATAGAAAAACAATTAAACAAACAGTTGTAGTGGTAAATGACTTGAAATTATCTACCTTGTAATGGTTTGGTTTGAATTATGTTGAGATTCATTTCTTCCTTCTTCTTTTTTGTCTTTTTTATTTGTTATTTATCATTTATGAGTTCCATGTAGGCTGTAATAGAGAAAACAAATGTTGACCCAAGTGAAGTAGGAGATATTGTTGTCGGCACTGTACTCGGACCAGGATCAGAGAGAGCTATTGAGTGCAGAATGGCTGCCTTTTATGCGGGTTTCCCTGGTATGTTACCTAGTATTAATCAAGCATGCATGCCCACAGCAAATTGAAGTGAACACTTTATTGACTTTTAGCCAAAGACTGATGCAAAAAATGATTCATTTGAAATTGCTGACTGACTTTACTTAATGTAGAATGCATTTGGTGAAGGACTTCATTATGATTTAGTGCTTCAAAGTTAGTAAGTATTCTAGATAAAATGAATATATGATTGATCTCCTCTAATTCTCAATCAGAGACGGTTCCTCTTCGGACGGTGAATAGACAGTGCTCATCTGGACTTCAGGCAGTTGCTGATGTTGCTACTTATATAAAAGCGGGGGTCTATGATATCGGTAAGAATGAATATAGATTGTGTGTGCAATGACATGGTTTTGTTATTTTTCGGCCTAATCTTCCTATTCTTTGGTACAGGCATTGGGGCTGGATTGGAGTGCATGTCAGAAGATAATATTAAAAGTCTTCGCAAAACTAACCCAAAGGTACATTGGAGGGGTACTTTTAAGTCCACATTTTGTTTGATCTTCGAAATGTGATTTATTCTGCTGGACCTTTCATTATTCCAACAGATAGAAACCTTTGCACAAGCACGGGATTGTCTTCTTCCAATGGGAATCACTTCTGAGAATGTCGCACAACGTTATGGTGTGACAAGGCAGGAGCAAGACCTGGCTGCTGTGAGTATGCAACTGTATTTAATATGCTGAGAATCTATTAGAAGAATATCAGGAAGCATAAACTCTTTTAATCCGTGTAATTAGGTTGAATCTCATAGGCGTGCTGCAGCTGCAAGAGCAGCTGGTAAATTCAAAGAAGAAATTATTCCAGTTTCTACTAAGGTAAGTGTCAGCTGTCAAGATGAATTTCCTTGCAGCTTTCACAATGTCATAGTACTAATGATTTACTTCCAAAGATTGTGGACCCTAAAACTGGAGAGGAGAAGCGAGTTATCATCGGTTGATGATGGTATCGGTCAAACACAAATTTGATGGATCTTGCAAAGCTGAAGCCTGCTTTCCAGAAAGATGGTTCCACAACAGCAGGTGCTAAAGAAATCTGTTACTGTTAATTTTGTTATTCCGTGAAAAATATTTTTAGTATGTATCAAATCTGTTTGCTTTCTGGTTCACTTTTGTTTTTATTTTCAGGGAATGCTAGCCAAGTTAGTGATGGTGCTGCAGCAGTGCTCCTCATGAAGAGGAGAGTGGCTGTGCAAAAGGGGCTTCCAATTCTTGGAATCTTCAGGTACACAATAATGATGCAAACACAAGTAAATTTTATTATAAGGGAAATATAATGTGGATTCTTAATAAAGTCCTACATGCTTTGTTCAGGGTGCATATCATTTGCTAGTTGTATCCCTGTAATGCAGGTTTGCTAATATCTGAACTCAGCATTAATCAATAGAGGCTGCATTTTAAGCTTATGATTTTATTATTGCTCATTTAAGAGCAAATTCCAACAAAGTCTTACAAGCTGGGTCTCTCAAAATATTAAAAAAGGGTGGCCCGGTGCATAAGGCTCCTATCTAGTGGGGATATGGAGAGAGTAGATGTACTTAGCCTTATCTTCGCTTTGAGAAACTATTTCCAGGATTTAAACTTGTGAGTCAAGGTCGCAACCTTACCATTGCATTGAGGCTTATTCTCTTGGGTCTCTCAAAATATATTTTAGGAAAATATAAATTTATAAAATTGGCGTGTAGGGCTACTAATTCTAAATATTAGTTACCTACATATGGCATCTGGTAGGACAGGCTTATTAAATTGAAAATATTCCAAGTTATATATATAGGCAATAATTACATAGTATTTTGTATTACAAAAAAGTTTCTGTTTTTCCAAAGCTTGAGAACATTGTGCTTTGCAGTAGTGATATTAGAATAATCTGGGTTCAAAGAATATTGCAAATCACTAACTCATGATAACACTGAAATCTATTCAAATATGAACAAAATCAAAGTCAGGCTTCGGATATAACCTTATTTTTTGTTGTTTAGTAGAATACTAAGATAAAAATTTTGTATTCGTTGGACAAGCCAGTTTAATTTTGATTTGCAGTCTTAACATCCTTATTCAATTTCTGTAGGAGTTTTTCTGCTGTTGGAGTAGATCCTGCTGTCATGGGAGTTGGCCCTGCTTATGCTATTCCTGCTGCAGTGAAATCTGCTGGTCTTGAACTTAGTGACATTGACTTATTTGAAATCAATGAGGTAATGGTTTTAGCGGTTGACATTGATAGTAACCTAAAACAACTTTCTATTTTACATTTACACAAACAAGCATAACTTCAATTAACCTTTTACTAAACGATATATTGTTATTTAGGCATTTGCATCTCAGTTTGTTTATTCCTGCAAGAAATTGGCACTTGATCCTAGAAAGGTCAATGTAAATGGTGGTGCTATTGCTCTTGGGCATCCTTTGGGCGCTACAGGTAATGTTGACATATTCTCACTGAAATTTATTCTTTTTATTTGTTTTTCTTTTGTTTTCTTATTAAACACAGCCCAAAGAAGCACCTTAATCTTACAATTAAATAGGTTATATTATTCTTGTGTTTGTATTATTGTAACATGTGAACTCATGTATATTTTATCTTATGTTGAGGACCAGCCACCTTAAACTTACAAATGAATAGGTTAATTTTTGTTCGCCTTTAATGATGATGCTGACTTTGAAATTCTTGCATATGGTGAATTTACATGCTACCATTTTTGTTTCAGGTGCCCGCTGTGTTGCAACATTATTGAATGAGATGAAGCGCCGTGGCAAGGATTGTCGCTTTGGTGTAATCTCAATGTGCATTGGTGATTTTTCTCTTGATCTCTCTTCATTTCAAATGTTAGAAAAATAAATTGAGCACTTGAGGATTAGTATAGATAACATGTAAGTGTATATATAATCGTTCTAATTTATCTAAAAGTCAAAATTGGTTTTTGGTGAAAAGTGCATATCTCGTGAAAGTTGGGATGTTGATTGTTAGGATTCATTCAAGGTTCTTGTGGCAAATGATCATAAGAGTAAACTTCATAATTTAAATGTGTGAGTGGGAGTTTGTTGCATTTCTTTTTCTTCCATTTGTTGCTGATTATGAGCCACCTTGCTCATGTTTAGGATGTTTTGGATGCTACATTAGGAGAAAAATAAACAGATTAATAGTAGTACCTGCATTTGAGTTTAAGATGTTATTCATTTCCTTGGTTATTACTTATTAACATTGTTGAAATATGCATGATTTCAGGGTCAGGTATGGGAGCTGCTGCTGTATTTGAAAGGGGAGACTGTTGAAGATTTGTGCAAGTTTAGTCACTGGTTGCTTGATATATACATGATTTGAAGTCTTGCCATTTTGAATTCAATTATGATTGGAAGGTTCAAACATAAATCATTGATAATGAAATTGCCTATAATGGAAAAAATAAATAAATGAATAAATGTATAGTAGCAAGATTTATGCTGCTATTTCTTTTGGTAGACCTCTTTTTTTTTTTTCTGTTGGTGTAGACTACGACCATCTAATTGTAGTGCCGAAATTACAAGACAGTAATATAGGAGGGAACTCCCAATATAATATAACAACATTGAACTTAGTTCTCAGAAATGAAAATTCTAAGCATAGTCCCTATTAACTATCAATTTCAACTCAAGAGTGTTGGTTGAGTTAAATAGTCTCCTTAATTACACCTTGGCATCAATCGTTGGTACTCAAAGAAGAAGATGAAGTGTAAAGGTCTAGAAAGAGACTTTTATTGTTTTTCGTTCAATTGATGGCAACTCTTGTCATTAAATATTTTTTAAAAATTTCAATTACTTTGTAGGAAATTTTTTTGACCATAGTATGCTGATGAGAAAAAAAATGAGATAAATTTGATTTTAATGCATATTGTAATCCAATGTGTATTGTCATAAAAGTAAATAAAGTTAATTTTCACAATTCACTACTTGAAAAATTATGCAAATATAAAGATTTGATTAGATGATAATAAATGTATTAAAATTAAACTCTATCTTAATGCATTTTTCTACACACCAACAATAAATAACATTGAATTATGTTATAATAAAGATTTAATTTTGATTCCTAAAGCATATCACAGTAATGATCTAAATCAAATAATTTAGTAGAAATATGTTGTGAATTATTAAAGATTTAAATATATAGTGTTTTGGTTGATATAAAACAAGTGAATTTTGGTTTGATTCTTGAAAAAAATAAAATATTGTTTTGGCCTAAACATTTTTAAATCTATTTCTGTTTAATCCCTATTATTAGTTTGTTTACGTTAAATATTGAATTCGCTAGTTAAAAGTCACATAATCCAAATTACAAAGCACAAGAATAATTCTACATTACATATTATAATCTTATGCACAAAACTTATTGGAAAATGAGTTATTAGCGAAATAGATTGCTGGGTTGGGTCCAATAGATTGTTGGAGGAATTGACATATAAGAGTATGATATGCTACGTAGAATTAATGGACTATCATATAAACAATTTTCAAATGTGTGGACTAGAATTAATTTTTGATTTAATTAATTCATTAGTCATTATAGTTTTATCAAATTTTCAATTGGATATCTAAATTTTAAAGTTTTTAATTGGATCCTATCCTAAAAAAAATGATTAATTGGGTCGTTGGTTCCATCACCTGTTATAAAAGCCATGAGTTAACGAAATATTCTTTCCTACTCACGTGAGTCATCACGTGGCCATTGCAGGCCCTAACAAATCAAAAACCTTCCTTCATCTCTGTCCTTGAGCCTCTGCCAACCGTCGCAAACCACCATCATCACGGTGAAATCACCACCATTACCACCACTATTGATCTTCCATTTTTTTCAGCCGCCCATTGGCATCACAAACCAAAAACCTTCCCTTCCATTCTTTATTCGCGACTATTCCCCCTCTATTCTCTAAAACCATGAAACCCCCTTCTCTTCCCTTTCTCCATCCCTAGGCCCCTCTATCACCGCTGCCCCCCCCCCCCCCCCAAAAAAAAAAATCAACAAAGCTCTAATCCTTTGAAAGTAAAATCTCTCACCACACACAATAAGTTCTAGCTAAATCTAGACACAAAATAAACCAAATGCACTCACACACAATAAGCTTGAGTTATATTGAAATTAATTTCAATCTGAAATGATAACAGGGGTGTAACTTTGAATATCAACAAGATGCACCCACACACAATAAGTGCCAATATTGGTTTGTTCTATGAATTGTAAAAGGAAATGCTAGGGAAGAAGCTGGGGATCTTGGTGGTAGATCGTAGTGAGTGGGCCGCAGTGCCAGTCATGTGGCCATCATGCGATGATGGCAAGATAGGCGGCGATGCCCACGGTGTGCACAAGAAAGTGTGAAGGTAAAGAGAAAGGGAGCGCGAACGAGAGAGAGGTGAGGCTGGAGATCTTGGTGCCAATCTCTTTAATCTTCTTGGGGATGGTGATGGCAGCAAGGGAGGGGAGGGGAGATGGGTGGAAGAAGAAGAAGAAGAAGAAGAAGAAAGGGGAATTGAAAGCTTTGGGCTTTGTTGTAATTTATTAATATTTTAATATGTAATTTTTGTATAGATTATATTAAAAGAGTGTATTGATAGATATGTTATTCTTAGTCATAGATTTCTATACTACGTATATTGAATGATTTAGATTAATGAGCTTTATGGTACACCTGACTTCATTATATGCACTATAGCATTACTGAAAATATTTTTGTAACGGTGGTTAATGGTAGGGACCCAATTAAAATTTTTTGAAAAATAGGGACATAATTAAAAACTTTTAAATTATAGGGACCTAATTGAAAATTGAGTGAAATTATGGGGATATGCTATAATTAAACCTTAATTTTTTTGTAGACCAAAATCAAATTCACTATTTTTCGAAGATTAAAGACAAATTTAAGGTATTATTAAATTATTACAAGAATAATACTATTATATAAGTTTTTTGTGTCCATTAATATAGAATAAGTAGATCTAAGAAAAATTTGCTTACAATTCTTTATATTGAGTTATAGAACGATTAAGATTACGTAGATTTTCTTCTTTTTTTTTTTGGTATAAGCTGGCCGAAGCCCAAGATTACTTAGATTTAGGAAGTCTTCGCTTTGTTTATATGATTTAACTTTCATATAAACTAATGTAGTTTTGTTTTGTTTTTTTTTTTAATTTTTTTGGTGGATACTAATGCAGTTTTTGAAACATAAGAAAAAGATTTTGTTGTGAAACTATTTACTTTGTTTCATGCAAGTATAAGCTCTTATTACTTGTTATACTTAAATTAATTAGTCTTATACGGAACGACTGTATTTTAAGAGTAAAAGTTTGTTTGGGAGATTAATTTACAACTCTCTTATTTGGGTTTTCATTTGCACTAATAACATAATGGAATAATTTTGTGGAATAAGATTAATCACATGCCAAAATTATTATTATATTTTTATTGTTTTAGCTGAAAATTTGTTATCACTATTGTTATTGAGCTTATTATTATTCAATATTGTTCATTGTAGATATTGTTATGGTATTTATGTATGGGTTAACTATAATGGTAAGTCTAACCCATCACTTATTGACATTAGAGGTGAGGCCCTGTTCATAGCCATATAATAGGTGTTTGTTATCCTATTGATAAAGTTACACTCTCAATGTTTATGAAATATAAGTAGTCATTCTTTCTTCCAATTCTATCTATTTTGTGTTTCTTTGTGTCTCCTCTAATAGGTAGAAGAATGATTATGGACCTATTTTTTCCTTAATTTTTTTAGGTAACTCTAACTCAATCTTTTTACTTTACTATTAATATGATTATTATCACACATCATGTTCAGGATTAAATTGGTTATTGATACATAGAGAATTGTCTATTGTTTATGTTATTTGATGACGAATGCTTATGTGATTCCAAGCACGTTTGGAACCACATGGTAACAAAATTTCAACCATCAAAACTTAAATCCAAAGGGTAAAATCAACTACAATTAAAATATGTATTTGTATTTTAATATTCATGAAAAAAAAGCTTGAAACATAATTTGTCTATTTTATCCTTTTTTTTTCTATAAAAATGTATTTTCAATATGTGAATGAATCTACAAAGGCCAAATAAATAGACCTTAGGAATAGTTGTACAAATGATCTTATCCCCTAAAATAAAGGAGGAGATAATCTCCTACTAAATATAAAATAAATCACAAATATCAACTACCTTAAAAAAAAGGAAACAAATAAACTTCTCATAATTTGTACAAAAGATTAGAACAAAGTATTTTCCTTTTGAGAGTAGACACTCATTATCAACACTCCCTCTCAAGCTAGGTGGTAGATGTTTACCATGCCAAGTGTCAAAGCCGATCTGAAAACGTGACCGACGTGTAAATCCTATTCTCACGTAAGCCTAATGGCATGTTGAGTGCTTTTACATGCATGCTCTCTCATAAAATCTATTTAAAATAGAAATTCTCTTTCTACATACAAATCACCTATTCTTTAAAACCCATAAGTGATCATAATCGGTTGCTCTTAAATCACATTCAAAGCCTATGTATCATAGCCCAACACATATATCACAAGTTTTGCTCTATTTAAAAAATGATCATAAAACTAATCCAGATAATTCATAGGATTTGAGATGCAAAACATCCTCTATGGCTAGATCCTGCTTGCATTGTATTGGAGCACTCTAAACACAATAAGAATGCTTCACTTCAATGAAGCTTCCTGGTAAACTCTAATTCTTGGAAGGACAGTGGCTCTAAGAAACCGCAATAACTATCGTATATGTAATAAAGAAAAAAGGAGATGGGGGAGTTTTTATTCAAAAACTTAAATAAGTAAGTCCTCACCTGAAACCCCCTTTCATGGGACAACAAAAAGCAATGCATAAAATCATTATAACATCAATAATATTAAAAAGTCATACATAATCAAGTATACATACATTTTATATATCTATATTCAAATTATCATTTTACTACTCAAAACTATTTACTCAATTCACTTTCATACCTGATATTATATAAGCTCATAATGTAGTAGCTCATAGAGAAACAGTAATATCTAGTCTGAAATATCATAACAATAAACAATAATTGAAAGTTCCTCATGAACAAGAGTCCCTAATTGAGATTTTAATGGTTCCTTGTGAACCATGTCCCTCATGGACTGATTTTAATGGTTCATCGTGAACCATGTCCCTCGTGGACTGATTTATTCTCTGAATAGATTACCTATCATGGCTGATAACTCCTAAACGTTTAAACTCCTGAGAGCTTTGAATCTCCTGATTTTAAAGTCTGACCTTAGCCTGTAGCTATGGAATCATGTCCAAGGGATCACCCTTTGTAAACATTTGTGATTCCATACCTCCAGAGTATGTAGTCATCAAATTTCTGAATCTCATGAAGATTCAAGCTCGAAAACCCTCATTACGTCTAAGTTTCTAAATCATTTCTCACCAACATTCTTTCATAAGCTTGTAAATTCTAAAATCATAATAACATTCCTTAAAATCTCAAAGTTCTCCTGTAATCACTGGCATAATCCATGTTCAACATAAAACAACATTTTAACAATCATAAATCTCTAATAATCACAATTAAAACCAACTCTAATCAGAATCATTTTATCAATAATGGTCCCATAAGTTTTCTAAAACATAGTTCATGCTATTTTAAAGACCATAGTTTCATAAATCAGCATAAATCTCAAATCTTGTATAGTAATCTCTAAAATCATAGTTTAAGTCTTAGTTTCATGAAAATAACTCTAATGGATAACATAGATATCACTAGTGCAAACCCACTCACCTGGAGGGGTGAACAATGAAGGATCTACACCAACAGAACTTTGAGAAGCAGAGATGACACCACTATCTGACATGGAAATAGTAGAATTCTATATTAACCTCTAAAACCTCTAAATACCCAAGAATCTATCTCTAACAAGGTAAAAAGCTCCTTTCTCTTGAAAAGTATAGGGAACTTCCTCTAAGCAAGGGAAACTCAAAGGAAATTAAGCAAAACTAGCAAGATAACATACCTTTAAGCTTAGATGATGGAAGATTCCAAGTTAAACTTGAAAGAATTGGAAGAAAATGGAGTTTTATGAGTGAAAGAGGGTTGGAAGAGGCATTTTCAGAAGTTGAGAGGGGTTTAGGGAGTGTGGGGATGTGTTAAATGGTATGAACCCCAAAATGGGAGGTTTTTATAATTGTTGACCACTTGGGTGGTAAATGACATCTAAGGTGGTCCCTACCTCTGCCACACGCCTTACTCTCTATTGACCGCATATGACACTTTCCAAGTCCTCACTTATTTCCATTTCTTAATTTTAAGTTAATAGAGGACATTAACTTTAAAACATAAATGTAAATAAGGAAATACCCCGTTTGGATTCAAATAAAATATTAAAAAAATCAAAATCCCAACCAATAAAAATCTAAATTTTGAGTTTTAGTTCAAACTTAAGAATTCTTACAATTTTATAAACTTGTAGGTTAAAAATGAAATATTTAAATATTTTATAAAATTCATTAAAAATCACTCTTTAACTTATTTTTCTCTAGGAAACCATTATCAAGACCATAGTTTTTAAACAAACCAGTTCTGATCGTCTCATCATCGTTATTGGTTGGTGGTAAGGTTAAAGAATTAATTAAATAAATATATAAACTATAATTTAAAGTCACTTGATATGTAATATATATAATAAATGTAACACATATACCAAAGGACGTGGCTCACTGGCAAGCATGCTTCCAATTTCTGGGGCTCCGAGGTTCATTTTGCAGGAGACTTTTGCCAAAATTGAAAATGCCCACATGCTTCCATGTATGTAATATGTATAATATAAATATATATAATAAGGCGGCTGACATAGTGGCAAGGACACTTCCACTTGCTTGCCATGGTGGGGGTTCGAAATTACCAAGGGAATTTTTGTCAAAATTCCCACATCCATGGTACTCACAATCCACACTCCAATCACTTGGGCAGGTTGCCCATTTTGCCCTCCTTGTCTGAACACATAACCAACCAGACCGGAAAATCGACATACCGTAACGCCGTCGGGTTGTTTTTTGAAAGCTAATCAAGACTTTTGATCCTAAGATTATAGTTCTATTATATAGCTCTCCAAGGGCATATAGGATTCAAACTTAGCAAAATTTAGGACTTGAAATGACATATAAGAGTAATTGACACCCTTCCTGATTCAAAAATTTTTTCTAACCTTTTTATTTAAAATTAGGGTATTCACCAGATTGGATCTTAGGATCTCATAGTTATTCTTAGGAAGGCCTTTAGTAAGGATATCAACAGTTGTTGGTTTGATGGTTTGTATTCCAACTAGCAACCCCACTTCAAGCTTTTCCTTTATGAAGTGGTGGCAGTCAATTTACACATGTTTGGTTCTATCATGATGAACTAGATTTTTGCGATGCTAACAGTAGCTTTGTTGTCACATAGAACTTTCATGGGATAGTCCAAAGGAATTTTGAGCTCTTTAAGCATTCGTTTGAGCTATATCCCTTCACAAATGCCATGAGCCAAAGCTCTAAACTCCACTTCAGCGTTGCTTCTTACAACTAATGATTGCTTTTTACTCCTCCATGTAACTAAGTGTCCCCAAACATAGGAGCAATAGCCTATGGTGGATTTCCTGTCAGTGACTAACCTTGCCAAATCTGCATCGGTGCACACTTCAATGTCTCTATTTGAATTTTTTGCAAAAATAGCCCTCTTCTTGGAGTTCCTTTTAGATACTGGAGGATTCAATTCATAGCCTTCATGTGGTACTCTATTGGGTTGTTCACATACTAACTTGTCATGCTCACAGCAAAGCCAATATCTTGATCTTATGTGAGTTAAGTAAATTAGTTTTCTGACAAGTCTTTGGTACTTGTTCTTGTCGATTGGGGGTCTATCTTCTTCTTCCCCAACTTTCTTGATTGGGTCCATTGGAGTATCAATTGGCTTACACCCCAACATCCGGCTTCAGTCAAAAGGTCCATGGTGTACTTTCTCTGAGACATGGAAATTCCTTCTCTTGACTAGGCCACTTCCATTCCTGGGAGATACTTTTGTTTTCCTAGACCTTGACTTCAAGTTCCTTGGCTAGGAGCCTCTTAAGCCATTCGGTCTCTTCATGGTCATCACCTGTGATGATTATGTCATCAACATATATGATGAACAATGCTATCTTCCCTTCTATAGAATGTTTGGCAAACATTGTGTGATCTGTTTGACAGTGAATAAACCTGTTTCCTTTGACCACATGGGTTAGCCTTTTGAACCATGCTTGGACTAATTGTTTGATGCCATACAAGGACTTGCGCAGTTTGCACACTTTCCTGCTATTTTTGGGTTTTCAAGTCAGGGGAATATTCATGTAGACTTTTTCCTCTAAGCCATTTAGGAATGCATTTTTGATGTCAAGTTGGTGCAAGGGCCAATCAGACTTGCCGCAAGGGATAAAATAACCCGGACAAAGTTTAATTTTGCCACCGGAATGAAGGTCTCATCATAATCTGTGACTTAGGATTGTATGAAATCTTTAGTGACCAGTCATGCCTTGTATCTATTAATGCACCCATCAGCATTATACTTGACAGAAAATCCACTTGCATGTAAACTTAATATAACAAAAAAACTAAACCTTTTTTTAACAACGGTAATGACAAACTTAAATGTCAACTATAAATGCCCACTTCATAGTGGGTCCACATGCTGCCAGACTGTTGCTTCATTATTCACAGTCGAAAGTATAATTTTGAGATGCATGTGATTTAACTTCAATATTAATAAAAAGAAAATGGATTAACAAATAAAATAAAATAAAATGTAAGAGAAGGAATTAGATATTAAAAGCTGACTTGAAGATAATTTAATCCGGTCAACCTCGGAGTTTTGACACACGCTAACGGCCCGTTCACCAAACTGTTCCTCGATTTATGTGAGTTGACATTTGTTTAGCTTAATTAAGATCTGACATTTGAGTTTAATGCATGAAGAAATAGATTATTCTCCGTGTAAAAGTATTAGTATATTAAAAAATGCATAGATATTTAATCCTAAAATTTAGCGCTAAGAGACTCTCATATTGGATCTATCATCTATATCGAAAATAAATAGGATAAGTCCAATTGCAATAAACTATGCATATCAGTGATTTAAACAAAACAAAATAAAATAATCACCTATTCACCTCATGAGCAAAATGTGCTAGATGTATTTCTTTCTACTCATAGATTTTGATCAATTTGGCTTTATCTTTTATTTTATTTCATTTTATCTTTTTTTTTTTAAGCAAGTTGGAGGAGAATTGGTGGTGTATATTTCCTTAATTTGTTCAAGTCAATCCCTCTCTTCTATTATTTGTTATATATAACTATTTCCTTCCCTAACTTCTCTTCCACTAAAAATCAGCAACACAGTACAGGCAAAGGTGTTCAAATATGGAGAAAGCAATTCAAAGACAGAGAGTTCTACTTGAACATCTACAACCCAATTCTTCAAATTCATGTTTTCAGCCTCAATCATCCACTGATCTCTCAGTAAGTTTATATATCTATACATTTCATCTTTTGTGTCTCAGCGTTATCCAGGCGTGTTTGACATGTCTCTACGTTCTTAATACAAGAATTACCTATGAAATACTCACGTACCATTTGAGTGTCGTATGAATGGGTCAACTGGACATGTGTTTGTGTTAAATTTTACATGACGTATTGACGAAATTGCATGGATATATAGGGTTTAAATTAAATTGTTGAAAAGAATAACACAAAGATCTAGAGGTCTATTTTAAACGTTAAAGTAATATCTAATTTTTTTTTTCAAAAGAAAATAAAGGTCCTCTGTCTCGTACTAGCTAGCTAGTTTCATTTTCCTCAACTATTTCATTTCATGTTTCCTATGCAATGTTTTAATTGCAACCCCAAGAAATGGAAACTCCTTCAAAGTTTGAATCGATCTCTAAACTTTGAAGTTTGAACATATGACCAGTATCAATATATTGTAAATCTCGATGCGTATAGGATCGATTTTTTTTTTTCATTTTAGATTTTCTAATTTTTGAATGATGTGCTAATTTCTTCATGTCCTGATTTTCAAGGTTTTAATTATTGATTTGGCTGTCTACTCTATTTTCTAAAGAGTTGTTTTTCTTTTATTAACAATATATGACACGTGATAACTTATATTTCATCTATTATTAAATGAGGTATAAAGTTATTCAAGTAAGATCTATGTCTTATCAAATATTAGATGAATGTAGTTAACACATTATTTCATTCATTGTGAGTACAAGAATCAATTTTCTTTTCTAAATTCTAATCTTCAACTTAATTTGTCTCGGTTATGCGTGTATAAATCTCATGCAATGCTAACTGGATGCTATTAAATTTGACCATGAATTGTAAAGGCGGAACACAAATGTATCTGGAGATTATAATGTGTGTTCATTCATGTTCTCTTGAACTTTCACCGTTGTGAAGAGAGTAATGTTATGAGAATAATAAAATTGCATAACAAATACATACATACTTTATTATCATTAGATGTGATGAGTGAGTGATGAGTGAAGATCACTTATCACATCCAATAGTAATAAAGTGTATGATATATATTTATTGTGTAATTTTATTGTTCCATAACATTACTCTTGTGGAGAAGCATTTATAGAAAATGCTTCACTTCCTTCTTGATCATATAGTCAACATACTCCCTTTTCCCATTTCTTGTTAGGCCTCATTCTGTGCAGCTGGTAACTCTTCATATGGGCGAATAGGTGCATCTGAAGATGATGTGGTGATTGTAGCGTAAGTTCATTATAATATGACAATATGAATGAATGTCAACCTATTGTGTATTTGTTTAATTTCTAGTTTACCATATTGGTAATGACGTTACTAAACCTTTGACTTTAATTTCATTCCAATAAGCAGTGCATACCGAACAGCCATTTGCAAAGCGAAGCGTGGGGGCTTCAAGGATACCCTTCCAGATGACCTGCTTGCCTCAGTTTTGAAGGTGAATTCCATGATCAACTAATTGGTTGGTTAATTAGAAAAAAAAGATTGGAAATTAATTACCTGCAAATTGGATTAAAATATGGGGAGTTTGAGCAGGTTTTATTTATCGAAAAACCAAATATAGGACAAACATAATTTAATATGTCTAATAGTATTTTCAAGAGTTATAAATTTATTCTATCATAATTAATTAGTAGAAGGAAATATTCTACAAAAAATAAAGATTTCGAAACATAAAGTTATTAAAACAAAAGAGTTGATGATAAAACTCTTTAAAATATTGCTACTATAAATTACTATAATAAAAAATTTATATCCTATAATATTGTATAATATTAATACAATTAAATATATTATATTATATATTACACATAAATATTTAAAAATTACACTATTTGTTAACTTCATTTGAACTTTTCCTGGTGGACTTTTAAAGCTGCTATGTATTATAAGTAAATGAGCTCGACATAATATAGTTATGCAAATCAACCGCCAGATCTAGTGTTTAGCCCGATTTATTTGAGACGATGGAATATAACTTCGATTAATTTTTAATAGTTTAATTTTGATGCAATTTATACTATTATCTAATAGCATTCTATCACATAAGTAAATATGGTTAGTTTTCTCTCCCATTACCTCAAAAGTTATGCGAGTGGGATAATCTTATTGAATGCAGTGTAAAAAAAATTTATATGGCCAATGCATATAAATTAGATCCTTTTTAATGGAAATATAATAATTTTAAGATTTTAAAATATACAATAAAAATAATTAAATTTTCAATTTAGTTTATATTATTATTATTATAATAACGTGTGACTTGTTTGAAAGTGATGTGATAACTTTGATAATTTAGATATTGAAAACTTGGAAATTATAAAATTTTTCTTTGAAAGCTTTGAAAATATAATGGGTTTACTTAAATTTAAAGACTTAGATTAATTTATTATACCATTTATTGAATGAGAAGTTTTAATTTAATATAATCCAAATATTATTAACATATTTTGTTTATAATGTTTGAAATATATAGTATAAACAAACTAGTCTTCTAAACGATTTTTTTTTAAGGCTAATCATTTCGGATTTGGGAGTTGATTAAATATAATGGACCAAACTAGGCGTTTGGAAGTGTCATTTTTATTTTTTTAAAAATAACTTTTTTCACCTAAAAATAACCAGAATCTAAAAAAAATTAATTTTCACCTTTTTCTATAGAAGTTAAAAATAATAGCTTTTGAAAAAAAAAAATCAATTTTCACCTTTTTCAGTTATACATAAAATTTAAATTTTATAATTTTTTTAAAAAATTTAAAATTAACAAACTATAATAAAATATTGACCGGTTTATTTATTTATTTTATCATATTCAACCGGTTTATTGAAAGTATCTACTTAGCCAAATCATATATATATATGGTTTGGGGTCGGATTTAGCCAAGCCAATTTAACTCTCAATTAAATGAGACAGGCCTAAATGGTCCAAAACTATTCTGTTTAACAATTCTATTCATAAACCCATGGTTGTCATTGATTTAAGCAGGTTCACGGATCCACTGGTTAATTAACTAATAATAGCCTTTTTTTTTTCTATATTATGATTTCTAGGACTTAATTAGGTAGAATACCAACCCAAAAAAAAAAAAAAAAAGGAACTTAATTAAGTTAGTTAGGGCATGGATTTCAAGTTCATCTAATTCATTTTGATATTTAAAATTTAGAGTGTTCAAAACCAAATTGATATAATTAAAATCAAGCCAAATAGCATTAAAAAAAAAAAGAAATGAAAAAAAATGGACTGAATTGATTTTTGGATATTAATTTGAGCTTTGATCCAACTCAACCAAACAGCAATTTTATATACTAATTTTTAAACAACATTTTACCTAGGAGATTAATTAGCCGAGCCATTACTCATACTTATTTCGTAACCTTTTTCACTATATCAACCCAAACTTAATTATATTCCCTCTCTTTGATTTGAGCATTTTTTTGTTATTTTGGCATATATTTTGATAAATTTGTTTGAACATGTACTTATTATTTTTTGATAAATTTGTTTAAACTTGAAGTATTTGAAATGAAATTGGATATCCGTATATTCATAAATTTGTTTGAATTTATATTTGTTTTATTTTAGTGAGTTGGTTTAAATTTATATTTGATATATTATGAGGAAATGAAATTGAAGTTTCATATTTTGATGAATTTTTATATTTATAATTTTCAAACGAAAAAGTCAAAAAAATTAATCCAATCCAACACTAATTGAAGTTGGATTAGATTAATTAGATTTATATTAAGCCAAAATCTAATTATTTAAAAAAAATCTATCAACATTTTTCTTAAAACTCATTCAATCCCCATTAGGGGACACTCCTAAACAGAATCATGCTCATTTATGAGTTCTCAACATCTCATATAGGCAGTAATTAAGAAAACAAATGTGGACCCAAGTGAAGTAGGGGACATAGTTGTTGGAACAGTATTGGCTCCAGGAGCAGACAGAGCAGCTGAATGTAGATTGGCAGCCTTCTATGCTGGTTTCCCTGGTAAGTTTCCTTGTGCCTTTTCTGCATTTTTCATCCTCCAAGAAAATTGAAGTTAACATCTTCTTAACTTAATCCCTAGTCTTTTCTTGCCCATGTTCACCCTAGACCAAAGTGTAAATTGTTAAGTGTGCGTACTCTTATAGCTGCATGATTTTGGAATTTGAGCTAAACATAAGTATTTATTGAAATCATGATTTGATGAAAGTACTAAGTAGATGTAGATCTCACGTTCTATGTTCTTGGTAACTATGATCTTCATAACATTCAATGCTAAAATTAAAGTTACTATGTAGAGTAAAAGTTCATTTTGGTTCTAGAAAGTTTCATTTTAGTCTTTAAAATTAATAAAGTAACAATTTTGTCATTGAATTTATAAAAAAATGATTCAAATTAATCTCCATGGTAAAGTTTATAAGGATTAACTTGAACCACAAAAAAAAAAAATATTTAAATACTTTTTTTTGTAATTTCATAGATTAAATTGATATTTTCTTAATTATAGGGATTAAAATGAAGCATGTATACAATTTCAATGATCAAAATAAATATTTACTTGTTATTATGTATTTCAGCTCAATTTTTAATACATGATTAATCTCTTTTAATTTTTAAGCAGAGACGGTGCCATTACGAACTGTCAATAGGATATGTTCATCTGGACTTCAGGCAGTTGCTGATGTTGCTGCTTATGTAAAAGCCGGGTTCTATGACATTGGTAAGAATCAGTTTGAAATATAATGTTGTTAGCACCACATTTATTTCGAGTAAATATAATAACAAAAATGAAAAATATGGTTTCCTCCTTTTTAAAATTAAAAATAGATGCTCCATCTGTAGTTTGTCCAAGTAATAATGGATAGCGTTAGTAAAAGAATGTGGAGGATTGGTTGATCCTGCCTAGCTAGCGACTAACGTTGGTCTATCCACCCTCGAAGCTTCATGATTGATGTTATTGAGGTCCTTCTTGTTATTTTATTTTTTTAATATAAATATTTCAATTCAAGGGAGGCTCTTAGCCTTCACCTCAGATTTAGACATAGAGTGCTGCCAAAAAAAGATAGAGACATAGAGATTTATGGTACCGTGCACCTCTGCCAACAAGAACACTGCAATGTTCTTCACTCTGTCCAATATCTCATCTAACTAAAATGTCCCAGTACATTATCACAACCTCTTTTTATTTTGTTCCTATAATATGATACCATCTAACAATCAACAACAGCCTTATGAACAACAAAAAAGCAATTCAACATCAAATATATGAAATGACCAAAACATAAGAATATAGAAATGTGAAATGAAAAAACAGAGGACTACAATGAAAGAAGATAAGTGAGAGACATGAAGTGAAATGAAAGCTATGTGTGGTTATTTATTTAAGACGAAAGTGGAGACAAGATCGTGAGAGAACGCAAAATGAAACATGGGTGGTGGCTGGTAGAAGCGATGACTAGCAATGAAGGTGGTGGTTGGTGGCGTAGCCAAGGATGATGATATAGTGTGGCTACGGTGGACAAAATGATCGGTCGAAAAAAGCAGAAGGAGTAAAGGTTAAATGGTACAACGGAAAATTTAATGGAAAATTTAGAAATTGAAAAGGGCTAACTTAGTAAATTGATAGGAATAGATAGGGGTAACTTTGGCTCCTAAGCGGTGAGGACCAATGAACCCTTCACCGTAAAAGAAAGCAATTGATCTAAGCCTTATAGAAGACAAGCAATCATTGCCGGCAAAGGGGGTCTCTTAGAGATATAATATTTTATATGCTATGTTTTAATCTCGTTAAAAATTTAGTTAATGTGGGTAATTCTTCACACCACAATTAAGCTTGAAAATGACTTATTCCTAGACTCGTTAATAGCTCAATAAACTAAGCTCTTGAGCTTATGAACCAGCTTGAACTTTACTATGTTCAACTCATTATCTCATAAGTTAGCTTGATATATGTGTGTATGTGTATTATGTATTTTGTATTATATGTATGTGTTTATTAGTAATATTAAGGTGTGTTGGTTATGAACTATGAACGTAGCTTGATAATTTTTTTATCATGTGTATGGTATGTATATTATATTAAAAATAAGCTACATATAATAAAAATTACAACTTTTTATGCTAACACACTCGATAAACTTGAGCTGTTTTAGACTTAATTGTTAATATAAGGTTGAACTTTACCCAACTAGGCCTGGTGGCTAGTTTTCAAGCCCCATGCATGATAGAGATTCCCTCGTAGGAAAGAACCTTTTTTTGTAGGATTATCAAAAACGCGGAACGCAAGAACGGAGGAAAAATAGAACATTACCTGGAAGGACAGTGAACGAAAGCTTCACGATCGGTAGTAATCCGCTCTTTGACAGATCTTGACTAGAGGGGGATGGAGTGGCTGTGTGGGCCGTTCAGATGATGAACGTCTGGGTGTCTGTTCTATGAAAAACACTTAGAGACAACCCAAAATTAGTTTATATATGCTGTGAATCCCCTAACCCCACATGGGCCATATTCTTGGGCTTTAATCTCACTAAAGTCTTATTGGACTTAAGTGACTAAAGAGCATATAACCCAACAATCTCCCACTTGCTCTTTAAGATACAAACTTGAGTTCATAAACCCAATCCCTTATCATCCATCATCATCTGATAATATACCCCATCTATCAACTCCTGGGGATCTACCATTTGATTATCTTTGATAATCTCCATTAAAAGTGCTACTCCACTAAAGAACGTGAACTCCAAGAATAATGACATATAACATGAATATGCATCGCCCCATAGAATGTCTATAATTGATTGACTAGTTTTCTGTTACCCAATCAATTATTTATTTCCTTGACTGTGATAGTTTCTCTAATGGATTACATGCATGGCAGTGTCTTCAATATCCAAGTAGAAACATATCAAGGGGACATTTCCTATAAATTCCATGTTGTTTATCTCATAAACACCAATAACCAAATAGTTTCAATCCCAAAATACCGAGTTATTGGCCATCAATAGATTGAACCTCACCCGTTGGTAAATCAAAGAATGAAAACTATTCGACTACCTATTTAAAATAAACTCAGGATTAAGAGCAACTACATAACTATAGTTATCTGGAGATTTGATTCCTTATGACAGAAAGAACAACTTTAATCAAATCTCTCCTTGATCCATTCAATGTAAGTATTAACTCACACCAATATTTAAAATGATTCGGACAAAATCATCTCATAAATATTGCAGCCTAAAAAAAATGCCCAACTTTATTTAATAGCTGTGAACCTATTCATCAATTGTGAGAACCTATGACCATGTCCTCCATGAACGTATCCATATGATCATATACTTCACAATTGATCCGGACCTTCGTGTTTGTAAATAGTGTGCGGAATAAATGAATAATACCTCATTTATAACATTCAGAAAAAAATACAATGTCATAATGTCTTGCTCAAAAGGCACAAAATAACAAAGTGAAATAACAACTTCCTAAAGCTATAGCAAATCTGGAATCCTCCTAAGACCCATAGATGTAACATGCCTCTCGAACACACGTTCAGGCAAACTCTTAGTAAAAGGGTCAGCAAGGTTCTCGTCAAATGCTATCTTGACTACCACTATCTCCTCTTTCAATTATATCTCGGATCAAGTGGTACTTCCTCTCTATGTGCTTTTGTCTTTTGTGACACCTTGGTTCCTTGGACTGTGCTCCTGCCCACTGTTATCACGTAAAGTGTGATGGGACGACTAACACCTGGTATCACTTGAAGATCCGTTAGGAACTTCTTTAACCATGCGGCTTCCTTTGCAGCCTCAGAAGCGCTACATACTCAGCCTCTATGGTAGAGTCAGCCACACATGATTGTTTGACACTCCTCCAACAAATGGCCCCGCCATTAAGAGTGAACACATACCCAGAGGTGGATTTTCTTGAGTCAATGTCTCCTTGGAAATCTGAGTCTGTATAACCAATGGTTTCAAGACTCCCACTAGAATAGACCAACATATAATCTCTCGTTCTCCTAAGGTACTTGAGTATATGTTTAACCGCTATCCATGTTCTTCTCCAGGATTAGATTGGTACCGACTTACTACTCCCACTCATAGCAGATCTGGTCTGGTGCACAGCATAGCATACATAAGGCTACCTCCTGAAGCGTAAGGTATCCTACTCATGCGTTCTCTCTCTAGGAGTTTTAGGAGAATGCTCCTTAGAGAGATGAATCCCATGCCTGAAGGGTAAAATTCCCTTCTTGGAATTCTCCATGCTGAACCTGGCAAGTATTTTGTCGATGTAATTAGCCTGAGATAATGCCAATACCCTATTCTTCCGTCTCGCAAGAGCTTAATACCAAGAATATAATTGGCTTCCCCAGGTCCTTCATATCAAAATGCTTGCTTAGCCAGGTCTTTATGCCTAATAATACCTCCGTATCATTTCCGATAAGGAGTATATCATCCACATAAAGTACAGAAAGATACTGCGTTTCCTTGGATCCTTTTATACACACACGGCTCATCAGGACTTTTCTCAAAACCATAAGACTTAATGGCTTGATCAAACCTGATGTTCCATGATCTGGACGCTTGCTTAAGTCCATAAATGGACCTTTGCAACTTGCATACCATGTTTTCTTGCCCTTTGGCTATGAACCCTTTTGGTTGCTGCATATAGATATCCTCTTCCAAATTTCCATTTAGAAAAGCAGTTTTGACATCCATTTGCCAAATCTCATAATCAAGATTCCTGCAGCTAAGAGAATCCGGATGGACTTGAGCATGGCAACCGCGAAAAGGTTTCTTCATAATCCACACCTTCTATTTGGGTGTACCCTTTCGCCACCAATCTAGCTTTGAAGGTTTCAACCTTCCCGTCCAATCCTCTCTTTCTCTTGTAGATCCACTTACACCCAATGGGTCTTACCCCTTTTGGTGCATCTACAAGAGACCAAACTGAGTTGGAATACAAAGAATCCATTTCACGATTCATAGCCTCAAGCCATTCCTGAGCATCAACATCCCCTAGTGCCTCGTCATAACTCGTGGGATCATCATCTTCTTCAATGATGACATCCTGAGACGATTCACCCAACAAGAGAAATCTTGCGGGTTTACGAATCACTCTCCCACTACGAGTTTGCCGCACTTGTTGTTGTGCATTTACAGGGGATCCAATTCTAGATGAGGACCCTCATTAAGAGGATTAACCAATTCATGATTTTGTTGTTCTTCCACAAGCGGTCACTGCATCTCTCCAGGTTCCACTTGTTGATCATCATGCTGAACTTCTGGTTCTCTCTGGTTCCTGTGTGTGTTCAACATCAGGTATATTTTCCCTCTTTGAACAACCAGGACAAAAGCTGGAACCGCCTGAGGTTGAGGTGAAACTTGATCTGAGACTAGCTCATCAAGAATAACCTTACTCCTAGGCTTATAATTTGCCATATAGTCCTCCTCTAAGAAAGTTGCATGTGTGCTCACTATGACCTTCTTTTCCTTCGGACTATAAAACAACCAACCTCTGGTTCCTTTAGGATAGCCTATAAATATGCATACTTCTCTGCGAGTCCATCTTATTTGGCTTCGGTTGTAAGACATGTGCGGAGCACCCAAACCCGAATATGGTTCAAGGTGGGCTTACACCCTTTCCATAATTCTATTGGTGTCTTTGAAACCGACTTGGACGGAGCTAAGTTCAATAGGTACATAGCAGTTTCTAAGGCATATCCCAGAATGAATCAGAAAGAGATGAATAACTGAGCATAGATCTTGCCATTTCTAAAAGGGTTCTATTTCTCCTTTCAGCAACTCCATTCTGCTGGGTGTCCCTGGAGAAGATAATTGTGAAACTATCCCTCTTTGGTCAGGTAAGACCTGAACTCTCCAGATAGGTATTCACCCTCGGTAGGAAGAGTCTTAATTTGAACACCAAGATGCTTTTCTGCCTCAGCCTTGAACTCTTGGAATTTTCCAAAAGCTTCAGACTTGTGACGCATCAGGTACACATGTCCAAATCTAGAGTAATCATCAGTAAATGTGATAAAATACTGATACCCGCCTCTGGCCTGGACATTTATTGGTCCACATACATCAGTATGTACCAATTCCAGCTGAAGTGTGGCACGATTTCCCTTGGCCTTGAAAGATCTCTTAGTCATTTTACCCTCTAAACAAGATTCACAAACTGGTAACGGTTCAAAGTTCAGGGATTTTAAAATCCCACTATTGACCAAACCTTGTATCCTGTTAGAGTTAATATGACCCAATCTCAAATGCCAAAGATAAGTTTCATTGAAAACTTTTCTTTTCTTTGATGAATGAACATGCTCAACATCTCCTAATTCAACATGATTAATTTCAGGGCACAGGACTAAGGAAATAAAGACCATTAAACATTACACGGAACAAATAAAAGAAGATGGACTTCTTATTGAAACTGAGGAATTAACTAAACTGTCAAACCATGTTTAACTAAACAACTAACAGAAATTAAATTCCTCTGAAAATCCGAATATATAAACGGTCTTCTAAAACCAAAGTTCTGCAATTATCAAAAGATAAAATAACTTGTCCACTGCTAGTCAGACACAAGCTCCCCATTTCCAAGCTTCAAAACTCTTTGTCCTTCACTTACAGGCAAGCTATGTTTGAACCACTGCAAAGAGTAACAAACATGGTTAGTGGCTCCTGAATCAATGATCCATTTATCATTGTAATTCTCCACTAAACAAGCCTCAATCACATGTAAATTACCCATACCTGGTTTATTCATACGTGGGCAATTTTTCTTCCAATGCCCCTTTTGTCCGCACTTGAAGCACTTGCCTTTTGGCTGCTTCATTGCAACTGGTTTGGCAACTGGAACTCCTGATTTCTTCTTTTTCTTGTTTTTGTTCCTTCCCTTGGGTTTCCCCTTAGGTTTCACAGAACTCTCACCAGCAAAAAATGCACTCCCTCTTGACTAAGGTGTTCAGCACTCTCAAGCTCATGCATCAGCTGAGTAAGGTCAAGATTCATCTTATTCATATTATAATTCATCTTGAACTGATTGAAGTATTCAGGCGGTGATTGCAAGAGAAGGTCAACTTTTACTTCTTGTTCAAATTTGACCCCATGGTCTTCAGCCTTCTTGAAGTTTGCTATCATTGTCAGACAATGATCCCGCACACTTCCTCCAACATCACTGTCTTGGTGACTGCATTCAGCGCATTCTGCCTGGCAGAGCTGCTAGACGTAGCAAACATGCCATCAAGAGTCTGGAGCATGTTTGCTCCACTCTCAATCATGCTCACTTGCTCCTGAAGGTGACTGGCGAGACTGGCTAAAATATAGGCGAACTGCCACATTTGCCTTCTCCCATTTTTCCTTCTCCTGAAAACGTGCCTTTGTTGCCTCAGGCGCATCTTCGCGGTGCGCTGGCATAGGGGTAGTTAGAACAAAGTTGAGCTTTTCATATTGAAGAACAATATCCAAATTAGTTTTCCATTGTTTGTAGTTTGTACCATCCATAGGTTTTTGGCTCAAGATAGTAGCTAAAGGATTGAATGAAGACATTTTTCTGAAAACAATGAAAAAACACACTAATTACAAACTAGAATAACAACAAACAGATATAGCGCTAGTAGATTCTAATAACTACTACTTGTTTATTGTGTAACAATCCATTAGTTATCTTTACAAGGCTTACGATGGGCAAGATACTTGTAAAACTAATATTGTTATTTTGGGCCTTCAGTTCCATTGCCAGAGCCTCGATGGGAGGGTTAACAATTTTACCAAAGTTGAATGTATTTAACCATTGTTTACTTTCAAAATTATCTTTAGTGTCTAAGTGTTGCCGACGATGGGCCGTACAAAACTTTACTAAAATTTTGAAAAATATTAAGGTTTAATCTAGCGAAATCCGATTATCCTTATCCGATGGGCTTTAGCGATAACCATTTCACTAATAAACCCACAATTGGAGCCCGCAGGTTTAATACTTTTTTAAAAAAATTTAAACCTTCACCCATTCAATTTTTTTAAGTTTAGAATTTTCCAATTTCCAAAAAAAATGTTTCATTCGAAAATAATTTTTGTTTGATTTCAAAAACTATGTAAGTAGGTGTAGCCGATGAACGTGCATCACCTAACTTAACGTAATTTTGAAAACATTAAGGTCCTAAAATCTGGTCACTTTACGGCGGCGTGTGCTCCACACAATCATGATACATGATTGTTGTATGCAGCGTGTGTTATTCCATGACCATTTTAGAAAACCCACAAAATTATATTTTCAAGAAACAATTTTCTCTTAGGAAATTATCTGGATTATTTGTCTAGATTTTAATTCCACAATAAATTAATCCCATTATTAATCTTGATTTCTTACCGAAAATCATAATAATTGATAATTAATCTAGTGGATAACTTAAAATTTAAATAATCGCGCATAATAACTATATACTAGTCGTATCATGACAAAAGTTATTATGCATATATGACATGTGATTATGCAACAATATGGCACCATCCTATTCTATATGGCATGTTATTACAAACATCATGTTAATCGCACATATAATTCATACAATTCAATAAAAGCAATAAATAATTAAACAAATAACTTTAATCCATGGTTTTCCTAAAAAAAAAAAATATATTACAACTTTGGAATTCCTCTTTCGTCCAGCCCACAATATTTGCCTCAAGCCCCTTTAGGGTATCCATGGGCCCAAAAGCCCAAAAAACCCAATCCTTGGCGAGAAACCCTAGGACACGAAAGAGGAACCCTAGCCGTCAGGACTGCGCGCCGTCATCCGACTTCGTCTCAGCACGAAACTCCAGGGAAGGACCGCCATGAGGAGACGGAACGCCGCCGGAAAACACCCAAAAAGGGTGTCCCACGCGCCCTCACGCGCGGCTCCACCCGGCGCGTGAAGGCCACTCTCAGCCGCTTGTGGCGGCGCGTGGCGGCTGCGGCGGCGCCACCATTTTTTGTTCGTCTTTCCGTCCTCTTTCCAACCATATATGGATCATCCAATTCTGAGATCCAGAGGTCCACGAAAAGTCTCTGCAGTGTTGATTGCTCATCTTCTTCGTTGTTTCTCGATCTTGAACTTTTACAGAAATTCGAAAAATACATAGGAAAATGCGAAAAACATAAAATAAAGCAAGGAGGAAACCTAATCATATGGGATTAGCCTCCTTGTTACAAACCAAGAGAAACACAAGAGAATCTAACCATGGATTAAAGCGATTAACCGATTAAAAATTAAGACTTTTACCGAATATGAACTATAAGCGAATAAATAACATGAAATAAATAACAAATACAGAAAAATAAGGTGCCATATTTTTCAAAAAAAATTTCGAAATAAATCACATGAAATATAAATTAATATCAAAACTGGTTCTTTTCCTCATCGCAATCCCTGATACCAATTGTAGGATTATCAACAGAAACGCGGAAGCGCATCGTACCGACGCGACGTAGGAAAAATAGAACCTTCATTGTTTTGATTACCTGGAAGGAAGTGAACCGAAAGCTTCACGATCGGTAGTAATCCGCTCTTGATAGATCTTCCAGACTATCTCTCGAGGGGGATGGAGTGGCTGTGTGGGCAACGTTAGATGATGAACGTCTGCCTCTAGGGTGTCTGTTTCTGATGAAAAACACTTAGTGAGGCACAAGGGTGAAAAGATTAGTTTATATATGCTGAAGTCCAAGACCTAACCCTAAGCCACATGGGCCATATTGTTCTTGGGCTTTAATCTCACTAAAGTCTTATTGGACTTAAGTGACTAAAGAGCATATAACCCAACC